>LR991040.1:14962798-15562798 GCA_905163495.3 Cosmia trapezina | reverse complement strand
TATAAGCATCTACGTCGCCAGAACGGTGGTCCCGAGCATTATCGTCCATGTAAATGGCATCTTCACCAATTACAGTCGGTGCGGGCTGTGCATGTTGACAAATTATTCCTGTTATGTACCTTTGCGCATTTAGTGAGCCATTTTCAATGAACATTATCTCGGTACGATAGCTGGAAGTTACGCCCGCCCAAAACATAACGGACCTTCAACCATAAGGGGTGATTTCTTCAAAACACACGTCGGCATAGCGTTCCCCTGGTCTTCGAAACACTCGCCGCCGTCGGTCCTCACCATTCAGATAAATTCGAGCCTCATCGGAGAAGAGTACGCTACTCCAGTTACCTAGTGTCCAAGATAGACAATTTCTAGTGAACCTCAGTCGAGCAATCCGGTGCCCACGGAGTAACTTGGGGACCGGCGCTGGTCGTCGACTGCGTATATCAACCGCTAAAAGCCTCCTCCTCACTGTCCATAGGCTAACTTGTATGCTCCTCGTACCTCTTCAAGGTTTCTTTTGAGGTCTATGTAACTGCATTTGCGGTTCCTCAGCGCCTGAGTCACTAAAAAGCGGTCGTCTCGTGGTTGTGTGCAACGTTTTCTCCCAGAACCTTGCCTTCTTTGAACGGAACCTGTCTCTTATTATCGAGCCCAGGTTCTTTAGGCGGATGAACGACTTACGTTTAACCGCTGTGAGCCGAAACATTGTCTACACACCACTTCCAGCAGCGCTATAATTTTACTAGCTCTTATTGCTTTTTCTGCCATTACAATCGACACAAAGATATCTGTTTTAAGTCACAATAAGGCACGATTATGCGACAAACATAAATTATTCTAATAAAAATAACGAGAAGTTAGTTTTAGTTGCATGATAACCTTTTAACCGCAAACCCACTAATAGTAAGTAAAAAGTCATAAACTGAAAAAGGGATTATTATTTTTAAAAACAACAGTTTCGAATTTGGAATTACCTTTTTTTTCATACCCAGACTCTTTATTAAGTGCCAGTAACATAATTTGGCTATTAAAACCTCTTTATAACTAAATTATTACCAATAATGTAGAAAAATCTAAACTGCCCGTTTTTTTTGCAAAGGAGTGTATAAGCTACAAAATTAAATGACTACTTTAAATTAAAATTGTAGTTTTATGTTAGTATATAAATAGATGATTATGTAATTTACTTAAAAAATATTATTATTATATAAATGTACCTATACTTATATGTATATATTTTAAAAGTAATATTCATAAAAAAACATAACAGTAATAATTTGTTGAATATTTCTTAATTTGCATGTAATAGTGTTTATAGATACCTCTCTGCAATAATTAGGTACTAATTACAGTAACTTATATAATAAAAATTAAGGTAATTATATAATTCGGGTAATTAGATAATTCATAATAGGTTAACGATCAAACAATACAGTGTTAAAAACGAGTTCTTAGAATGCGTAATTCAATTATCACTTAATATTTTTTTCCCGATGTCATTGAATATATTTCTTAATTTTGCTAATGTAGTAGTGTTTCTCCAAAATACAGACACCTCTCTGTAAAATTTCAAGTTTATAAACCCATTGGTCCGGATGTAACTACAAATTTTAGTTCAATAATTTTTTTATGTAACGTATATATTTTTTATAAAAAACCGCAAATGTCATCGTTATATAAAATACATCAAAAAATGTCAAATAATTTGTAAAACAACCATCTGTAAGGATATATCAGTTAAGGCAGCGGTTTTGACGATATTTGGATTTATTACTTTGGCGCCATACAAAATTTTCAATTTTTTTTTTTAATAATTTACTTTACCTATGAAATGATATTCCTTATATATATTCATGACTGCTGAAGGCATTAGAAGCTATTCACAAGCAAAAAAAAAAGAAAAAAGCGAAAAGAATTTTAATGCCTATGAAGCTCGGTTTACAGCCCATAGTGCGGCGCATTCGCGATTGTTTGCATACCGAGTGCATACCGAACTCAAGGCGCGTAGGTATGACTCAAGTTTCAACCGTTTGTATGAAGATACAATACTGTAGATATTTTTGTTGTGTCAAAGATCCCATAGTCCTCACATACATAAACGTAGAATAATAAAATCACTGCATTAGTTATGGCTTTGCCGTATTTAGATAAAAATTAAATTGATCAAGTCCAACAATCGATGCAACTAATCGATTCTAAATATGGCAACATTATCCTTTGACAGTAAACTGAATAAAATCTACTCATCTCGCGCGCTCGCTAATCGCTATTGTGGTTTTTTTTGTATCGATATCGTAGTTTTCTTTTGCAGTATTTTGTGCTCTTTTGTGACCTTTTTTATGACAATGGACTCCGATCAACCTCACCCGAATGACGACCCTCGCGCGAACTTTGACCCTGATGCGTGCACTCTCACTCCACTATTAATCAAATGATTACTCCGGCGCGAATATGGACCTGAGCAGCTCTGCTGTCCCGAGAACGTCGCAGGGATTAACCGGCGCAAGCAACGTTCGCTGTGCGAATTGTAGAGTGGATATGAGGCGCTTGCAATCTCATCAATTAGAAATTGTGGAAGTATGATCAATTGTACAGCAATGAGTACTTCCACAACAGGTAAGCCTTATACATAACCTACATTAAACAATACCCTTAGAAAACTATGATAACAATAGCCAGTACATATGCAGGATTTTAGTAATTTTACTTAATAAGAAACATTTTCATATTAAAAAATATTTTTAAATAAATAATTTTATTTTAATGAGAAACTAACAAAATCTTACAGCATAATTACTTATGTACTATTTTATGTTACACATTTCATTCTTTCTCATTGTTTACTGTGCAAGTAATATGAAATAATAATCAATTGCATTTTCAGGTGCATATCTCAAGCTATGATTTGGTTTAGTTTGTCATTCATGTTGGACTGCAGAATGGAATGAAATCAGACATCCAGCAGAAAGCGTCTCACCTTCCGCTGCTCGCCTCATTTGTGTTTGCTGTGGCCGCTCACTACGTAAACAAAGAAGTCACCTGCTGTCTCAGGATTCTCCACGAGAAAACCATATAAGGGAAAATATTTCTACGCCAATTGCTCCATGTCAGGTAAGGTTTCAAATAAATAATTCTTATAATAATATTTCAGTTTATGGTGTGAAATATTTAGATTTATAATATCTATACATATAAAAATCAATTGCTGTTTGTTTGTCTCGCTAAAACTCGAGAATGGCTGGGCCGATTTAGCTGATTTTGGTTTTGAAGTGTTTGTCGTAGTCCAGGGAAGGTTTAAACGGTGAGAAAAATTGGAAAACCTGCCGGGAAAATTGGAAAAGTTGCCGGGAAAATTGGAAAATTCGGGAAAACTGAAAGTGGATTTTCTATGGGAATTTTAAATTATTGAAATTGGGACATGAGAACGTCTGTCGAGTCAGCTAGTTATTCAATAATTCATTAGTATAGTCTGTAGTGCTCTTACTTACTAGACTAAGATGTATAGCTTCATTCTATCCCTGGACAAACATAATTATTAAAAAAGTAAAAAATATTATAAAAAAGTAGGTGTACACACTTTAAGCTGGCTGGTCGCTGTATCTAAATGACAATCAATCTGCCAAGCTTTTTCCCAACTATGTTGCTTCCTGTCTAACCGGATGCAGCTGAATATCAGTATTTTACATGGAGCGACTGCCTATCTGACCTCCACAACCCATTAACTGGGTAATACAAATACCCCTTGCCTCGGTAAGACTGGTTGTCAGACTTTCGCGCTTTTGACGACCCGTAACGCCCGTCAAAGACCCACAAATGACAGCCGGGACCAACGGCTTAACATGCTTTCCGAGGCACGGAGGAGACCCGGTATGTAAAGATGGTCACCCATCCACGGACCAACCCCAGCAAGCGTAGCTTAACCTGTTGGATCGACCCGTGCGGCTGTTATTACTTAGCCACGAGCTCCTCAAAATCTTATCTAAAAGACAGAAGGTATTATATTCCTTTTATTACTTTGTTTCAGTTGCTGAGCTCGTCTCGCATCTGCCACCCTTGCTGGCAGAGAAGTGATAGAGCAATTAGACGTTCACATTCTATCAGTTCTAGTAACCGGTCAGTGGATTCAGATAGAAAGACTGTAGACCATGACAGTACTGAAAGAAATGAGTCTACACAAAATACACCTCACGGGCAAGGGATAGAATCCACAATATTTTTACCTAATTATGTAAGAGCACCTGATACTCAGCGCTGCTGCTTTTCCCTGGATGTATAGGTACGATCGCCCTCGCCTTACCATTCCGACATCCGACTTTTCTGTGATTATAAATATTATGTGCCCGCACAATGCAGAATTTGCAATTATCATTTATCAAACAACTCATGGGACCTATTAGGAGAGTTTACACAAAATCCAATACAAACTTTTAGTTCATCCCACATCGGAGAGTTTGATTCTCTGGTGCAGCAGAATATGTTTGAGATTGAGATAATCCGGGTGCGGCGATTGAACTGTCCGTTTGTGAAACTAAAATGTTTCTGTTGATTTCCAATATTTATTTATACACTATTGCCATGTGAAAATAGAAAGTTCAAAGTTTTATTATGACTTATTCCGAAGAAATAAAACCGCTTTTAACAAGCTGAAGTCTCTTTCTGAAAGAAGCGCAGGCTGCTCGAACGACGTCGTCACTCAAACAATTCTATTCTCGCATAAGAGTAACTTTGAGGGCTTCCAGCGAAGTGTGTTTTTTAGCACAGGCCCTGGCCTGTTAAATACCCCAAATACAAAAGTCCAGCGGATTCAAGTCGGGCGATGAAGACGGCCACATATCTCGGTCGATCAGCACTGAAACGTTTGCTTTCAACCAATTTTGCGTTACAATTGATCTGTGCGATGGTGCCGAGTCTTGCTGGAAAGTCCAACGCTCAGAACCGAATGTGTTGCGTGCCCACGGTATCAGCCCTGGTCCCAAGACTTTGTCTCCATAGATTTGTTGGTTTATTTTGGTTTGGTTGGTAGGTTTTTTTTAATGGTTTGACTTTAAGCTTTTCCTTCAATATGCGACGAACGCTGCGATTGCTCACCTTGAGATCCTGCGCGAGCTGGTTTGCTGAGCGCGCTGGATTTCTGTCTAATCGATGATGCACCTTTTCGACAACTGCTGGCACCGTTGCAGTACAGCGTCGTCCGTCACCGTAGCGTTTCTTAACGCTACCAGTCTCATTATAACGTTGAATAATGCGATGCAAAAATTTCTCGTTCAATTGATGATTTGGCAGCGCTCGACATATTTCGATATTCGATTTTCCCTCCAAATGAAGAGCAATCACTGAATTTCGTTTTAAATCCATTGTTTTAAATTTGAATGTGTTTCTCTCACAACAGAATCACTTCAAATGATGAAAGAACATGTCAAAGACCAACATTTGAAATTTTGGCGGCGTTCGATTCAGTGGTTCGAATTTTTTTCAAAATATAGATCAAATCCCAGAACATACAGTGTATAATTCTCTTGTGTGTTGAATTGAGCTTTTTTTCTCGGATAACAAAAGCTCTATTCAACCAATTACTTGCTGAAGTCCCCAGTCTGTCAAACAAGTATAAAGGACGATTTGCCCTAGCGGCATACGACGATAGCGACGAACGAATTTTTTTTTTTTGATAAGTGTACCACAAAGTACATTAGAACGTTTGATGAACACGGCCCGAGAGATACTACACCAAGTTTTTGTGCCCCGAAACCTGGTATTAAATCATTTGAGTAGGACAGATATCTCTAAGTTAAACTTATTAATACCAAATGGTCTATTTCTAATAAAATACACACACCGGCAAAATTAGAGGAACAAAAAAAAGTGCCTTTTTTTAAACTTGTGGGTATTTCGACATGTGGTTCTGTTATTTGAATGATTACCCTTTTTTCATACAAAATTAAGGGGATTTTTGAAAGTTTTCAACCTTCTAACATAAATTATACCCTCATAAGCGTTTGTTTATAATTTACGCTTCTGAGTGTTTTTGATAAGAAAGTTGGTTTAAGCAGTCAATGGTGGCCCTAGATCATTTTGTTTGTTTTGTTTGGAGAGTTAATATTGTATTGCATACAGAATGAGTGATTTGCCAGCAACTGAAGTCGCCAGGGCTGTAACAATGATTGAGGAAGGTCACACCTACCGTTCAGTCAGTCAAACGTTGGGTGTATCAGTATCCGTGATCCACCGTAATGTGCAACGATACAGACAGACAGGATCTTACGTGCGCAGGCGAGGCCAAGGCAGAAATCGTGCAACCAATGCCGTAGACGACCGTTTTATAAGGGTGCAAACTTTGAGAAATCGTCGTCAAACAGCTGTTCAGACCCGAAATCTTTTGGATGAAGTGCGTAACGTACGTGTTAGTGAACGAACAGTGAGGAGAAGGTTGAATGAAGTTGGTTTGAAGTCATACGTGCCAGCAAAAGCGCCTAAACTTGAGGTAAGCCATCGAGTAGCAAGATTAGCGTTCGCTCGTCAGCATCAAAATTGGTCCAATGAGTGGAGTCGAGTTTTATTCTCTGACGAAAGCCGTTTTTGTGTAAATTTTATCGACGGAAGGGAGAAGATGTGGAGATATCGAGGAGAACGTTACCATCAAGCTAATTTCTCGGAAACAACGTCTTACGGTGGAGGGTTTGTTATGGTGTGGGGTGGTATAAATTTGACGGCACGCACAGCTCTGGTTATCATCGAAGGCGGTTCTCTGACTGCACACAGGTACATAACTGAGATCCTAGAGCCCCATGTTATGCCTTTTGCCCCATTCATAGGGTCAGATTTTGTGTTTATGCACGATAACGCACGGCCGCACACGGGGTTGAAGAATGGGACACTTTGCCTCAGGAAATGATTGAAGGTGTCATAAGGAGCATGGGTAGACGTGTCCAAGCCCTTATAAGGGCACGAGGAGGCAACACGCGCTATTAATTCTTTTTAATTTGCTTTTTTCTTTTAATTTTGCTCTGTCCTTACGCAGTAAAAAACATCACAATTTTTCATTTATGACCACTTTAGTCCCTGCAGTTACTGGTAAAACACCGTTACCTTAATATAACACGACGCCTTGCAAACGGCCATTCGCGCCAAACCCACGAAAACATATTGATTTGAAAATATATTGCATTGGAACGCACTATATTGATTTGAAAATATACCGGTGCGATGAAATAGAGAAAGTTCCGCCAGTGAATAGGTGGCGCCAAACAATTGACACGCTTAAAAATCAAACCTTTGACAATACAGATGTTTGGCAACATTTGTCTAATTTTATTATAGCTACACGAAAAGAGTATGTTAAGTGACCACCAACATTTGTAAGTAACTATTATTGAAATAGTACTGTAGCATAGCCTTAACATAGCGTTTGTGTACGGACTTACCCTTAAGCGCGGCAACGGGAGACGACACCCCAGACCACGCTCCTCACGCCCCCGCCATCGACTGTAGACGAACTAACGCATCAGTAGTCCAGCGTAGAAGCTGAAAAAAATTTAAAGTGCGAAATATGCATGGAAAGTTTATGTGGTGGTATATAGACTGTCAGTTATAAAAGTTAAAGATAGAGGAGGTCTGGTCATACCATCAAAATGTGTAATAAACTTCCCGAGTACAAGAAATCTTCTTTCACTCCCGCGCATTGTATCTTCAACATCTGTGATAATAACACCCGACACCTAATACCAGGGGCCATTATAGTGAATCCAAGTTGTATAGCCACGATGGTGCCCGAATTTGTCAAGAACACCTTGAAGGAAACAATAAGAATAAGTTGCCGGATTTTTGCATGACCACTCACTATTTTACTGCAGCCCAATTTAGTGATATTTGTGACATAACGAGCCAGCTATTCAACGTGGAACGTGATTGAATTTTAGAGTACGCGGGTCTATGAATAATGATGAAATGCATTTTTGGGTTGGATGTAATGACGCTCAAATCGATGCCATTTTGGAGCAAACTTCTTCACTCAGCCAGAGATGCAACGATCCCAGAACTGTATTAGGCATATATTTGTCAAAACTTCGTAAGGGTGATTCGGATGAAAGGCTTGCCAAATTATTTAGTAAATCGGGGAGAACACTGGAACGTTATACATATACACGATTGCTCGTGAATCTCTACGAATGAATACGGGCCACTTCACCGGGGAATGGATCACATCGACAGAAAATATGTTTACGAATGAATGAGTGCCACTTCACCTGGGAATGGATCACATCAACAGAAAATATGTTTACGAAAGAATGCGTGCCACTTCACCTGCGAATGGATCACATCGACAGAAGAAATGTTTTGGAAATGTGTTGCAATCTTAATTCTCTAACACTTGGAACAACATTATTAGATGGATTTTGTTCGTGCTGTATGTCGCAGCGGCCATATACGGAGTGACATCGTGGTGCATAATCAAAAAGTTTCGTCATTTCAGAAACTATGTGCGCCTCAGTGCAATTATAGCGAAAATTATATTTATATTATTCTATCACGTAACTACCAAACAAATACATCAACTAACAAAGAAATTCATCCAGAATGTAGTAGTGACTTTTTAAAATATATTTTTAAGTCTCTACTACCAGACGGCCACGACTCCGGCCAGTAGTGGCGTGGTCGCAACCTTTGTCGCAGAAGTTCCGACCAAGCTGTAGCCAAGTTTGCAGCCACGACCACGACTCGTCATTTAAAATTGTCTAAGGTAGGCCCCTTATGGCGCATCCACACATGCCCGGCGGCACGGCCGGCGGCATGGCCGGCGGCCGTGCCGCCGGCATTTGCCGCATCTCAGCCGCGGCACGCGCGGCTTTTGGTTGCCGGCGGCAGTTTGCTTGCGGCTTCGATACGGAGTGGTAGTGTTGTCGTATAATTTCATAGAAGTAAATAACGAAATGACAGAATTTAACTGGGATGATAGTGCAGTACTTTTATTAATAGAAAAGTATCAAGAAAATGAACCATTGTGGAACCCAAGGCATATGGATTTCAAGAATCGCAACAAAAGAAATGATGCTATTAGGGATATTGCTTCTGTGTTCAACATAGCATCATCAGAAATTGAGAGAAAACTGAAGAATTTATCCAGCCATTATTTTCGAGAAAAACGCAAATATGAAGAATCTAAAAGGAGTGGATCTGGACGGGAAGATGTTCAATTGCCGAAATGGTTTGCTTATAAGGCGTTATCATTTCTTAGTGACAAGAATGCACCGGTACCGACTCTGAACAGCCACGCACCTATTGTAAGTACCCATCAAATTTTTATAATCAAGTACCTAGACTAGTTGGTCGCCTATTGATCGAAATTCGACGATAATTAATTTAAAATACATATTTCATTAAGTAATATTTTCGTAAATAGGGGTACAAAGATTTTTTCTCGCGTATTAATATTAGATACCTACTACCTACAAGTCCTACAACCCGGTAACAATATATAATACCACGGAGAGCGGACGAGCATACTCTCGTATTTGAACCTTATGCAGTCGGCAAAACGCTCACCGAAAGCGAAGTATTCGGGAATAAGCGCTCATCAAGAGTGTAGGTATAGGCGTCATCAATGGTGACTGTATACATGTAATGTTTATAAGCTTGGTTTTTAGGGTTCCGTACCCAAAGGGTAAAACGGGACCCTATTACTAAGCCTCCACTGCTTTCTGTCTGTCTGTCTGTCTGTCTGTCCGTCTGTCTGTCTCCAGGCTGTATCTCATAAACCGTGATAGCTAGAAAGCTGAAATTTTCACAAATGATGTATTTCCGTTGCCGCTATAACAACAAATACTAAAAATAAAAATGAAAAAATATTAAGGGGGTCCCCATACAATAAACGTGTGAAATCGCAAATTATAACTTTGTTATTTTATTATTATATATTTGTATGAAAAACAAAGTTATTTTTTGTTGCCGAAAAATGTTTGTATTTTGGCTAGTTGTAGGTAATAGATACGTTCATTTTTCATAGATAATGGTACGGAACCCTTCGTGGGCGAGTCCAACTCGCACTTGGCCGGTTTTTATTAAATATTTACATACTGATTGGATATTTCAAAACATAATCTTAAAGCTTGTTTGCAAAATCACGGTACATTTTAGACAGCCATGCTTTCCATTAAAATTTATGACACCTGTAAAAATTAAAATGTACATAATTATACAGGGTTATTATGTGTTGTACTCATCATTATGAAAAACGATTTATTTTTTCGCGATTTCAGGTTTTTTCCCATGTAAAAGTTTTTTATAATGACATGAGTACAATGACCTCTTAAGACGTTGTTGGTGTTTTTCCAATAACCCTGTATTTTTTAATAACAGTAGTGATAGACAAACCATACCTACATTTTCATCAACGCAGTCCTAGCACTGTTTAGAAAACTATAATGAATGATCATAAAGATTATACTTTAGCAATATTAAATAACTAGCCTTCCGCTCGCCGCTGCGCCCGCGTGGACTACATTTTATATCGCGAGATCTGTGCCCAGCAGTGGGTTCAAAAGTTATCCAGCGCCGCATTTATATACTTTCCAAATTTTATCAAAATCTGTTCAGCCGTTGAGGCGTCAAAGCGGAACAAACATCCATATTTTTACATTTATATTATCATAAAGAGCGTAAAAAGAGTTCTTCAATAAGGTCGGCAACGCACTAGCAATTCCCCCGGTGTTGCAGGTGTCTATGGGCGGCGGTGATCACTTATCATCTGGTGGACCGTCTGCCCGTTTCATCTCCTAGTTATAAAAAAAAACTAAACTTGCCTTTAATCAAGGCCCTTGCTGGCGAATCACAAATGAAAGCTCTTATTTTGACTTTGATTTTATATTCATTTGACGCCAACGTTATAACTAATCCATCTTCTTCACGTTCCCTCATTTCTTTCACAAAAGACCCCAAATATGCATTCAGATCAGATGGCTTTCCTTCACCCGCATAAATACCTTAAAAAAAGTTTTTGTTTAGTAATATATGTATACAACTTAACTAAGCACCTACGATATTGAAATAGTGTATATTTACCAATCACAAAGGGAGGGATGTGAGATATTTCAAAGATGTTACACAAAATAGGCCAGAGTTGATATCTTGAACTTTTGTATACTGGCAACCCATCTATGTTTATATTTAATGAAATCGTATTTGCTAAACTATTCAAATCCAGCCCCTGTAGCGTATTTTTTAGACATTTAATCAATCCGTTGTGCCAATACTGTCCTGGATCCGAGATTGTAATATGCAACTTTTCTTTGTTGGTATGTAATAAAGTCCGTGAATCTTTAGGTAAAACACTACTTAATCTTTTAAATATAAATAATAATAAAATAATAATATTTTATATTAAATTTTATAGCCCAGCTTTGCATATCTTTAAGCAATTCATGATTTTTTTCATAGTCAGTGGTTTGTTCGATATGTAAATCGTATTCTTCTTCCCAATTTTCAACTTCTTCACTTTCTGAGTGGTGGGCTAGGGGTGAAAAAATATTTTCGGTCACAGAACCCTCATTGACTTCACCTACGTTTGCACTTGACGCGTTTGATTTATTTCCTGATCCTGATGATTTTATTTCTGAAGAACTTGACTTCATTAATTCTTTATACCTATTTGTCACTTTTCTCCTGTAAGCATCACTCCTTTTCAATCGTTTCCAATCGGTTAAATTCATGTTCAACTAATTTCCTCAAGACGAAGGGGAACAACTGAATCTCAACAAAATGGCTGAGGTTTACTAATAAAGTTATTGATCTAGTAGCTTATAAGCTTTTTTGATTATATAGAGCTCTTATCAAGTACTAGTAGATTTAAGAGTCTCGAGCAAAACTATAACGGCGTAAACTTATAGTGATCTCAGCCAAGTATGTTATAATATCTTGTTCTCTCATAAAATGCTACTATAGGATCAAAATGTTATTCAGGATTAGTTTTACTGTACTTATTCTTAAAAGTGTCTTAAAAGATAATCTTGTAGCTAACTATAAGACAGAGATATAAAAGCAAATGCTCTTGAGAATATCTACGCTTGTGAAATCCTATTACTAGTAAAAGTGTCCTATACATGTTCTATAGGTCAGTCTTGTAGCAAACTATAAGACCGAGATATAAAAACTAATGCGCTTGAGTATGTTAAGGCTTGGCAAATTCTGTTATAAGTTAAATTGTCTACCGCATGCCTTTATAAGAACGTTATTAGTAGTGACAGACTTATAATCTTTCTTTATAGGATTACTTCTTGTAGCAAACTACAGATCGAGATATAAAAACTAATGCGCTTGAGAATGTTAAGGCTTGGTAAATTCTGTTATAAGTTAAATTGTCCACCGCATGCCTTTATAAGAACGTTATTAGTAGTGACAGACTTATAATCTTTCTTTATAGGATTACTTCTTGTAGCAAACTACAGATCGAGATATAAAAACTAATGCGCTTGAGAATGTTAAGGCTTGGTAAATTCTGTTATAAGTTAAATTGTCTACCGCATGCCTTTATAAGAACGTTATTAGTAGTGACAGACTTATAATCTTTCTTTATAGGATTACTTTGCTAGTTGGGTGAAACAGTTATAAAATCTCATTTAAATGAAAACGGTACCCATTTTGTTAATAATCAAGATATTGAGCGACTAAAATGTCAAATTTTAAAAACTTTTTTAAATTCCAATATATTTGATTCACTTTTGGAACATTCATCATCGCATACATTTAATTAAAACCATAATTGATAAATACACAACAGTTCGCCTCCATTCCGCTCATAAAAATAATCCCGATATAAAGAAACTCTCTAAGAGACAAAAAAGAAATAAATTAAATCTTTTCGAAGGTGTACGATTGTTTTTAATACAAAACTAGCTTTTGCTCGCGGCTTCACCCGCGTGAACCCACGGGAACAAAAATCCTACCTTATTCCTTGTCCACATTATAAAGGGAACCTCTGAACAAAATTTCAGCTTTATAGGTCCAAGGGTTTGGGCTGGGCGTTGATGAGCTAGTCAATCCGTCAGTCAGGACTTTTGTTTTTATATTGTGATAACTTCTTCCCGCGACATCGGCCCCATGAAATTTCTTATTCACCCTGCCCACCCCGTCGCATCGCATTGCCTGCCCGCGCTATTACGCCGTTTTCGCTTAGCGTTCTTTCGGACTTTTTCTTTTTTCTCGGCACCCAGTCCTAGAACGATGTTAAATATGCCTATAGTCTTCCTTTAGAATTGGGCTATCAAATGCAATAATAATTATTGAAGTCCGACTGGTAGTTCCAGAAATTAGCGCGTTCAAACAAACAAAAAAAAAAGTGTGTATGTTAGCTCCGACGCACGACTGGAGTTTACTACTGTTGTGTTGGTCCCAGATTCCGACTTTCTATTTTACGTACGTTTTAAATCATTATAGATAAATATTCGTGCCAAGTTTCAAGTTTATTAACTCAAAGCTTTACGGGGTGAGTTTCCTAAAATACTTTCTTAGCTGACGTCTCCTACTCATAATCTACCTCTGTGCCAAATTTCATCTTCGTAGCTCCAGTAGGTTTTGAAATTTCTTGTTGTAATCAGTGAGGGAATTAATGTATGAATGAGTGACTTTTTATATATTACAAAATAAACATTATTTTCCTTTTACATCGTGTTTTATTTCTCACCTACCTACCTTTAGTACTATTTATTAGTTGTTATAGGTACAAACCGCGTGTACAAATTTTGTACGACCGGTTTGTACTTTCTGTCTCGTTAAATTTGTTAGTCTATGATTTATTAGTCTGTGATTGGTGGCCAGAATAATGTTTGTTTACATTCACGCGCAATTGACCACTCTAGATGTCTTTTTTTTTCTTGTTGGTTATCATTTTGACTTGTAGTGAAATGTAAAATTAATGAAAAGTGTTTATGTGTGCTGCCGCTGCTGCACGGAACACTTTTTTCGGTTGTTTTGTGAGTGTATAACCAGTATAACATATATGTTCATTATAATATCATTGTCTGAGATAGTAAGGATAAAGCGCCGCATGGTTGGCAGCAGCGCCGCGTGGCACGCGTTCCCGCGACGTGCGCGAGTGGGACGAAATAACGAGAACATACCGCACCCTCTCGCACGATTCGGAGCGTTCAACTTCTAATAGTCCAAAGTCCAAACAGTCTAGGTTGATGTGTAGCCGTGTGTACAAATAAAAATGAATTAAAAAGTGCACAAAAGAAATTACACAGAACAAGCCAGAATCACATCGTAAAGCTATGTCTGAATATTAGAAAAAAAAAAATGATGCGCACAGGCAAGCTGCCCCTCTGTACCAGGCCAAACCCTAAAGTGCAAAGATAAGCTGCTGCACTCTACAAGTCTGAGAACCCTGAAGTACACAGGCAAGCTGTTGCAATTTACCAAACTGCGAACCAAACAATATTGCTCGAATAAAAACTTTTTTCGCGGCGGAATCAAATTAAATGTGAATGGTGTCATATATGAGAAAAATTGAGAAAATGGTAGCAAATATTATTGGGTGTGTGAATTGCGACGTAAGCAACAATGACGTAAGGAATTAAGAAATTATGATGTCATTACACCCATTGGTGTATTACGCTACAGTTATAATTGTGACAATGTTTATAGTGTTTGTGAGTGAATGTGGAATTAGATGAACCTGCTACAAGACAAACCTCAGGACTTGTAGAGTGACCCGACGTGTGTGGTAAGAAAATAATTATAAAGATACATCACATATGATTATTGATACTGAAATAAAATTCATAATAAATTGTATATTATATTGAATGGATACAAGAATAGAAATACCAAATTTATAAAAAAAACATCATGCAAAGGACTGTGTGACAACGTTGAGCCCCCGGAAGACAGCTCTGACATAGACGTAGAAGAGACTGAAGAAAGAGACAGAGGTATATCGATTCTCACAAGTTATTTTGTAGTCATTTATCTCTCCTTGATATACAATCACAAGTTAGTGTCTCACCACCTCTTTTATTTTATTCTTGAATGAAGAACAGCTGCCTGTTAGCAGCTATACTCGCCTTAATGTAAAGTATGAGGACCCCATAGCTGTGTTTGTAACGAAGGTTGAGGAGTGTGTTAACCAGTTGACAACAGCAGGAGATGGGGTATCTGAAAATATGATAATAACAAAGATACTTATGTCATTACCCGACAAATACTAACAGTTTGTTTCAGTCTGGGAAAGTGTTCCAGAAGAGAAAGTGTTTCAGGAGCTGACAGGCAGGTTTGTAATTATAAGAAGGCAGGGTAATAATTACCGTGAATGTATTGTTACAAATGAAGTTGCTCAAAATTATTGACATTAATTATCATTTAAATTAGACCAATAGAGGCTACTTGTACAAATTGCAAACATGTAAGGAAGGCAAATAATAAATCAAATTAAAGTTTTTATTAAACAGTATGGTCGTTGTATCAAAACGTTCCAGGATTTTTGAACAAATATGTTGTAGTTCTATAGAAAAATATTTTAATATTAAAAGGAGTAGGTACTTAAATTAATGTACCTACCTATTGCCAATAGGACTCTGGACTCTGCCAAAAAGCAAAATCCAAAGGTGTTATGACAAGAACTGCCTTCCATCAGAAACATTGACGGAAAATGGACTATAAACAATGACCAAAAAGCGTCAACATCCGCCCAAGACTTAGAAGAAACTTTCAACCCGACGAAAGCTGTATTGTTCTTCTACGTAATTATCGGCAGGATAAAAATGTGGTTGTTTACGTACACAACAGTATCACCGGAAGGGTTACGGTGGTTGTTTAAGAGAAGGATAATGAACCTATGCATTGGTACCTATCTAGTTGGAAACTATTGAAAAAGTCCTGCAACTGGCTTCAATCGAGTTGAGCATTTTAACCTTGTTGGATTTGTTCCTTAGTATAAAGCAACGGTTGTGCTGTATACCCACTTATAACACAAATATTCGTTAAATTGATTTAAACACGCAAAGTACCTATAAATGTTTATAACTTTCGGCGTTATTTAACGTTTTATTAGATTACTTACATAGCTAGTTAATGTTAACTTAATTTGTATTAAGTATTTATTATTTTGTTTATGTTTATTTTATTGTTAAAAAGGACAATGGGCAAAAATGTATGGAACTTGGTCCAAGAGGCTCCACTGATGAGAATTGCGGGAAATGAAAGTCCTTATGATTCTGGCAAAATTCTATTAGATTCTGTCCCGGGGTTATACAGGGTGTCCAAGAACCTGGCGTCCAACTGGATTCCCACGATGCCCCAAGTTCTAACAGTACTCAGAAAAATATTTTAAAAAATCCACCCCATGTACTTACAGAATTATACTGATTTCAAAAAAAAAGGGGAAATGAGCACCCTGTGACATACTTTTGAATGCTGTGACTGCTAATGCTGATAATTTCGATATTTCTTGGAGGTTTTGTAATCTAGGGTATTGCTGTGTCTAAATAGAATGTAAAAATAATGTACTTATTGTACCATTTTAAAATAAAATATTATTTTAACTAAAGGTGATATGGAAAACTATTGAATTTCGCAACTTTGACCGACTGTAGTGTAAAAAAAATGTACCAAAATAGTATGGCAAGTGACGTCAAATTTTGACGCGTTTATTCCTCTTTTTAAAAAGGTATAATACTTACACATTAATTTGAAAAAAAAAATTTTGATAATATTTTTACTCAACAACCCAATTTTTACGATGTCTTACAGAATTCTTAGAAAGAAAAATTTACGACGAATTGAATCTAACCTCTAAAGAATTACTATTGTATGCTCATAAAAATAACAACAGGCCTCTCAAAAAACAGGTTAGACCGTAAGGGACGGTATGTGCATGCATCTCACCATAGTGATTCGTTATTACAACAGGAGGGAGCAAGACAGAAACTATCTTTGCGATTTGCTGGTTCTTCTTTATGGTACCCCATTATTCAGGTAAGAGTGAGGGAGAAAAAGGTTAGAGGTGCGAGTGAGATAGATAGTGACGCTATCTGGGATCGTGCTATTTAGGATAACAGTACGGTCAGTACGCGTCACTGCCTCCTGCCGTTACTACGCACCTCTCTCTTATTGTTACCATTGATCACGTACTACGATTTAAAGCTTTGTTTATTGGACTCGATTACTCTTTGTGCTCTGGACTTTGAAACGAACTCTTTACGACGACCTTTGCCTGTGTTTGGACAGTTTGTGTTTTGTGTGTGCTACCATGGCGACCTACACTCCGCAAGAATACGCAAATATGCACTACATTTATGGAGAATGTAGAGGTAATGGACGAGCTGCAGCGAGACTTTACAGAGAAAGGTATCCGAGGGCTACGCGATATCCCGACCATCGAGTTTTCATTAATGTGCACAGATCACTATGTGACGGGCGGTTCCCCAATCAAGTAGCTGGTGAAGGACGACCCGTAAATGACTTCATACGCGATGAAGTTTTAGAGGCGGTGTCGGCAAATCCAAGCATCTCTGTGCGAGGAATAGAAGCTGATACGGGGATACCGAAGAGCACAGCACACAGTATTCTCCAAAAAGAAGAATATCATCCGTACCACGTACAGCGAGTGCAAAGTCTTTTACCTCGAGACTATCCGAGCCGAGTCGCGTTTTGTGAAACAATCCTGCAAAAACATCGAGAAGACGAAAACTTTATCGACAAAATTTTGTGGTCAGATGAATCAACATTTAAGAAGGATGGCTACATGAACCTACACAACTTGCACGAGTGGCATGTGGAAAATCCGCACTTGATGCGAGAAGATAGATCCCAGTACCGGTTCAAAGTGAACATGTGGACCGGTATTCTCTGTGGGAATATTATTGGTCCATTTGAGATGCCCGAGAATTTGACTGGCGAATCATATTTAAATTTTCTTCAAAATGATTTGCCAAACTTACTAGAAGAGACCCCACCAGATATGTGGTTCCAACACGACGGCTGTCCAGCACATTTTCGCGTATCCGTTAGAGAGTTTTTGGACGAGCAATACCCGAACAGGTGGATTGGGCGATCAGGAACAATCCCGTGGCCAGCCCGCTCACCTGACTTAAATCCGCTGGATTTTTTTTTCTGGGGAACTATGAAGGAGCTCGTTTATGCGAAGCCCATTAATGACATCGCTGACCTTCGTGAGAAGATAACACAAGCAGTGCAGGTGATACGTCAAAAAAGTTACTCGCGAAACATAAAGCGGTCCTTTTTAAGGAGAGTGAGAGCTTGTATTGCCGCGGGTGGTCAACATTTTGAACATTTATTGTAATAAAATATCTTTAAACTAACATTCTTCGTAAAAATTGGGTTATTGAGTAAAAATATTATCAAAATTTTTTTTTTCAAATTAATGTGTAAGTATTATACCTTTTTAAAAAGAGGAATAAACGCGTCAAAATTTGACGTCACTTGCCATACTATTTTGGTACATTTTTTTTACACTACAGTCGGTCAAAGTTGCGAAATTCAATAGTTTTCCATATCACCTTTAGTTAAAATAATATTTTATTTTAAAATGGTACAATAAGTACATTATTTTTACATTCTATTTAGACACAGCAATACCCTAGATTACAAAACCTCCAAGAAATATCGAAATTATCAGCATTAGCAGTCACAGCATTCAAAAGTATGTCACAGGGTGCTCATTTCCCCTTTTTTTTTGAAATCAGTATAATTCTGTAAGTACATGGGGTGGATTTTTTAAAATATTTTTCTGAGTACTGTTAGAACTTGGGGCATCGTGGGAATCCAGTTGGACGCCAGGTTCTTGGACACCCTGTATAGTTATCGTCATGTTTGTCCTGACAGTAAATAATAATAATGATTTTACGTTTAACTTCTTCCTCCCTCTACCCCCGCCTGTTGTGGTTAAGCAAAGCGATACAATACGAAGACATAAGACATCAGTTGTTGGGCAGTTGCCCACCAGACGCGACACCCGTCTGGTCGGAGGATTCTCCGTTTTCTATGGAGGATGAGTGAACTTTACACCCTGTTCCTCATGCCTCTATACTGGTGACCCCGAAGTATGAACGTCAGCGCAGCCTTCGTGCAACTCCTTCCGCGTGACGTCATTAGCATCACTTCCTCAAGCTTTCTAGCGGCGAGTCACACAGCCAGCCAGCACTCACGGCTTGAACGGGTATCCTGACCACCTGCATGCAGTGGACGCGCATTCCTGATCATCACCCTCAGCCTCATCAGAAACCATGGCCGATCACCCAGCACTTTCGGCCGGTCCACAAGAAGAGACCTACTTTTCCTGGTCGACGCCAGCAGTCAGCTTCAACCCAGCGCTGGACACTCCAACTCACTGGTGCATAACGCAGCGCTACCCCGACTCACTGGGGAACCACCACAGACAGTTCCGACTCACCTAGAACTATGCGGCACCCGGTTAGACTCACTGGAACCACAACTGGCACTGACAAGCATCGCAAGATACACGACTCAGGCCACTATTGACCTCCGGTCTCCGGAGGGGAGTGATGCGGCGGCATCTACATCGCCACATATAAACTACACATCACAATGAAATGACGTCACGCAAAATTCCTGCATCGCGCAATCAGAGTTTACCGCGCGACTAGCATATACAACGTCCCGACATCAACCGTTGGGCAGTTGCCCACCAGACGCGATACCTGTCTGGTCATAGTTCTTTGTTTTATGTAAATTGCATGTGTATAAATATTCAACACAATGTAAAAATTGTTTTATGAATAAATAAATGAATGAATGAATGGATGGTCGGAGGATCCACCTTTTTCTATGGAGGATCAGTGAACTTTACACCCTGTTCCTCATGCCTCTATACATTCTTCATAACGAGCAAAACCTAGATACCATAGGATTACCATGATAATGTGCACAGCATCTCCCGGTGCGTTTTCTCGATTAGCATGAACAGTAGTAGTGGTCGACTGCATCCAAGCCAGTTACTACAACATAAATAGTGCTTACGCGCACATGAGTGCCTCGATTTTATTTTGCCTCACAATAATCATAAACTCTCCAGGAATACTCACTTCAATCAAATCGGCAGTCAGCCCTTCGTAATCTCGATACAATTCGATTGAATAATCGCCATCATTATTACGTATGTCATCGGCATAATAGCTGTTGGCCACTTTCAGCGGGTATGACCCGAGTGCAAATAAGATCAGGTCATCCTATGTCAATTTTGGAAACGTCTCAAATTATCTCCCTCCGTGTTGCAATTCTCTCAAGAAACGCAGGAGAATGTGTGCTATCTGTAAAGGGAACATAGAATACATTTGTTAGTGCAGCTGCTATCCCAAAATCAGCAAACATGTGTGGCACTGCGCTGTGAAAGTACTCCTGGCGAAATAGTTTGAAGTCACGTTTAATGCGTCCTTTCACGTATCATAATGGCTGGTGCTCGGTCACATTCATTCAGAATGATTTTCTTTTTTATTGACAAAAATAATAAAAATAATGATTATTCTCCATACCTGATTTGATTGCAGATTTTCTGTGATAATCACAGCAGCTTCTGGATTTTCATAAAACAGCGTTCGAGTAATGGTCATTCGTCTTTTAAGTTACACAGAATGGTTACAAAGTAAAATAAAAAACTCTCGCTGACGGTCGAAACATGTTGAAAATTCACTCACTATGTCCAATCACAAGGAACAAGAAGAACTGTCCGTTAACTATGTTCAATCACAAGGAAAAAGAGGAAGAGTCCATTAACAAGCGGCAGAAATCAAGTTCATTCAAAAGCAAGTGTCGGTACTTTAAAAAATCGAAGATTACAACACAAACAGCAAACTCAGTGAGAGTTAGGCTGAGTTAGACTGAGCACGCGCTGGCGGTGGGCCCCGACCCACACCACTCTTACGGTGTCCTACGCGACTGGAGAGCACGGAAAAGCTCAGGAGAAGTGTAAGAGGCATCCCATTCCAGAGAGATGCAGAGATTTAATGTGATAAACACCACGTTAAACGGAAAATCATATTATTTATAGTCAGGACAAACATGACCATAACAATATATACAATCGAGCCAGTAGCTTTTAATTCATCCCTAACTAATCACAATCAGATGCCTGTCGCCATCTGTCCTCCCCCAGCGACGCCCTAAGCCGAGGCGTGTGCCCCTCAGGGGGTGCCCTTAGCGAGTAGTCGGTTAGTTTATAAGTTTGATGTCCTGGCTGGAGGCCTTAATTTATTAAGGCACCCACAGACAAGTCCAGTTAAGCAGCCATCAACCTCCTAGGTTGACCTGCGAGCTGCTTTAAAAAAAAAACAAAAATTACCATAAAAATAGAACCCCGGGTCAGAATCTAATAGAATTTTGCCATAATCATAAGACAGTTAAGTAGTTCCATTTCCCCCAGGTCTCATCAGTGGAGGCTCTTGGACCACTTTCGCCCATTGTCCTTTAAGACGCTTACTTGGCAGTTTTTATAATTAAGAATGTAGGTATACTTAATAATAATAATCGTTTATTTACTTACTTACCTTATTTATTTATTTACTTACCTATTTACAGGGGCAGATTTACAATAATACCTTTACATCTAATAGAGCACAGCCTAGTTGCTTATTTGCCTTAACTAGGTTGAACCTGTGCTTCAGGCTAGTAAGTGCTGTATAATAAATTAACAAGAGTTAGTACACAAAATTGTTTCAAATTTAATACATTACCCGGTAATTATACATAGGTGTTGCTATGTGTTATAGAAGTGCATTCATGGGGCTGTGGTTGGCTCTGATGTTTTTCTGCCAGACATTTGCCAATATTTACAAATAAATTATTTGCGGCGTTAACAGAGTTCAAGTTTGAAGAATGGATTTGAAATAAGCTTGAAGCTGACTCACGCTGTTTCGAGGAACAAGTGACAATTTTAATATGTTTCCAGATATATTTGCTAGATATATGCTTAGATATAATTGTTCCAGCTTTTTCAAAAGCAGTTTTATCATAGTTACTTTTCATTTTCCAGCCCGACAATATTCAGAGAATATGACTGTACCTTAGCATAATTATATTCTCAATACAGAGTGTACTTAGGTCTGCTGCTTGAAGCGAAGATAGTAGCTTTCAACCAAGGCCAGAGAACCTTGTATTCTACACTGCGTGAAGCACTTGAAGACTTGTCAGACGCCGAGACGCCACTGAATGTCGGAACAAGAACAAGAATAGTATACCCGGAGCAATATGGCACAACCATATTCTACAGAACGCTGACGAAATAATACCAGCGAACTACAAATTATGACACAGATTTGAGGACTGACGTTATGCTGATCCCGCCATATCTTAACCCTTTGCAAAAACACGCACCTAAACTATGTAGTGGGAGGACCCCGTGAGTTTAAAAGCACACTCGAGAGAAATTCAATCTTTCTGTCCAACGAGATGGAAGATTTAAGATGTGCAGATCGCCAGAATGGTGAAGCACTAAACGACTATTAAGATCGGTGCATCCCTGAGGGGAATGTTAGAGCTAATAGCTCGCCCTACAAATTAAACGCGGCTGAAAGAGTCGAAGGGCAAGTAAATCTGTTGGGCGAAGAAGAAAATAATAAATCAAATGAAAGTTTTTATTACACAGTATGGTTGGTGCATCAAAACGTTCCAGGATTTTTGAACAAATATGTTGTAGTTCTATAGAAAAATATCTTAATATTAAAAGAAGTAGGTACTTGAATTAATGTACCTACCTATTGCCAATAGGACTCTGGACTCTGCCAAAAAGCAAAATCCAAAGGTGTTATGACAAGAACTGCCTTCCATCAGAAACATTGACGGAAAATGGACTATAAACAATGACCAAAAAGCGTCAACATCCGCCCAAGACTTAGAAGAAACTTTCAACCCGACGAAAGCTGTATTGTTCTTCTACGTAATTATCGGCAGGATAAAAATGTGGTTGTTTACGTACACAACAGTATCACCGGAAGGGTTACGGTGGTTGTTTAAGTGAAGGATAATGAACCTATGCATTGGTACCTATCTAGTTGGAAACTATTGAAAAAGTCCTGCAACTGGCTTCAATCGAGTTGAGCATTTTAACCTTGTTGGAATTGTTCCTTAGTATAAAGCAAAGATTGTGTCTGTATACCTACTTATAACACAAACATTCGTTAAATTGATTTAAACACGCAAAGTACCTATAAGTGAAGCATAATGAACCAATGCATTGGTACCTATCTAGTTGGAAACTATTGAAAAAGTCCTGCAACTGGCTTCAATCGAGTTGAGCATTTTAACCTTGTTGGAATTGTTCCTTAGTATAATGCAAAGATTGTGTCTGTATACCTACTTATAACACAAATATTCGTTAAATTGATTTAAACACGCAAAGTACATATAAATGTTTATAACTTTCGGCGTTATTTAACATTTTATTTTAGATTACTTACTTAGCTATTTAATGTTATCTTAATTTGTATTAAGTATTTCGTTTACGTTTATTTTATTGTTAAAGATTTATGAGGCTTACTTGGCAGTTTTTATAATTAATAATGTAGGTATACTTAATAATAATAATCGTTTATTTACTTACCTATTTATAGGGGCAGATTTACAACAATACCTTTACATATAATAGAGCACAGCCTAGTTGCTTATTTGCCTGAACTAGGTTGAACCTGTGCTTCAAGCTAGGAAGTGCTGTATAATAAATTAACAATTACTCGGTAATTTATTAAATTCAAAGAATTTTGTGTTAGATTCAGGGGAAAGTGACCATAGGTATGTTTTATATTAAAGAGAGTTTTGTGAAATAAAAAAAAAGTTATAATTGGCGATGGTAAGAATTTAGAAGTTTTAGGTACTGGAAAAGTTGATGTGTATGCCTAGAGTGGTTCAGAGTATAGGTACTCTATGTACTTTGCATGATGTGTTGTGTGCCTAAAATAAATTGTGTTTTTTTTTCGGGTCAGCCATTAATAAAGGTCACAAGATGGTTCCATAACGGGTGTAGTTAACAAATATGATAAAATGTACATAAAAAAAAACATTTATTTTTGATGTACAGTCGGCAGCAAAAATCCATGGACAGAACAGAAATAAAATCGTGTGAAGCGAGAAATGACGCCACCTAGCGTAAACCAGTCTGTTATCGACTAACAAAACTTAATTATGCTGTTACTAGATGGCGTTGCTTTGCTTTAAACGATAAAATATTTTTAGTAGTTAACTTTTGTCTCTTCAAACATTCAAATAATTTAAAACTGTTCTAAACACTATTAATTTAAAATTGAATATCTATTAAATCATATACTTATAAGTATATGATTTTCTGAGTTTTAGTTTCCAAACTTGAGAGGGTAGGTTGAATAGGGATTTATAAATAATTGGTAGGTAGTACAATTAATACTTAGACCGATGAGTTATGACTAAGCTCAATTGATTCGCTAAGTTCATTTCGATTACCTCATTCGAGTGCCTTTTGTTCAGTTTTTACTTGTAATCAGGTGAATTACTTATTTTACAATAATGAGTACGCGTTGTAATATTGATTTGTAACGAGCTCAAATAATTGCTTTGCATAATCAAGGCAAAAACTTGTCAGAAATAGCCAAAGAGACCGGTGTAAACGTAAGTAGTTTTATTTTTGCACCATTTTAAAACTACAATATTTTTTTTACCATGCTACATAATAATCATTGTTTGGTATTATATATTTCTGTTTTATTGTTGCAGAGAAAAACAGCTGTTCTATCGACAATTAGAAGAGAAGGGTTCTTTACAATACGCGTTTCTGGCGGCGAAATAATACGCGTTTTACAAGTGGTCACGTAGTGCCCAATATGCAATCTGGTCATATAACAGTGAACATGTGGGGATGGATGAGTGCAGCCGATCCGGGAGAACTAGTCAGGCTACCAAGTCGAGCAAATAGTGCAAAGTGCTGGAGGAGACTATGTTGCTTATCATTTATGGGGTGTCATCGTTCAATTCATAACATAATAGTTCGGGTGGAATAATCAAAATGAGCGTACTCCAGATGCGTTAGAGGCTCATTGTTTACAAATATGGGAGAGTAGGTATTCGTGGTTCAGATTTGTGTAAAAATTTAATTAATTCAATGCGTTCCCATATCATGCAAGCTGTTTATCAGCCAGACCCGAACTGTTAGTAAATAATTATACTTAATTAATATTATTTTACTTAGTGCTTATTATTTATATTAACTGGAGACCTGGTTATGTGTGTAACCTGTGTAACATATTACTTACGTATTTTAATAACTTAAAAAGTTATCAACACTTCAAGTTCAAAAAACATAATTTTTAGTTTTTTATGTTATTTACTAACCATTATTTTTGTGCAATTGAAAATTGCAAATTGTAGTTTTTAGCCTACCTATTTAATCCATTTAATCCGTTTGACTTTTGTAATAATCTGGTCTCCTGTTGGTTTTTATTGAGGTTACATAAGCTTCAATCCTCTTTCCAATTTTGGAAACGAATACTTAAGCTATGGCCTCAATAAGAAGTTATACATAATATTATAATGTTATACGATATTTAATAAAGTAAATGTAATTTGAATAATAAACTGTAAGAAATAAATCGCTACAATTTTTTAATAGTGCCTTTTTGTTTGGCGAGCCTGTTTACTTGCTATGACTCTGCTCTTTTTTCTGGTTGCTAAGTAACTACCAACTCGAATACATACTATATTATTAAAAGTTGAATACCCACTCGTTATTCGTATCGGTTTCTTTTGATAATAGACTTAACATTTACGAAGTGTTATTCATTGTCTTATTAGACCGGAGGTATCAAGACCGCTTGCCGTGTATCATGTTGGAGGTTCAAATCCTAGGCACGGCATGTGCTTTTTTTGTCATGCATTATATTTTTTTTAAAAGAAAGTATTTTTCTATTTTGTTTTAGTAATATTTATAAACAATTAAACAAGAAAAATAAAATATTGTAATAACATTTAATAATATTTATTATTGCTATTATTTAACAAAACGTTGATCTTATTTTACTACAAAGATTACAATTTACAATACAATTACATTGATATTTTATAATTTGACTTGATAATTTACAGTTCTCATAATATGACATGACATATTTTGCCAACTGACACAAACGGGTTCCTAGACAAGTGACATCCTTTGACGCAACATCAAACGTTGTAGTTATAACTTGAGGGTATGGATTAATTTTATAAAGAAAACGTAAGTAAAATTAATGGATACCCTCAAATTATAACACCTATAGATTAGACAGAGACCTAAAGATAAAGTTACTCGGACGATAGTAGATAACAATTTCATCACATTTCTTAAGGTCTCGCTGGCTAGTTCGTGAAACTGCTGGTATGAGTATGACGACGTTTGGTGATGCGATGGTTCGAATCCAAGTCGAAACAATGAACTCTTTTTGCAGTATTCTTTAAATTATTCGTAACGGGTTCAATGTTGTAGCAGTATAATATTTTTAGTTAGGACAAAAATAAAAAAAAAATTACCCCCATTTTTACTTCCGGGGGTATAACCTACACAGGTGACACTGGGTATTGTCATTGTGTAAAAAGGACATGCGATTTTTATTATTCTTGTAGAAATTAAAAGTAAAATTGCCTTGTGGTAGAAAAAAATGAAAAAAAACCATAAAAACTTTTGTCACCTCTACAAATGACACTGGGAATTGAACAGATAATACATTTAATCATAGTTGTGAAGAAACCAACGCCATCTAGTTTGATTTTCGAAATCTTCAACACAAACGTTCACAGGAAAATAGACACTAAGGTATCCATGCAATTTTGCAGGGGATTGTACATTAACGTATCCCAAGTAAAAAAGGTCTATTGTATTCCTGGAATTGGTAACAAGCCATGCAGATAATAAAAAGCATTCAAAAGGGCTCGGGGTGTGAGTTATGGGGAGTGATAAAGAAGGAATGCGGTTTCTTTGTTACTATTCTTTTGAAGCATGAGCGAGACAGACTAAGTAACAACTAGAACAATTAAAAAAGACCCTCTAGCTAGCTAGCCAGTGTGATTCCGTACGTCGCATGCGCCTCTCGTCTGCGTGTGTTATTTCTGCCGTTAAATTTCTGTTTTTGTGGACTTTGATTTGCTTCTGATTTGGACTTGTTGTATTGGTGAACCCTACGACTCTGGCTACGTTATTTGGACTTTGAAACTCTTGACGATTTGGAAACACGTGCAGTGAAGTGGCGAATTAGAATGGCTCAGTACACGCCGAGAGAATATGCCGAAATGCATCTTATTTACGGCGAATGTGGCTGTGTCGGTAGAGTAGCAGCTAGACTTTATCGAGAAAGACATCCCGATCGTCGACATCCTTATCACCTTGTATTCAGTAGAGTACATTCTGCCTATTCCGAAGGTCGATTAACCGGCACAGGCGTCGGCGGCCCCAGCGAAGGACGGCCGAGAGTATACGACGACGGAGAGATAATGGATTTAGTCCATGAAGACCCAACTACATCTGTTCGTGACATAGCATGGAGGCCGGCATTTCTACGAGGACCGTTCACCGTGTTCTTCAAAGGCATCAGCTGTACCCTTACCATTTTCTAAAAAACTTTGTTGCCAAGGAATGGCCCATTGAGAGCACAATTTTGCAGAGAAATGCTGCGTAGAATTCGAGCGGACCCACAATTTTATAACAAAATAATGTGTAGTGACGAATCATCATCTAAAAAAGATGGTTATTTCAATATGCACAACTTACACAGCTGGCTGCTAGAAAATCCCAACTTAATCAGACAGGATCGATCCCAGTATCAATTTAAAATAAATTCGTGGACGGGGATCATTGGTGGGCCAATAATTGGCCCATTCGAGCTACCCGAAACGTTGAATGGGGAAAGATACTCAAACTTTTTGCAAAACGACCTCCCAGAGTTATTGAGAGATGTCGATCCAGAAAGAGAAGCAATGTGGCTGTCCAGCTCACTGCGCAGTTATTGTTCGTGAACATTTAAACCATACTTATCCCCAAAGATGGATTGAGCGGCAAGGCCCAATTTTATGGCCACCACGTTCGCCAGACCTGAACCACCTTGATTTTTTCTACTTGGGGTGTCTGAAAGAAAAAGTTTATGAAGCCCAAATCACTTCAGTTGAACAATTACGACAAAGAATCCAAGCAGCGGCTGAAGATATAAATACAAGTGGGTTTGCGCGCAGGCTAAAGCGATCTTTTATTCATTACAGACTTAAAAATACCAATACTTAAAGACATTCACTGGTTTATCTTTTCGTATTCTGTTTCGTTTCAAATAGTATTGTTTTAGTATTAAAATTGCTGCGCCCGGGTTCACCTGTACTGTCAACAACTTTTGTACAATGACTGCAATAAACGATTGAGTATTATTTTAATAAATTGTTAATTTGAAAAAATGTTTTACTTTAAAAAGCCAATCAAAGAACTTACAATAAAAAAAAACTTATTGGTTAAATCCTTAACAGTTTGCAATACTAGTAACTTAACAAAAAAAAAATGTTTTGAGCAAATTTAGCTGTCTTTCGTTTTGAATGCTAATAACTTTTTTCTGAAGTCTTACCACCTAATATTTTACCATTTTGTAATCTGTATTTAATGAGGTATTTTTAAAACTAATGGGCTCTAACAGTGCTGTACATTTTTTTTACACAATATGCCCCTAAAGTAATATGATTTGCTGGAGATGAGTATTGAAATTGGAAATAAATTAATTTCTTTAAGTACCTTTGACTTTAAGATATAAAAAAGGGTTTGGATATGATAGTTCACATATTCAAGAGTAATAATAAAAAAACAGAATTAAAAAAATATTGATTTGTTGAAATTACAGCCAAATTCGTGAAGCGAGGTACAGAAATTTTAAAAAACAACTTTTTTTTTCGGGGACCCTTAACTGAAAATGGTTAAAACTTCGGTATGTGATACATAAGAATACAGTGTATCGACTCCTTTACTCTGGACCACTGTTTACGACAAACCCTGTATGTCACTGCCATTACACTTCATTTCCGAATGTAAAAAATTTTTCCTAAAAAAATATAGCAATATATACCTGCCAACAAACATTTCAATGAAGACCACCCAGTCTTCATAAATAGTCAACAAATGCCATACCCAAATACAGCCAAATATCTTGGCATAACGCTTGACTCGAAACTGCGCTGGAAAGCGCACGTTAAAAAGAAAAGACAGGAATTAGACATGCGTTTTAAAAATATGTATTAGTTGACTGGACAGAATTCCTGCCATCAAACATATTTTGCTAGATTGCAAAAAATAAAAATGAATTCATTTATCATTCAATTTGGCCATAAATAAGCAGTTAAGTTAAAATTTTGGGAATTTACGATATAAATCATAAAAATTAGGTTAAAAAATTATAAGACTTCGTATAAGACAACCATGGCTTAAATGGTTCTAAATTGTCTGTACTATCTTCGCCTTAAAGCTTTGCACCCATCTTCCAATCATCCTGTATAATCAAATTCTTATGCCAATTTGGACATATGGCATCCAACTGTCTGTACTAAACCGACCAACATCAAAATCATACAAACATTCCAGAATAAGATACTCAGGAGTATTGTTAATGCGCCCTGGTATATAGGAAATGACGACCTCCATCGTGACTCAAAAATGGAACCCGTCACCAACATAATCCAAAAATTTGCTGAGGCCCATGAACACCGACACCACCAATATGTGAACAGCGAGGCAATTCAGCTGTAAGACCAGACAAATGTAGTGCGAAGACTAAAACAAACAAAATCTTTTGAGTTAGTGTAGTGTAAAAAGTGTAGAAATAATAGTGACAATGACACTCATATAACACATGAACAAAGTGTTTATATTGTTATATCAGACTCTAAGAAAGAGGAACGGACTTGTGTAAAGTACAATGAACACTATTCTAAGTTTTAAAATAATTATCACGTGGAAAATTAAGTTAGATTAAAATTGGTCATTAGTCTAGTAGGCTAGATTGTATTAATTATTAAGATCCTAGTTCTTTTTAATACAGGTTTTTTTTTTCAATGTGATGAAAGGACTTATGGTTCCAAAGTTGGATAGTACATTGCGGTTCTGTCTTGACTGCAGGAAATGCGGTTACAAAAGGGGACGCTTATGCGATACCATTTATATACCTCAAATCTTAGATAGCCTCAAAAACGCTAAATATACTAGCACTTGTAGGACGTTGTTACGGACAAAAAACTATTAAGTGAATAACTGACTGTGGGTAGAGGAGGGGTGGCATGAAGGGGACACGTATTGAAAGGGACAATTCAAATAACCGGCAAAATAAAAACAATTTCGAGACAACATTATTTTTGTCGTATAGTATACACCTCAAACCTCATGATTTCATGCAATCGCTAGATTTGAGATAAATGCTAACTTATGGAGTTATATTGCTGATTCTAATGATTATAATTCTGTAAAGCCATATTAGCTACGGCCGCGAATCATATTTTAATCAACATACAAGCTCACACTGACCTACAAATTGCAAAAAACGTAAGAAATTTTGAATTTCGCGGGCTACCCTGGCGCATCAACCTTAAAGTGCCTTGCTTATCAACAACAAAAGTTATCCACTTTTGTTGTTGATAAGTAATTAAAAGTGAAGAATTACAGTCAAACTTGTAACTACGAGGATCAGTGTTGCAAAATTAATAGATATTTAGTGCAGTGTATCCATGTAAGTACCTACAATCAATATTATTACGATATTTTCTTTTTTCTTACTAAAAGATGGTAAAGGTTGGTGGTTTTTCACACCAAAATAACATATTTTGGTGTGAATTGGGTGTCGCGGCATGCTATTTTTGAAGGTTTATGCTTCATTATCCGAATTACTTTTTTTTTTTTTCTTTTTTTTTTCGGGGGTAGGTGTTAAAAAAGTTAAGACGTTTTTTGAATTTGGAATTTTATTTAAAATATAATTAATTGAAGATACTGATTAAGTTTACTAGTACTTAGTCTACATTAGTTAAATAACGAGTACTCACGTTTGTGGCACATTTATGTGACATAGACCATCACTATACAGGTTGATTTTTTAATGACCAGCCAAATTTTCACAGGGTGTTCTACCCATGAATATGAACAACTTTCAATATGGGACCAACTCTGAAATCACGAAAAAAAAATCAGCTGTTTCATACATTTTGGTCGAGTAGGCATTGAACTTCTGTCTGAAACAGCTGTTTTTTTTTCGTGATTTCAGAGTTGGTCCCATAGTGAAAGTTGTTCATATTCATGGGTAGAACAACCTGTGAAAATTTGGCTGGTCATTAAAAAATCAACCTGTATAAACACCACCTGCCAGCTGATCAACTGCACTTAATCACACATTTGTCAGCACTTCACATCACAATGTCTCAACTTGCCGAAGTCCTTGCTGCACAGAAAACCCTTGAGGACAACTTTTTAAAGAAGATGGGTGAGCTTGAAGCACAAATCCAGTGCGCTGGTCCCGCCAAGGACACAGTGGCTAAAATAGCTGAAGAGTTCCGCAGCTTCCGTGAGCTCATATTTTCTATGCTTGGTCTGCCCGAAGCCAGATCAGTGAGTGTGCCAAACAAATTGATGGATTGGAGACCAGGCATCGGCGGAAAGCATTGGTTTTACTTACTGAAGGGGAGAATGAAGCCAGCACAGCGGTAATTTTAGATGTTCTCAATACTAAGCTTGCCCTCAAGAATATATCAGCGTCCTCAATTAAAGTCTGTCACAGGCTTGGAGCCCTCAGCAAGGAACGTCACAGGCCTATCCTCGTTAGGTTCGCCAGCATTTACATTAAGGCCTCAGTTTGGAATGCAAAGCCTGGCTTGAAAGGCTCCAAAATTTCAGTGAAGGAGTTCTTGACCAGGGCCAGGCAATCTGTCTTCGGAAAGGCGCGCGAGCATTTTAGTATGCGGTCGTGTTGGACTCAAGACGGCGTCATCTTCATAAAGGCCTCTGATGGAAGTCGGCACAAGGTTACTTCTATCGACGAGCTGAAGCCCTTGATAGCCAAGTACCCAAAGGCGCCGGGCGCGACTCCATCAGCGAGATGAAGAAGTGTCGATGCTGCCGGGAGCCTGAAAAACACATTTCGTAATTAGGTATATTATGTGTTACTTTGATGTCCTGCAGTTATTCGTTGTAATTTATGTACTTAGTTTCATAGTTTCGTAATTTTTTTTTACTTACCGTTTTGTCTTGTCAAATAGTTATCTTTTTTCTGTTTTGCGTCCCAAGTGTTTACCACAAAACACTATCTTTGTTAGGTATATTATTATCAATGGGGATCCACACGCAAAGCTCAGCGCAGATGTCGCCAGCGGCGGGACGGCTGCTGTCAAATCGTTTTCGCTTTGTTTACGTTCAAGTTATTCGCTATTTTTGTGTTGAAACCGGTCCACCATCGTAATAGATAACATGTATTGTACCTGGAAGCTTAAAGAATTGAAAGACGAACTAAAAAAACGAGGAGGAAGGATAACTGGAAGGAAAGCAGATCTTGTTGAGAGGTAGCCTTTTAACTAGTAAAAATATATTTTATCAGTGATTTGCTCTACATTTGGAATTTTTTTAGTTGTAACGTGTTGATTTTTACTTAACTCATGGTAAGACAATTTACGAAAAACTAAAGAACTTTACTTTAAATGATAAATGGTATTCTTTATTTTTTAGGTTAGAAGCTTATGATCGAAATTTTAATTTCGGCAATCAAAGCCCTCAAGCTTCTGAAAGCCAAGCAATTGACGTCCCTGGTATAGAACTTTACCAAGACGTCAATAGCTCCACCGTACTGCCGAAGATTACCAAACAGCATATTCAAAGTTACTTTGATAGGTATACATAAATAATTATTTACAATGATACAGGTATTTTTTTTTGCTATCCTCGTTCGGCCCTTAGTAACATAATGGTTTTTATTTCAGATTCAATAAGAATATCGGTGATGCTGTAAGATTATATGAATCAAGATACCTTCTTGTTTTACGATCAACAACATCCTGCCAAAATACATACCTAATAGGTAGGCTTACTCTCTTGTATACACTTTTGTGGCTAGTTCAATTCTTCCTTGGTTGATAATGGTAGGATCGTGAAGTTTTAATGTTGATGGGTCTGTAAAGTAATTTGCCTATTAAACATATCAATACTTCGTTCCAGGTTATTGCAAGGCATCTATGAAGCAGCTTCAATATGAGGTAAACATCAAATTAAGTAATGATGGAATGCCTGAGGAAGCAAGCTGTGAATGTGCCGCAGGAGAAGGAAAAGACGCGCACTGTAAACATATAGCTGTGGTACTTCTTGCGGCTGAAAATATTGTCCAGGAAAAAACAATACTCCTACATGAAGTTTCTACTTCACAACTACAGACATTCCATAAGCCATCCAAGAAGTATTATGCAACACCATTGCGAGCCTCCAGATTGCCATCCAAAAGAGATATACATAATACTGTTTACTCTCCATACATGAAGCAAAACCCCAATTTTGATAAGATTGCATTTCAATGCAGGTTTCAATCTCTGATTTTCGGTCAAACTTGACCGTCTTCTTAATAACTGCATTCGATTCGTTTTCAATCTGCGTAAATATGACCATGTCTCGCATCGGTCGCTTCTAAAGTGGTTGCCCATACGCCAGCGCAGAGAGCAAAGGGCGCTGACCACCTTGTTCTCATTTCTTGACTCTCCCTCTTCCCCTAGTTATCTAGCCCCCACTTTCAGTACATTTGCGCCAACCACGATAGAAATTTACGTTCATCTCACAATAGTCTTCTTCAATGTCCCACTCACCGTACAGACTTCATTCACTCTTCCTTCTTCATTCAGTCTATCTCTCTGTGGAATGCGCTCCCCCAGGAAATCAGTATGGCAACCAACCGATTATCCTTTAAAGTTAAAGTTCGTGAGCACATCCGCAAGAAGCTGGCAGTATCATCACAACGGTAATGTTTCCCCATTGTTGGTATTATTTGTATTAGTAGATATATTTGTATATATGTATTTGTGTATATTTATTTGTGCTTATATTTATATATTGTTAGGTATTTATAATTATATTTATAGTTTGTAATAAATAGGTATATGTGTATCTTTATATTTAAATAAATATTTATTCCTTTAATTTTTCGAAATTGCACCTGCCACTGCTTGTCTCTGCATCACCCAAAGGTTGACTGGTAGAAAATGCCTATGGCATTAAGTCCGCCTTTGTACATTTGTGCTTAAAGTGTTAAATAAATAAATAAATTACGAGTAGGTACCTACTTACTGCTATAGAATGGGATTAAAAAGAAATAAATACATTATAAAAAAAATTACCGCTTGCTAAATTGTAGGTACTACGGTACCTACTACAAATTTGCGTAAATATAAAATTAAAAAAAAAAAAATTAAAATTCATTTATTTCAGGTCATTGACCCATATTAAACACAAAAACACAATTCAAAATAAAAACTGATTAAATATGTAATAATTAATGTCTAATAAACAATGTCAGTAATAAATAAATAATGTCAAAGTTAATATAATGTCTAAAGTTAATAATAATTAATTAAATATTAGAATGGATTAAATAATTAAATTAAGTTATGTCAAAAGCAAATATCAAGCAAATCATTATATATTATTAGATATATACATTCAAACACCAGCAATATGCCTGCCACAACAATGCCCAACGTAGGGACAATCCAGTCGCTTAGCAATCATCGCCAGGACAGTGTTGGAGCTAGCCCGCACCCTGCGCACCAAGGACGCGCACCGCTTGCGCATGGTGGCGTGGAAACAGTCGGTGCGCGCTTCCGCAAACATGCCCGAGGCGCTGCAGAAACGGGGCAGCCCCAACACCGCCCTGAACGCGTTGTTGAATTGGACACGAAGGGCACTGTAAGCAGCTTGTGAGTAAGATGCCCATAGGCTGCACGTGTAAAGGGAGGTGCAGAAAGCTTTAAAAAGTGAGATTTTTACCTGACCTGAACAACGTGCAAACCTACGGGCTATCATATTTGCTCTCTTAGACAGTGCCCTCCGCTCCCGCTCAATGTCGACATGGTCTTTCAGATCAGCTGTTACCCAGTGCCCCAAGTATTTAAATTGTTCCACCCGTTCTAACGGTACACCATTCAAGTGAATAGGTGGTACTTGTTCTGGGCATTTGGCGCCTCCCTGAAATACCATGTATTGACTCTTCACGACATTATACACAAGGCCATGGCTGCCAGCGTACTCCTCACAAATCTTCAATAGCTCGCGTAGTCCACAAACCGACGCGCTCAGCACCACCATGTCATCAGCATAACTCAGATTGTTTACACACACATCATCAACATGGCATCCAACATGGCGACTACTGAGCGCGACGATGAGTGCATCAATGTAGAGATTGAAAAGTGTGGGAGAAGTTAACCCACCTTGTCTCACTCCACATTCAAGCCTGTATGACTCCGATAATGTACCCGCCCATCTGACATTGTTAACCTGATGTTCGTACCAATACCTGAAGATGTTAACAAGTTCATGCGGCATGTTTATGTCCTCTAGTTTTCGCCACAACACATCGTACGATACCAGGTCAAAGGCCTTGGACAGGTCGAGGAAACACGCATACACAGGTGTTTTACGATCCGTGTAGTATCTGACAGTATGCTTGAGACACAGTATTGCACTATCTGTAGATAATTTGGATCTAAACCCAAACTGATTATCATGCAGTGACACGTGTTTATTTAACTGTGTATCAAGCAAACCGTCAAACACCTTTGCTATAACAGTCGCAAGAGAAATAGGCCTGTAGTTAGTTTTATCAGATAGATCACCAGTTTTATTCTTCACTACAGGCACTACTACCGTTCTCATGAAATCACATGGCAGGTATGAATGGCTCAGGCATAACGAGTAGAACATAGCTAAAACCCTAGACACATGTGGACCGGCATACTGCAGGTGCTCAATACTGAGGCCATCATGGCCAGGAGATTTGCCTCTGGTCATATCTTTAATGATTTTACGCACCTCACTGGCTAAAATCCTTGTCTCCATTGCTCCCATCGGCTCTTCAGCATTGACCTCCCCAGTCTGCCTTCCCAACTGTGGCTTTACAGAAAAGTAAGACTTGAATAGACTAGCTATGTCTCCCGATTCACTAACCCCATCAACGCTCACCGGTAGGCCAGGTCTTAAGTTTACCTTATTAGTACCTTGCCAAAAACCACGAAAGTCACCGCTGGAGTGCTTCAAAGCAAGGGTATCCATTTTCAATTGGTCCTGATGATCTTGGCACCGCTTAAGCCTGGATTTGAACACCCTTCTGGTTTCACACATTACGCGATACACTTCCCCACACCTAGGTTTACCGCATAACACCCATTCAATAAATTTTGTTCTGGCCACCCGGTGAGCCTCGCTGACGTTTTTGTTCCACCCTACTACACGCGAGCCAGCCCCACCCGTCCTCCTGCTACCCCGACCAGCCAAAGACGCGTCACGAAGAGCAGTCACAATATCAGAGTATAGTCTGTCAATGGCACGCCTATGACCATAGTCACGACAGTAAAAGTCAGCACACTGTATACACTCAGAAGGAAAGTCCACAAGTCTGAGCTTCCTGTTACACTCACTTGTATACAAGGCAATCTGTTCCTCCTTCCGTACACCCCAAACTACTCCCTTGTTCAGCATGACATTGTGATGTACCGTCTGTGAAATTAGATTTAATTTACACTCAACAATAAGTGGGAAGTGATCTGACCATACCGTGTCATAATCCACATACGCGTTTGTAACAGATTGCCTTGCAGACTGAGTTACCAAGCAGTGGTCCAGCCAGCTGCACGACCCGTACACGTCACTCATAAAGGTAAACGTATCCGAGTCAATACCTAGCATTTCTACATCAACACATATCCAATTCTGTTCAGCACTATAGCTTACAAGCTCGCTGAAAAATAAACCATACGGTGCAGCATTAAAATCGCCTAAAATATATACAGACTCAATGCCGTATTCTTCAATAATTGCGCTTACCATACTAAGACAGTCCGTGAACTCAGCTAAATTGGCCGCTGCGTTTGTTGGCATATATACGTTTAGCACTATCACTGGCCGGTCACCGGTTATTATTTTAATGGCACATATACGCTCACTATCACAACGCAACACAGACACCTGCTGAAATACGCTGCTTCTCCACAGCAAGGCCACGCCACCAAAAGGTCGCCCACGCAGCAGACCTGCAGATGTGTCCACCGCTGAAACTCCCGTGTAGCCAAACCCGCTGTGAATAGTACTTAAGTACGGTATTTCCTCAGGAAGTAGCCAAGTTTCCTGCAAGGCTACCAAATCACAAGAACAACAGAGCTCCCTAATGCCATCTATGGAGCGTTTTATGTTCTTGCAATTAAAGCTAGCGAAACGATACGGTCTGCTATCCATTGTTGTTTTTATTGAAACCGTCAACAGATAATAATCCGTTCGACTTTTGCCGATTAAAACTGACAAAACGTCTAAATACGATGCCCCGGGGCCATAAATTCTCATCCAGATAAGATGGCAACTTGGACTCGGAAACAAAGAATTTGTAGGCAACATGTCCCCTTTCTTTCCTCATTAGTATTTTCTGTAAAGACACCGTTTCTTGTGTTCTCGAGCGAATATAATTAATTATTTCGTCTTCGGTCGTCTCACTATGTATATTCGTGATAAATATTGGAACTTTTTTATCTGCTGCTTTAAAACGCCCCTCCACATCTGTCGCCACACCGGTTTTACCCATATACCGATATTTAGGTTGCTTCTTACGATAAGACACTTTTTGCCATCCATCGTCATTGCTGTTTACATTGCACGGAGTATCTGACTGAATAATCGCATTGTTATTAGCGATGTTCACGTTATTCGTAGCAATCAGCTGATGCGCTTCATTAATACTCAAAGTCTGGCCCGCGCGCTCAGTCGACGCCAGACCGGTAGCACATACACTCGGCTCATGCGCATGAGTCACCGCAGCAGTGCCTACACCGACCGCTGACGGCCGCCGCTGCGTACTACATGACTCATGCTTATTTTGTTTTTCTTGTACCTGCATAATTTCTCGGTATTGAGGAGTTCTTTGATGCAGATCACTATCATTCTCATCCATGTTGCATATTACCTCTTGGAGAGAAGAATTAGGCAGGTTCGATAGTCCCATCGGCCCACTATCCAGTAACCAGGCGCCCCGCTTCGTATTCGTTTTAAATGCAGACATAGGTGGTAACGAATCATTTCTGATTCGCGATAATTCCGTTCTCAACTCCTTCATATTATCTAACGTCGCATATGTGGTTTTAATTTCATCAATTGCCGATTGCATTCGTACTAAATCTTTCAACAGCTTCGTACAGTCCAAGTGGTCGAACGTAATAGGTGGCAACTTTTCAAGCCTCCTGGCCACAAACACAGGAATGTCATCCGGCTCAGCAGATTTGAACAAATTAATTATATCCGCCAAATCCCTTTGTTCCTTGCCTTTATTTTTCCGTATAATCTTCCGCAGATTCGAAGGAATGGCATCGAAAAGTAGTGATTTTGATGTTTTGATTTCATCACTTGTGAATGATGAGACACAAATACGCACTAAAGTTTCTTCATCCACAACAGACACTTTGTTCTGGATGTAAGACAACATTTCATCAATTACGATGTTACACTTGTCACACTTTATAATGTTCGTCATTTTCACTCAAAAACGTCACTCAGCGCTGCCGTAAATACGCAACCGCCGTCGACAGGTGCGACCGCGCGACTGATAAGAATATGACTAGCACTAACCTATCATAAGGTTTTGTGCAATGGCTTGATATAATAATTTTCTTTTCAGCATTTCGAAAATCACCATGAATAATGAAGAGCAGGACAAACTGGTAAAAAACCAACCGGTCTTTATTCCGTACCTAAATTCCGATTCGACGTAATGTAGTTCAGAAATAGATTTTAGTGGAATTGATTCTGATGAATCTTGACAATGACAAAAAAAGTGAAGCGGCTCTTTGAATCTCCTCATCACACCGATTCAGCGTCTTCTACGGTTTTGCGCACATTCTTCGAAACTTACAGCAGTTCTACTGAAACGGAATGTAACGATGGGATAGGTGATGATGATGAAATAGTAGGCAAAAAAGGATTTAGAAAGAAGCGTCCTCTACCAAAGCGATTACAAGCCAAGTCAGAAAGGTGTTCCGGTAAAGGTAAAAAAGTTCAGCCAAACCCTCGTGCAGGGAATAAATGTGAGTTGAACTTTAGTGATGAAGATAGAAAGAATATACACGAACTTTACTGGGGTTTAGGGAGTTCTGTAAGACAACGAGACTGGCTACTGGCATTAGTCGAGGAGACAAATGTTCGCCGGCGAAGAGTAGAAAGTAGTAGGCGATCAGTCTCCTATCGTTATTACTTTCCTTGTGGAGATGATGGCAGAAAGAAAGTGTGCCAGCAGTTTCTATTAAAAGCGGTAGGAATATTACAGATGACGTTAAGATATACTCTTAAGAATGTAACTGCTATAAATGTCTCTAAGCCAGATGCAAGGGGGAAAACAACACCTTCTAAAAAATATAGTGAGGCGGTTATTCAAGCAATAAACCAATTTATCCAAAAACTTCCAGCTGTTAAATCTCACTATTGCCGTAATAAAGGAAATAAATTGTATTTGCCTTCAGAGTTCAGAAATTTGTCATTCCTGTATAACAAGGTTTATCTTCATGATGAGATTGTTAAAGAAATAGGTACAGTGCAGAAACAAACTTTCAAAAATATTTTTAGAAATGATTATAATATAGGATTCCATCTACCGAAAAAGGATAAGTGTGAAATGTGTGAGCGCATCAAAAATTTAGATAGTACAACTCAAAATGATGCCATAAATTCAGATGAATATAAAAAACACGTTAGTGAAAAGAATGCCGCAAAAAATAAATTTTTAGAGGATCAGGCTCGCAGCAAAAGCTCAAGTGATTTTTTGTGTGCGAGTTTTGATCTCGAAAAAGTCCTAACTACCCCCCACGAAGACATTAGACAGTACAAATTTATATTATTCAACAAAATTGGCCTATTTTAATTTAATGAAACTATTTATGAGAGTGGAAGAAAGAATGCGTTGTGTTGTTACACGATCGTGATGAAACTTTTGGCAAGTTGTTGTGTGCTCGCCGGACGTTCCTAACAAAAAAAAAAAGAAAAGAAAAATGCATTGCAACACATGCAGGGCATTATAAAAATATGCTAGTATAAATAAATAACAATATTTCTACAGCACAAACAGTTCTCAATACAGGTAATTTAATAAGTCCAGTTTTTAACCGACTTCAAAAAAGGAGGTTCTGTAGGAGGTTGTGTCTGTATTTATGTTTGTATGTCCGCGATTTTCTCAAAAACTAATGAACCAATTTTGATGATTCTTTCTTTTTTCACAAACGTGATTACGTGGTGACTTTCAGGAAGGTTTTAGTATATAATACATTAGGTAAATATTCTTATGTACGAAGTTATATGCATAAATGTACTGTAACTATGCCATTTGTAAGCGGATTTTGATGATTCTTCATTTCGGTCTTGGGCTTATTTATTTAATTGTATATTCAACTTAAAATGAAAAAATAAATTTACTTAAAAACCGACTTCAAACCTAAAACGAATAAAATAACTTTAACTTAGCTTCTGGAGTCGGTGTCTTCAATTCTATTACAAACAAACTATGTATAGGTAATACTAATAATATAATTATTATTATTGTAATAATTATTTTAATTTTGGATCATACAATTATTGAAACGCACTTGAATATTTGCACCTTGTTGAATGTTGGCAGATCCTGATGTACTCGGAATGTTTATTTTTTTTAAATTACGGCTGAATGTATAGCTTGATGTGTAGCCAGCCGTGCGTACACATCAATATCATTATTGGTCTGTTATGGCTATAGCCACAAGTGCAGTAATAACGAAAATCTTCAAGAAAACCGAAGTAGCAATCTACTCGCCAGTTTAATTTAAATTCAATTGCATTTGTGTCATCTCTTGCATTAAACCTGTGATCATTACGGGGTATGTAGAATCTATGGAGCAGTCCTTGGATCTACTCTAATACACTTTTCACGTTACGAACATCCATCAGTTTCAGAACTTAATAAAGACTAACTATTATTTTTAATTACCATTACAGGTTCGAAAAGGAAATCTCCTGCTCTTGTGCTTCAAAACTTCGCATCATGCCAAGTGCCAATAAGAAATAAGAAATTTGAAAAAAGAAGTGTCTCGCCTTAGGAAGAAGGTTATAAATTATAGTCAAAGACTTTCTAGTGCTAAAAAACTTTCCAATGATATGGCATTGCAACGGGTCTCGGAAAAGATGACAGCTGCTGGACAACAGTTTCGCCAAACGTGCAAGGACGGCGATTTACTATTGATGAAAAAGGGCTCTCATTATCCCTATTTAAGAGAAGTCCGAAGTGCTACACTTTAATGTCCAAATATTTTACTTTGCCTTCTAAGGCATTAAAAACGATACTGAGTCAAGTAAGGATAAGCCCAGGCATCAATGAGAATGCATATTTTGATCAATTAAAGAGATCGTTTCAGAGATGAAAAACGAAGACCGTCTTTGTACCTTAATCTTTGATGAGATGTCAATTACCCCCACAGGTCCATTGTAACACAGGGACTGATGAATTGAAGGAGTTTGTAAGTTATGGTGAAGAAAACAAATTGGCATACCATGCACTCGTTTTTATGGTGAAGGGTATTAAGAAAAACTACAAGCAGCCAGTCGCATATTATTTTACGCAGGCTTTGAAGAAAAACGATTTCAAGAAAATGGTCAAAGATGTAATCACAAATGTACAGCGTACGGGTCTTATAGTTCTCTACACGGTGTGTGACCAAAGCACAATTACCGTGAGTACTATCAATTAGTTTAATTGAAGATACCAAAGCTGATTATCTGCAAAAAGGAAAAGAATGGCGAAATGAAATTTTTGAAGTTAATAAAAAACGATTATACCATTATATGATGTCCCTCATTTATTAAAAGGTATTCGTAATAATTTGCTGAATAAAGATATAAAATACGTTGACATAAATGGAGACAAGAAAGAAAAAACATTAAAACGGGACTTTTTCCGAATGCTATATGAAGCAGATAAAAGTTATGGAAAAATCACAGAAGAGCGGTTACCTATCATAAGTTCAAAAAATAACTGACCGAATTTCATTTCACCTAAAACTTTTCAACTATTAACGTTTGGTTTTTTTTACGTCATCGAAGTCACGTCTGCCACTGTATCAGTTGACCTATTATCAATTCGATTTTTTTCTTACTCCGACGGCGACGTTTCATTTGGTCGAAAAACTTTTTACCGAAGTTACACTTAGCCGAAATAACATTTGTTCGAAGTATTATGTTTCCGAACATTCATTATGCCACTGTTTTAATTACCATAATGATTTTCATTTCACCAAACGCCTAGAAAGTTTGTGCACACTATTTCATCTCCAATTTTAAGTAGTAGTAGTAGTAGTAGTTTAGTAAGAAGCATGCAAACAAGTTATGATATATTGCATACATACAGGATAGGCTAGATTAATGCTGCCCGCAAGGTGTAGCAGAAGCGACTATGTGGCCCAGGAGAAAAAATGTTTGAGTATGGCTGGTTTAGAGTCAAGCAGCCATTCTGACGCCAGGGTGGCGGCTCACGTGCGTTTTACAATATCAGAGTTTGTTTAAGAAGTTTTTAAGTAGTGTTCCTATTTATGTACAGTTGACGTACATTTCATTTCTAATGTCTTTTAAAAAAGTTAATTGAATTAAAATTCACCCAAAAATGATGTTTGCCACGCATACAGACACGTACATTTATAATTATTTTAGTACAAACACGTACATTTTACGTACGTAATTGAGTTTATTTTTAATCTATTTGGAAGTCATACACCCGTCAATCTGACGGTCACAAATTATACTACGGCTGTACACCGCAGTGATCCGCCCCATGATCACCTACAGGGCTGTGGTGTGGTGGGTCCACACCGAACTTGTTACAGCCTCCTATAAACTACAACACATGCAAAGACTAGCCTGCACGGCGACTACCACACCAAGAAGAGTAACACACCACACACCGCACTGCTTCAGGGACTAAACAAGGAGTTAAAAGCCATAAATGACCAGGTACCCAAACAATTTGTCTTTGATAAAAAATACAACTTCACGAGTATCGCCAATGCGAAGGGTTGTGCCCGCAGAGCTGCGCATCTTTATGGATGGATCCAAAATAGGTAGTGACACAGACAGGTGCTGGAATCTTCTCGGAGGACTTCAACATAGACAGAGCCACACCATTGAGGGTCCATAACAGTGTTCCAGGCCAAATGCATGGGCATTTCTCTAGCCGCTTCCACCAGGGAAGTTAAGGTTCACTAAGTCTGCATATTCACAGATAGTCACACAGTGGTCTCTGGGGTAATGTACGAGTGCCACCAGCATCACAACCAGGTGGGTAGACTCAATAATATAACCATTCAATGTATCAAAGGACACAGCGTCTCGCTAGGCAATGACGCAGCCAACCAACTTGCCAGAAGGGGGTCGAGCAAGACACCAGTGGGACCAGAACCCTTAGTGCCGCTCCCCTTCTCCCACCCTTCCTATAGTAAAGAAACTTGACTTTTAAGTTAATAAACACCTCTTTGTCACAGACAGTCCGCTGTGCAGGGCCTGCATGGAGGACGACGAGACAGCAGCTCATGTTCTTCTAAACTGCCCAGTGGTTGCCGCATACAGGGCAAAGCACTTCGGTAACCCAGGTACCCCTGTTAGGTTGTCAGTAACATCAAGCCACTGCTGGCTTTCTTTGAGGAGCTGGGGTGGATTGAATAATCGATTTTCCCACCCTTACGCAAAATATATGCATTGGCGTGGAGTTGTGGATACCGGCCCATTATATTACCTATTGTATCATTCAATGGTTACTCCTTTTAATAATATTGGATAAAAATTTGAAGTCTCTACTAAAATATGACACTGATTTATGTTAAAATAACTGTTCTTATGTGCATCATTTATTTTTGAAATGACCATTACTTATGCAGTTCTGTGGCTTAGCTCCAATGCCCACCAAGGCAACGATTTGTACAAACTGTAGAAACCGCCAAAGCAAAGTCAACAAACTTTTAAAAAAAGCTGAACTTTTTTTGTAATATTTAAATAAGGTTGGTAGGTTAGCGGTAACTCCTAGTAACCTAGGTGGTGGGTAGTGTCCTAGATGGGGCAAGAGTTTGCTCCAAAACTGACATGATTTATAAGACAACTACATTTTTGGATGTTTTAATATGAATCCCGTAAGAACCTGATTGTTTCTATTTGAAAATAGTCTTCAGCACTACAAGTCACATTAATGCAACATGTTAGTCAGATTTTTTATAATAATTATACTTAATATAAGTACCTCCTATAAAATGTTGATCCACTTCATGACAACAGACATTTGACAGAAGATGTACCTTCTGCATTAACAACAATAAAACAACCACTGCAACAACAACGAAACCAACAACAACCAAAACAACCAAATACTACAACCCGCCCCTACTAATATGATCCCATAGAGGAAAGTTAATCATGTTCCTCTGGCCAACATATGTCTGAGTTTCAAGAAAACAACATTTCACAGACAAATTTCTTCAACTATTGGGATTCTCCTGTATAACACACACATGATTACTGTCGGCTTCACACGCTTGCTGAACCTCAAAAACCAACGACACCGAAAGAAAGGACCAGGGCGTTTGGCTTGGCTTATTTGGATGGAAATGCCAGAAAGTTTGGTGGCGATTCAATAGTGGATGAAACAAAGGATGTTGCATCCAGAAGTTCGTGCGATTGTTAACTTTAGCACAAAGTATCATTATTCCGTAGTACTCGATGCTTCAAGTAGAAGATAATCAGAAACTATACTCGGAATTTTAATTCGATTCCAGATTTGACAATTTCAATGTTGCAACGTTATGACAAGTACTAAATAGTGACGTTGCGAAATTATTCGATATGGAAATGGAATATTTCCAGATCGATTCTTCTCGTTTATAATTTTACTCTCGTAAACTAAGTATATCAGGAAATTAAATATTTCTGAACCGATAATTTAGTTTTGACGATTAATTAACGATCTGAGACTTTTCTTTTATAATTGTGTGTGAAATAAATAAAAAAATGTGATCATGAAGGAACATGACAAATAAAACAGATAGATGTATTATGGTAATAATTTATTTTATAAATTGTCGCCGTCATCGCTATCGCTATCGCTGTCACTTTCTGTAACATTTATTATAAATGTGTCTGTGATATTGTCAATTAACATTTATCTAGCCTACTCATTTTTTCCTCTTCTTTGACAACATGGGATACGCATTTAGACCATTCGTTTCGTGTTCGATTCGATTTTCGATTTCGATTCGATTTTTGTGTTCATCACTACACTATTATATGTGGTATCATTATTTCACAAAATGACAGTAGGTAATGTCAAATCTGGAATCGAATTAAAATTTCGAGTTTATACTAGAAATTCTCTATATAACGGGAACGAGCAAAACGTTCACAGCCACAGATGTTTAATGTCATTGCAGCCACAGGACGCACAGGACTGCAGACATTTGCATTGGACATGATTGGACACATCATTGACACTGACAGTTCAACAGTGTCCTGTCACAGTCGACCACAGAACTGTTCAGTGTTGCCAAGTCGACTAAAGTAAATGTCGCTAGACAGAAGGTTCAAAAGTCGCTAGATCGTCGCTTAGGGGTATGTGCTAATGTAGCCCGCGAAATTCAAATTTTCATAAGTTTTTGCAATTTGCAGGTCAGTGTCAGGTTGTATGTTGATTAAAATATGATAAGCGGCCGTAACTAATATGGCTTTACAGAATTATAATCATAAGAATCAGCAATACAACTCCATAAGTTAGAATTGACTTCAAATCTAGCGATTTCATGAAATCATGAGGTTTGAGATAAATGCTACCTTATGGAGTTGTATTGCTGATTCTAATGATTATAATTCTGTAAAGCCATATTAGCTACGGCCGCGAATCATATTTTTTCTATGTTGAATCATGTTTATTCTGTATTCTGAGTTCTTGGCAGAGAATTCTCGAGGGAAAAGAAACATTCGTGATTCGGATGCTGTGATGTAAAGTAATGTTGAGTGAGAAAGCTGCTGCCAAGTTTCACTTGCCTGTGTTTAAAGTGAAGTAAAGTGAAATACTGTAACGAATAAAAATAAAAATAGACAGTTAGTGTCGAGTCAAAAAATCAAAGTTTTTATTTGAAGATGTCTGATGTGATGACCCACAGGACACGCAAGTTCCGGCTCCGGCCTCTACCTTCCCACTTATATTTACATAATAAATACCATAAAAATCATGAATACATGTTTCGAAGTTAGAGTTCCTCCGGATTCGTCTGAATTCTATGTAACTTCTTATACAATAAATTATTCTTATTCTTATTCTAAAATAAGGAGGAAATCTAACTTAGACATAGGTATTGATGATTTTATGGTTAAAATTATGTAAATACACAGTTTTTACCGTCACAAATCATTTTTTGATCAAGATACAACCTTACACTAACCTGCAAATTGCAAAAAACGCAAGAAATTTTGGATTTCGCGGGCTACCACAGCGCAATCAATTAAAGTTTTATAAGAGTAACTACTGATTCCATGCTTCTAGTTCTTGTTTAGCGTCGGAACATTTCGAGTCTTAGAGCATTTAACCTATGCTCTAAGTTTCGAGTAGAGCAGCTTGATGAATAAGGCATTAAGTTTCGTGACCATCATTTAGTGGCTACTTTCCAAAGATGGGTGTAATTTACACCCATCTTTGGAAAGTAGCCACAAAAAAAAAAAATATTAAATCGATAAGTGCCTTAAAAATGCATTTACTTAAATTATACATTTTTTCCATGCTTCTAGTTCTTGTTTAGCGTCGGAACATTTCGAGTCTTAGAGCATTTAACCTATGCTCTAAGTTTCGAGTAGAGCAGCTTGATGAATAAGGCATTACACCCATCTTTGGAAAGTAGCCACTAAAAAAAAAATATTAAATCGATAAGTGCCTTAAAAATGCATTTACTTAAATTATACATTTTGAAAGGAGACGTTGCACGGTTGTATGGGGCTCTGGCCATAACACGTACCATACATAGAACCTGCGAAACGAAACTCTAAATACAAAAAAGAGTGTTGTTTTTCATAATAACTAATATTGTTTCGGCGCCGAATAAAAACAGAAAATGTTTGACGTTTGTCGAGTGACAGATACGACCATTGATTGACAGCCATGACAGGTTGGAGAGATGACGTTTACAATTTAGATAACCTAGAATTTGTCAAAACTGTGATTGTTGTTTGCGATATTTATATTGTTTAGTGTTACCTAGGCCACTCTGTTTATTAGGACATTAGACTTGATTAAGGGTGATTAATGTGTGGGGCACATTAACAGTTGGCCTGCAGTCTCTGATCCTATCAGGCGGCCTGTTGTCCAAGGTCTGCATAGCCCACACACTGCAGTGATTATTGCCTGCCGGCAACGGTTGCTTCCCGGCTCTGGGTCTCCATCTCCACACTAGCAGGCGGCAGTTTTAGATAAGTACGAGTAGTATGAGTTTCACCCCGCAATAGCGCGCGCCGGCCGATACCTGTCGATGCAGGCCTGCGCCGGCAAGCCTCCACACACTGGGTTTGCATTGGTCGACAATCCAAAACCATAAAGGGAACTGTGAATCTGTGATCTACTTGTATCGTTTTTAAAGGATAAGTATATAGGCAATAAAAGGGTCAGTGCAGTGGGTTGTCATATGCTTAGAATGGGTATTAACTGGCTTATTTTGTACGTAATAAATATATGGTATGATATTATAGGTAAGTAAGTAATCAATTGAAAAGTGAAAACATAATTGTGGGATAAGTAAGTACAGATGTCCTACGTATCATCAACATTTCAGTCGAAAGACGTCCACTGCTGGACATAGGCCTCCTCCAAGAACCGCGACTTTGACTGGTTGTGCTTCCTGCTTCCAGCAGTTGCCCACAGCTTTCACAAGGTCCTAGGTATAAACTCGGACCAAATAAAAAACCAAGACATAGCGCTGTCAACAGTGAAGCGAGGCCGGTTTCATAAACATGTGTGCTTTTAGTGATGTTTGGGATCTTGATAAAAACCACTTTATACACTTGACTATTGTTTATTCAGGACACATTAATACAAGTCACAAGGTTATATTTACTTCTCAACTATTTAATTTTGTAAGGTTGTAAGAGACTTGTGCGCTCTGTTCATTGTGAAGTTAGAAGGGGCAACCACAAGCCAACCATCTGTCAAGTTCATATTTAGATTGACAACTATAACATGATGTTGACATTACTAAACATTCTCGGTCCTCCAAGTGAGGAAAGCCTCGGTAAGTAGGCTCATAGGTATCTGAGTTTTGATAATAATAAATAAAATGATTGAATTGAAATAAGTAGTACAATGAGTTTCTTTTATGTAGTTTAGAGCATTAATATTAGTAGAGAATAGTTACCTATTTTTGTATAATAATAAGTTAGGTTTTTTTATTAGTATAATAATAATAATTAAGGAACATAGACATAGCATCTTAATATAGCATTAGCTAAGTAGTACCTAGTCTTGTTTCTTACATTAGGTACATAAGTATTTACTTATCAGATAAGTTAACCATGTAAGTATTATTAATTAGGTAAACATAATAGTTTAGATAGGTAAGTTAGAAAAGAAAATCTATGAGTTTAGCATTCATGACAACATATAAGTTAGGTACATAAACAAAAATAGCTAGGTAACTCTTAATGTAGCACACTTAGGTGTATAGTATAGTAAGTTACACATAAGTAGGTCAGTACCTACACTTAGCTCATGTAAAAAATAGGTAGGTACTTACACAATATTATAGTTTCAATTCAATCTTTGCTTGGTAGCAAGTAGCAATATTACTTTATTTACAGGTCCGGTAAATTCTCCTTTACGACCTAGTTATAATCTTTACAGATCTACATAGGCCATCCATTTTTAGTGTTTACAGAGGTAATTCGACCTAAAGCCCATGAAGTGGGTGGACAATCTTTAATTACTACTACTATACTTAAGTTATTTTGCAATTGTAGTCACTTAACTATTTCTAGTTTGTAATTCAGACAAATATCTAAAATTGTTTCTTGCTAGAATTGTTTCCAAAATCTTTGTGTAAATTGTATTATTTTGTTGGTATAAGTACATTGTCTAGATTCGCTAACATCTAATACATTAGGTTCAGGTAGGTAGGTCAGATAAAGAAGTACCTACCTACAATGAAATGAGAGCAGGTGTCAGGTAAGTTAAGTCATTAGATCACAATACAATGGTCGGGAATTAAGTACTTATTCCCTCAATTTGAACCAGAATAGTACCTATACAACAAGTCATAATTAAGTTAACTTAAATAGGTGTCTCTCGAGTACCGATTTCACAGCTTTAACCCCTGCTCCATATATCCCCCCATGTGGCTTGCAAGAGGACAGGTAAACTTGTATTCCATGTAATTCGTGACACATAAGTCAATAATTTCACTGTAGCTAGTATCATTTTTGAACATTTTAGAGTTCATGTAACTCAGTTTCGGAATGTTTAAAATTAGTTCGGTATGTTTAATTTAATAGGAACGTTAAGATAATAGGAACTTAATCGTAGGTGGTGAATCAGGCCGTAAGGGTCATATGTGCCTATTTGTTTGCTTGGAAATTAGTGACTGAACTATCTGTGCTCTTAAAAGATTTATTTCTAGGAGAGGAATACCTACTTGCTTATACAGGGTGTCCCATAATTAATTGATAACCTCTTAAGGGGTCATTGTACTCATCATTATGAACAACTTTTTACTATGGGAACAAACCTGAAATAGCGAAAAAAAAACAGCTGTTCAGTAGGTACCTACATTTATCCAGGTAGGTACATTAAACTCATCAAAATGTAGGGACCAGCTGATTTTTTGCGCGCTATCAGGTTTGGTCCCAAGGTAAAAGTTGTTCATAATGATGAGTATTTAGAGGCATGAGGAACAGGGTGTAAAGTTCACTCATCTTCTATTGAAAAGGGAGGATCCTCCGACCAGACGGGTATTGTGTCTGGTGGGCTACTGCCCGACGGTTGATGTCGGGACGTTGTATATATGCTAATCGCGTGGTAAACTCTAATTGCGCGATGCAGGTTTGCGTGACGTCATGCCATTGATGTGTAGTTCATATGTGGCGATGTAGATGCCGCCACAAGTACAATGACCCCTTAAGAGGTTATCAATTAATTATGGGACACCCTGTATAAGCAAGTAGGTATTCCTCTCCTAGAAATATATCTTTTAAGAGCACAGATAGTTCAGTCACTAATTTCCAAGCAAACAAATAGGCACATATAACCCTTACGGCCTGTTTCACCACCTAGTTCCTATTAACTTACTTGGCAGATAATTTCATACAAATTGTTCCATTTTTGAATTAATTTGGTGTTTTGTTTGGTTTTTTGGTGGTGGATTTTAGTGGCTGTTCAGACGTCGTGAAATAGGTCCTTAGAGTATTTACAGTTTCGGGTCACTGAACTTCTTATAGCTATAGCACCACTAAAATCTAACCATACATGAGTAAACGGACGGGTCAGTGGACTCTGGGTGTGCAGGAAGATCTGACATCTACTTCTCACTTACCTTGCCTCTATAGGTACCTACCTAGTGCATCTAACACAGGAACATAATATTTCTTTACTTCACCTCTACCATTGATAGGCTGACACTCTGTAACATAAGGGTGAAATAGCCTTATGTTGCAGAGTGTGTTCTGAACACCTGAGTGCAGTAGCTTCATGGGATAATGCTGTATCAAAATCTGTGTGATGTGGTTTTCAGCAGGAAGTATAATAGGTTGTGCTTCATTGTATGAAATGTCTGAATGGTGTATGCTGCCACCAACTCTTAGTATGCTGTCTCCATCTAAGAATGGATTCAGTTTCCTTAGTGGGCTGGATGTGAGTATGTAAGACTTTTGTGTATGTGAAGCCTGCCAGTTAGCAATAGGTAATACGGGCTGGTATCCGCACCTCCACGTCAATGCGCGTATTTTGCGTGGGTGGGAAAATCGATCATTCGATCCACCCCAGCTCCTCAAAGGCCAGCAGCAGCAGCGCCTTGATATTACTGACAACCTCATGGAGGTTACCCGTACCTGGGTTACCGAAGTACTTTGCCCTGTATGCGGCGACTACCGGGCAGTTTAGAAGCACATGAGCTGCTGTCTCGTCGTCCTCCATGCAGGCCCTGCACAGCTGACTGTGACTCCTATGACAAAGAGGTGTTTATGACCCATGTCCAGTTAGGTACAACAGCTGTAACTATTCGCAGCTGTTATTTACAATTACAGCTGCTATAACTGGCCATGGGTCATTTAATAAACACCTCTTTGTCATAGGAGACACAGACAGTCCGCTGCGACTTAGTAATATTTTTTATAATACATATTATGTATTACATATAAATCTTCCTCTTGAATACCTCTATCTATTAGAAAAAACCGCATCAAAATCCGTTGCGTAGTTTTAAAGATCTAAGCATACCTACATAACTAGGGACAGACAGACAGCGGGAAGCGACGTTGTTTTATACTATGCAGTGATGATATATCATGCATTTCCTTTGAGAAAGAAAGACTTTGTGTTGTGTGAAATATAAAATTGTGATGTATATTTTTGTTTTCATATTATGTACACACGGCTATCACATCAAGCTATAGGTACATTTCCAGTTTACACTGACCTCTCATTGTAAGGAAATCCTATACAATGCGAGATCAGCTTATACTGGAAATGTATAGCTTGATCTGTAGCCGTGCGTACAAATCTAAGTAGGTAGGTATGTATGCGACAATTCTGATAAGCTTAGAGAAACTGGAGTGTTCTGCGAATTTATCAAAGAAGAATAAATAATTGATGAGTGAGTCCGTGCAGAAATTGACTACTTTGACTTATGAGGTTTGATTGTGCTATGTATTTATGTCTACATTTGGTGTCTGTGTCATTAAATATGGCCATTGTCATTGATCTTGAGTAAACCATGAAGGGCCTTGCCTCCATAGTGTAGGTACCTATTTACAAGATTGAAGATCTTTAGGCATGACTCCCGGGTGATCAGATCAGCTGGGTTTTGTTTTGTGTTCATGTAGTACCAGTCATCACCGCTGGTGCTGTCAATGACCTGCATAAGGCGGTGTGTGACATATATGTCGTGTGGAGCTTTGATCCAGTGTAGTGCACAATGCATCAAGCTATACATCCAGTTTACACTGACCTCTCATTGTAAGGAAATCCTATACAATGCGAGATCAGCTTATACTGGAAATGTATAGCTTTATCTGTAGCCGTGCGTACAATAGATGAGTCTGTAAATAGATAAGTTTTCTCAATGTTAATTTTGTTATTATACAGTGTGTCTGTACACGGACTGGCGAAAATTAAGGGCTTTATCACAATAGCGAGTTGCGAGCGTGTTTCCAGCGAAGCGATTTGTGAACGAACTCGCCACGAACGCGTAGCCAGCACGCAGCACGCCAGGAGTGAGCAACGTGTTCGCCGGGTTTTCATAATATTGTACCTACACTCGCTTGTCTCGCTCTCTGTTGTACATTCGCGTCAATTGGTCTCGTTACGTAAACGCGACGAGGTCGCTGCGCACCCGCGGCGTGGTCGCCGTGCACACGTTGCGAACTCGCTGCGCACTCGCCCCGCTTTCCACTCGCTCGCAACTCGCTAGTGTGATAAGGCCCTTATGGTGTGATACAGACCATCAAACTGAACAACTTTTTCCCGGGGACCAACATCGTAATCGCGAAAAAATTATCAGTCGTCCCACATTTGGTCGAGTAGGTATTGATGTTTTGTATGGGATGACTGATTTTTTTTCATGATTACGATGTTGGTCCCCGGGAGAAAGTTCAAGTTGATGGTCTGTACCACTACCAACCACACCCTTAATTTTCGCCAGTCCGTATTATACAGACACACTGTAAGTATAGTGTTTATGAACCTTTTTGCTAAATTGGGCTAGCAAAAGCGATCCACCCGTCTCTAAGCGCGGTATAGATTGTTGAACTATAGGTATGCCTATAAAACTTGAGGGTTTCCCTCGATTTCCGTGGGATCCCCTCATCAGATTCTAACTTGGTGACAATGGGACCACCTCGAGAGCATACCCTATCAAATAAAAAAAGAATTTTCAATATCGGTCCACAATTGACGGAGAAATCGGTGTAGGTACATACAAATATATATACATATATAGGGTGACTGGTAATTAGTGACCGATACTTAAACACATGATTATACTCAAGATAACAAACAACTTTTACTATAGGACCAAACCTGAAATCGCGAAAAAAGAAAATCAGCTGCTCCCTACATTTTGACGAGATATGCGAACATGAATGTATGGGGCAGCTGATTTTTTTTTTCGCGATTTCAGGTTTGGTCCCATAGTAAAAGTTGTTTGTTATCATGAGTTTAATCATGTGTTTAAGTATCGGTCACTAATTACCAGTCACCCTATATACAACGTGTAACGTTAAATGCGCAAAACCTCTTAAGGGGTCATTGTACTCATCATTATGAACAACTTTTACTATGGGACCAAACCTGAAATCGCGAAAAAAAAATCAGCTGTTCAGTACATTTATGTTCGCATAATTCGTCAAAATGTACTGAACAGCAGATTTTTTTTTCGCGATTTCAGGTTTGGTCCCATAGTAAAAGTTGTTCATAATGATGAGTACAATGACCCCTTAAGAGGTTTTGCGCATTTAACGTTACACGTTGTATATATACGCTACGAATTGATAACGTCCCATCTTTTTTTTGAAAAGTCGGTTAAAAAGTCACACTAGTGACTTAAGTACGCGTCGCATAAAACTAGTTTATCTACACCCATGCTATAAATCCTTTATAAAAGTTACTGAAACAGTTAGCTTACTGCCAACATTAAAACAGCCAGTGTCATAGTAACCATGGTAACCATAATAGCATCCAAACGGGTGCTTTAATGTTGTACTGAATTTCATAATGCAACTCGTTTTCAAAAAAAGAACATTGTAATGCACGCGCGTTTCACTACAACAGCGCCGTAATTAAAAAAAAGAACTTATTCGAATTCACGTCGTATACTATGACGCCGGCCGCCATGTTCGATACGAGTATTAGTATTGCAAAAAACTGTTTCAGAAGCTTTTTTAGAGGATTCATAACAGGGATGTAGGTAAAGTCTTGTATGCAACTGTACATAATTAGGTATTAAAACACTCATGTGATACTATTATCACACATTCGTGTTTTAATACCCCTTATTATACGTCAGTTGCATAAATAACTATTGTAGTTTCCTAGGCTAGGCTTAGATTATATTATTGAATTAGACGAAATATCATTATGAAATGATTCTGAGAGTAATAAATGGTAGGTAGGTACGTACCTACACAGTAAGATTTACATTATAATTTACTTTCTAAGTCAGATTTTGTATTAGGTAGTGAGGTTTTTATTGCTGTAGGTAGCGCACACGCGATGATTTGGTTGATATTAAGTAACGTTTGCAGCAGCTCGACAGCGGATGGGTGACCAAATAAATTGTTATTTCGAGTTGCTCCATGCTGTAGGTAATATGGGGACGTTAATAAGCTGAGATGAAAAAGATAAGTATTATAATTAGGTACTAGTCAGCTGTTTTTTTTATTAAATCTACTAATCAAAAAACACAACATGTATTTTTATTGATCACTTCCTAGCACACAACGAATTTAAAAAATATATATAATTACAAAACTAGAAAGAAACTCAAGTAGGTTGATGACATTAAAATACTGCTGCAGTAGCAGCCCTGAAGCGTATTTACGTACCGCGCGACTGTAGGTAATAATTAACAGGGCCGAGTCACAATACTGTAGATATTTTTATTGTGCTTGGGGGGTTAGCACATAATACTGACGCCGAGTGTACCTACAGGCAAGCACCATATTAAGCTTTGTGTGATCAAAGAACCCTAATAATATTATTATTTGTGTATGTAGATCTGTAAAATAGAGGAGCTCGTGGCTAAGTGATAACAGTCGCACGGGTCGATCCGTCAGGTTAAGCTACGCTTGCCGGGGTTGGTCAGTGGATGGGTGACCATCTTTACATACCGAGATTCCTCCGTGCCTCGTAAAGCACGTTAAGCCGTTGGTTCCGGCTGTTATTCGTGGATCTTTGACAGTCGTTACGGGTCGTCAGAAGCCCGAAAGTCTGACAATCAGTCTTACCAAGGGGTGTCGTGTTACCCAGTAACTGGGTTGTGGAGGTCTGATAGGCAGTCGCTCCATGTAAAATACTGGTATTCAGCTGCATCCGGTTAGACTGGAAGCCGACCCCAACATAGTTGGGAAAAGGCTAGGCAGATTGATGTAGATCTGTAAAATAATATCTAGGTATGTGTATAGCTTTCAAGCAGTGTAGTTGCTGAACATAGCTCTAGATGACTAGAGTCCATTGAGATCAAAGAATTCCAGTCAATACTTTGTTTCCTTGTGTCTTGCATCAATATCTTAGCTAGAATAGTTGTAGATGCTAACATACCTATAGGATCAAATATTTGAGCTAGTTGTGAGAATAAGTAAGTGAGTAGTGTATGTGTGAGTACAAGGAGCAGTGCTGTAGTCAGGTATGCTGACCTAAAGTGTGTCTTGTGTACCTAGGTAGCCATTGTATAGGTACTTACCTACATAAGCCAAGCGTTTTGACAGAAGCTGATGTAACATTGTATGTTTCTTGTGTAGCCGAGTCTACATTGTATTAAAGTAGGTACCTATAATTATGGTATTTTGTGGTTAGATGACCACTCTTGTTCAGTTGAAAACCTGCTATGCTCAATAAGTCTATAGGTATGGTATCCGTATATACCTATAAGTAGCATACTCGTCGAGTATATGAGCTCGTGGCTAAGTAATAACAGCCGCACGGGTCGATCCATCAGGTTAAGCTACGCTTGTCAGGGTTGGTTAGTGGATGGGTGACCATCTTTACCTATACCATACTAGAACAATGTAGACCATTGTTCTAGTGTTTGCGAGCCATACAAATAGTCATCCAGACACATTCCCAGAGTTTTTAATATAGTCAGCTGCCTGCGGGTGAGTATCCGAGTGTGTGTCAAATAAATATGTCTGTGTGCGACAAGCTAAGTATGGGGCACTCTTTGTGTATCTGGAGTCTCTCCATAGGACCCTTTGTAAAGATGTCTGTTGTGAGTTTGTAAAGTCATACAAAAGAAAGCATACTTATTTATTTTATTTAAGTATTTATTTATATATACTTCAGTGTACACCACAAAAATAGGTACATAACAAAAAACATATTTAACACTACAAAATATAAGTACAATGGGCAGCCTTATCGCTTTCTGCAATCTCTACCAGGCAACCTTGGAATGGACAGCGATATACCTGTACATGAAATGTGGCTGTTGTTGGTGCTAATAATAAGCACTATACAATAATATACTAAAATAGATACATTCATATCCTAAATACACATACATGAACATACATATATCCTAGATTCATAAATACATACATGCTAAATATTTGTAAAGTCAGTGTTTGTTTGTGTCAGTCAGTGTTTGTTTGTGTTGTTTGTTTTGTTTGTATCTGAGGATAATTTCTAAAAGATCATTGTATATGTTTATACCTTCATACATTGAGTGATATACCAGTGGATCTCTTGGCACTAGCATTGAAGACTAGGAACATAATGTTGTTGTTATACTGTCAGGCTTTATGACCGCTACATGAGGCATGTAGTAAGCGTGTGAATCTGTGGGTGAAAAATCCTCTATTGTAGTGAGCATGTTCTAACTGTATGAACTCATGTATGAACGCAACATTCGTGTTTACACTTACAGTACGCTCTTGGCTATTGCCTACACATTATAAGGCATGATTGCCGACTAACCTGTTGTTCCAGTTGAGTTACAAGTATGTGGGTAGCAACATTGACTTCACTTTCTATGTCCAGAAGTGCTTGAGCAGTGATCCACTGACCTGAAGCATGTTGAACCCCTAACAGAGCTGGGGAAAGCAACATTTGATATCTGTTAGTGTTTGTTACTAGTACTGTAGAAGGTGTAGTTAATGATGTGTTTGAAGATTGAGTGTGAGTTGGCCGTAAAGAACTTTGTTCTATGTGTGCTTGTGTAAAAGCTGTTGTCAAAGCGTTTGCTGTTGCAAGTGTAGAATCTACTGCCTGTGCTGTGTGCTGTCTACTGCAGCTTTATGAAGAATTATAAATGTGTGTTGACTGAGTTGGGATGTTTGCCTGTTGGCTGTGAGTAGTTGTAATGTAATTAACCTGTGGTTGAGGCCTGTCTTTGTGTATGAATGTGTGATGTTTATATATCAATACATGCTTTCAGTCCATAAAATGAGAATCTGTCCTCGGAGGTACTTACTCCGCTCCTCTTCGTGAATTTCTTGTCAGTCTGCGGCGTCATCGATTAATTCGATTTGTAGCTGTAATTCCTCGAACCGCTGAACCAATTGTTCTGAAATCTAAATCGCCTTGCCGGACTTCGACTTCGTACACGTAGTGTCGATCTGCGTCGAAGTTTTGTAAATATTTTTCCATCATATAATAAGCAATAATGCAACCGCAAGTCAACCATCTGTCAAGTGTCAAGTTCATATTTAGTTTGACAACTATGACATGACGTTGACATTGAGTTTGGTGTAAGACGACGACGCCATGTTCAATAGAATATGGCAATCATTTGAAAAACTATTATTTTTGGTGCCGAAGTAATCTGGAGAATATTCAGGAAAGGATATTTTTCCTCAATTCATAGTATTGTTTCCTGTATTTTCATCATGGTACTCTTTATGGCCAGAAATGCAACATCTCCTTTCGCACGAAAAGGCTGGAAGCAGTGAACGCCATATTGCGCTGTAGTAATGACGTCAGTTAGCTGTGTAAACAAACACTTTATATAAGTACGCTGATCAGTTGACAGTTGACATTGACACTTTTTAATTTACTCAGCCGTATGACGTAATTAACATGGTAGCTACTTTCATGGTGTTAGAAAACAGATTTAAAAAAATTAAAAACTTTGAATTGAATTTTAAAATTCAAATTGTTATTTTATGAACTAAAACTAACATATTCCGACTGATTTTTAACCGACTTCTAAAAAAGGAGGAGGTTCTCAATTCGGATGTTTGTATTTTTTTTTTTTATGTTTGTTCGCGCATAACTCCGTCGCTTGCCAACCGATTTGAAAAAATATTTTTTTGTTGGAACGGGTATACTTCCTAAATGGTCCCATTTTTGTCAAAATTCAGTTCTGATGATGGGATCCTGGAGAAATCGAAGGAACTCTTCAAATATTATAGGCACACCTATAGCGATTTGGTTATTTTTTATAGTAGCTCGTGCATTTGCTCTCGGAAAGCACCACTTGGTGAAGTGGAACTGATGATGAAGACCACAGATGGCTACCGGAACTACTCAATGATAAATATTTCACGGGTTGCGATTCGATTACTTTAATATGGTTGCTAAGCAATTTCCGCTCGTCACACAATGCGTGTGGTGAGTGGTTGTTGAGGAGTTCTCCTGGTTCTTACCAGCAGGACTCCTCAACAAATAACGTCCCAGCATCGGGAAAAGCAATATTTTGTAACATGTGATGAGCAATTGACATTAGACTATTGTAACTTATACAAATTATAAACAGACCCACTAAAAAGCGAGAAATAAAAACTTTTTAACAAAAAAAAAACCGACTTCCAAAAATCACTACAAAGTGAAAAATAACTTTGATTTCGGAAGTCGGTGGCAAAAAAAAAGAAAGTAAATAAAAAACAAAAGACACCGACTTCCGAAATCAAAGTTATTTTTCACTTTGTAGTGATTTTTGGAAGTTGGTTTTTTTTTTGTTAAAAAGTTTTTTTGCCTAAGCTATCTAAATAATATATTTTTAGATTTTTCCTCATTTATAGTAAAATACCGAACTTACGGCTGATATTCTCGGTATTTACTAAATCCTGGCAATAATAGTTGTATTTGTCTATGGGCACAACTGGTAAAACAACGTCCCGTCGGCGTTGCCTCGTCGCGTCGACCCTTTCCTCTTTGTCGCCTGTGCAATCGACGCCATATTATTATGTCATTAGTCTAATACGTAAGGGAAAAGCGCCAGGGCCACAGAACACTATTACTCCTTGGCCAGGGCATCCCGCGAAATTCAATATTTCTTTCGTTTTTTGCAATTTGCAAGTCAGTATTAGGTTGTATGTTGATCTAAATATGATTTGCGGCCGTATCAAATATTTATTTATAGAATTATATAATGATATATATCACTGTCTTCGATATATATACTTAATGAATTGTCACAATGGGGAAGAAATCGCAAAGCTATGAACAGGTGGCGCTGCTCTAGCGCGACTCATAACATCGCAATGTCATTTTTATCTCTCAATGTTTTTCGGGTTTTAAATAATTAGAACATAAACTAGCGTGTGTTTTTTGTTAGTACCACGAACAATGTATTCACCGTGGTTATTACCTCAGTTAAAAGCGGAACTGAAGAACCGAGGAGCTTAACAAAGAGGCTGAAAAGCGGATCTAGTCAGCAGGTATTTACAGCCTATTTTCTTGTTAATAATTGAAGAAAATAACCCAATTTTATAAATGGCAACATGTCGTTCATTAATTATCGTAGTGATTACAAACTTTTACGTTCTTACACAGTAGTTTTTTACCATGTTCGATGTTACATGAGCTACGAACTTAACCTAGAAATTAAATCTGAATTTTAATTAAATCTGCTACAGAATCGAATCATTTGATCGTAATTTGAACTGTGGGACACCTCAGCAGCATGAAACTGCTGATTTGTATGTAATTTGACAGCTAATGTAATTTTCTGTGAGTAAAGCGTTACCAGCGACACCTCGCGGAAAAAGTTGTCAGTTTTGTCCCCATTAAAATCATCAATACAACTCTCGTAAGTTCATTATTCTATTGAATGACTATTTCATGAAATCACGAGGTAGTTGTATTGCTGATTCTAATGATTATAATTCTGTAAATCAATGTTAGTTACCGCCGCGAAACATATTTTAATCAACATACAACTTGACACGGGCTTACTATAGAGACATAGAGAGACGGAGCTATATACGACCTATAGCACCGTCACTCTCTCTCACTAGAAACGTTCAACTTCTGCCCTGCTATAAGAGCTCATAGTAAGCCCCTGACCTGCAAATTGCAAAAAACATAAGAAAATTTGAATTTCGTGGGCTACCTTAGCGCATCCCCCTTAACCTGCCAAGTAAAGCTGGCTATATACAGGGTCTATCAGACAAGTGTAGTCAAAATTAAGGCTGTGATACCGAGAAAGTGGTACAGTTTGATGGTCCGTACCACACACTTGTTTGACCACATCTTTCTGATACAGCCTGTATTTGTTTTCCTAATTTTGTGTACGATTATGCTATTAATTATGCTTTTTAAAATATCAAGGAAAATTATTAGAACCAACGGGATTTTCAGAATTTCGATTGCTCAAGCGATAAATATATTAGTCGGTTTTTATTCGTCCTTTGAAAAAATGTACATACTTGGCAAGTTGACAAATTACGCCGACGTTATAGTACATCCTAATTCTATATCGGTACAAAAAGTTTTGCATTTGTGATTGCGCTGTGTAGCCCGCGAATTTCGATTTTTTTTTTAGATTTCGTGCAGAGTCATTAGATTTCGATCGTTTGACGACTCTGCATGAATTCTAACTTAGAGAGATGTATTGATGATTTTTATGGTTAAAATTATATAAATGCATATGTTTTATTTCCGCGTATCATACATTGATCAAGATGCTACCTGACACGGATCTGCAAATTGCAAAAAACCCAAAAAAAAAATAATTTCGCGGGTTACCACTGCGCATCATCCTTAAGGCGAAAGCGCCAGGGTGGCCCGCGAAATTCAAAATTTCTTACTTTTTTTCCAATTAACATAGAAGCTCACACTGACCTACACAGTGTGAGCTTCTATGTTGATTAAAATATGATTCGCGGCCGTAGCTAATATGGCTTTACAGAATTATAATCATCAGAAATACAACTCCATAACTACATACACCAAACATTACCTCAAACATATCATTTACCTCAAACCTCATGATTTCATGAAATCGCTAGATTTGAGGTAAATGCTAACTTATGGAGTTGTATATGTATGTAATAATCAGCAAAAACCATTTAATAACAACGTTTTCTTGAGGCAATCACTCAGGCACTCACTCGCGACCATTAAGAATCGAAGCGTCTGTTTCTAACTTTTTTCCAGCGCTACCAACCTTATATTTTCCAATTTGAATCAATTAAGGCGAAAGCGCCAGGGTAGCCCGCGAAATTCAAAATTTCTTACGTTTTTTTGCAATTTGTAGGTCAGTGTGAGCTTGTATGTTGATTAAAATATGATTCGCGGCCGTACCTAATATGGCTTTACATAATTATAATCATTAGAATCAGCAATACAGCTCCATAAGTTAGCATTTACCTCAAACCTCATGATTTCATGAAATCGCTAGATTTGAGGTAAATGCTAACTTATGGAGTTGTATTGCTGATTCTAATGAATATAATTCTGTAAATCCATATTAGCTACGGCCGCGAATCATATTTTAATCAACATACAAGCTCACACTGACCTACAAATTGCAAAAAACGTAAGAAATTTTGAATTTCGCGGGCTACCGTGGCGCATCAACCTTAATGAGAATATCTTTCAGGCCACAGACTAAAACTCCCCGCACAGGATATTCGTCCTTATAAGTGTGCGTCCATACTGCCGGCCTAGCGCGGGCGCGACGGCGGCCGCGAAATATCAAACATATGAAACCGCCGCTTGTGTCCATAGTGCAGGGACTAAGGCGGGCGCCTAGCGCGACGGGCTCGAGCGAGATAGCGCGCGTAGTTTTCAAACGTTCCTATCCGCGCGTTATGGCCATACTACGGGCCTAGTGAGCAAGCGAGTTAATGCGCGGCTGCGCAGTGTTGCCAACTTAGTGCTTTCGGTAGTAATAGATCTGGTGCATTTTCTGTTAAATCAGTGCTTAAAAATAGATAGTATAGTATAGATATTATAGTCGCGTAACCGTAATCGGAAACGTCGAAATACGACACCTTTCGGCCAAAAGTCCTCTTTGAAGCTGGTTTGCAGATGTTGTGTTGGAACTCGCACGACGAATGACTTATATAGCCCGTGCGCGTTAACATGGCACCTGGCTCGAGTGAATTACGTTTAAAAAACTGAGTGCAAAAAAATTTTGAGTTTTATTTTAGTTTTTTGAATATCAACATTTAATTTGCGCTGAGTAGTTTCTCATAACATATTACTTTACGATGCTTTAAACGTGAAAAAACATAGTGTTTAGACACAATTTTGTTTTCGAGCCAGCATACCTATTCACAACGACACGATACGGTTTCGTACCGTATCGAACGCCATTGATATCGACGAAGTCCGCTAAACGCTATTCACAAATCCGTAACCGTACAATTTTGACAGTTTGTATACGGTATGAAGACATCAATTCTTCCAACAGGTATTTGCTGTCGGAAGTGATATCGAATAATAAATATTGTATAGAAACATAGTTATTTAAGCATTTTATGAAGTATTTAACTACATAATGTAGGTACCTAAGGAGTTTTTTTATTGTTTTGACCGCTGCTTATATCCAAGTATAAATAAATAATTTTAGGATCAGACTAAATAAAAAAAACAAGACATAGCGCTGGTTAACCTTCAATAATAATTATTAACAATAGCAGCAACACTAATATCGTCTAAAAATGTGGATACATTTAAGCTATAATGAGCTTATATTCATGTAGCATGAAATAGAGAACTAACTTGAAATAGAGAACAAACTATTTTCCCGGTTTGGTACAGAAAGTTGCAGTTTACAAAGCAAGTTTAATAGAAAACTGGTACATTTGATTAATTAATAAAATCATTGTTTACCTACTGTTTTTTTTTTTTTGTTAATAGTCACTTGATATAATTTTATAGTTGCGCTTTACCCACGGAAGGTGAGGACGCCGTGGCGCCTCTCTAACCACTCCTCAAAGAGGGGACTTATCGCCGCAATTGTGGCGTGCCCAGCGCTGGGTTGCGACAGTCGCGCTCTCCATGCCGCCATGAGATTCCGCCGGAGCTCTGTCCGCTGTACCGTGATTTCTCGCGGCAGCGGAGTTACGCCCCGGCGTTTCGCCTCCTGGCGCCACTCCCACACGTGCGCGAGGACTATTGCCTCCAGATTCCACGGCGGCAATCCGGCAAGGAGGCTCGCCGCCTCCCGGGAGACCGTGCGGTATCCCCGGAGTAGCCGGATGGCCATGACCCTCTGGGACGCGTTCAACCGTTGGGCTGGCCGCAGCCTTAGGGAACGCGCCCACACCGGTGCCCCGTAAAGGGCCATGCACCGCACGACCCCCGCGTAGAGCCTCCGGCAGGAGGCGGACCAACTGGACTCTGAGGGTCGGAAGATTGGAGTGCCGCCACGACGTCAACTATAAACCCGTGCGCGTAAACATGGCACCTGGCTCTAAAACAAAATTGTGTCTAAACACTATGTTTTGTCACGTTTAAAGCATCGTAAAGTAATATGTTATGAGAAACTACTCAGCGCAAATTAAATGTTGATATTCAAAAAACTAAAATAAAACTCAATTTTTTTTTGCACTCAGTTCTTTAAACGTAATTCACTCGAGCCAGGTGCCATGTTAACGCGCACGGGCTATATAAGTCATTCGTGGTGCGAGTTCCAACACAACATCTGCAAACCTGCTTCAAAGAGGACTTTTGACCGAAAGTTGTCGTATTTCGACGTTTCCGATCAGGGTTACGCGACTATAATATCTATACTATACTATCTATTTTTAAGCACTGATTATCAGAAAATGCACCAGCATACCTATTCAGAACGATACGATACGGTTTCGTACCGTATCGAACGCCATTGATATCGACGAAGTCCGCTAAACGCTATTCACAAATCCGTAACCGTACAATTTTGACAGTTCGTATACGGTATGAAAACATCAATTCTTCCGACAGGTATTTGCTGTCGGAAGTGATATCGAATAATAAATATTGTTTATAAACATAGTTATATAAGCATTTTATGAAGTATTTAACTACATAATGTAGTTATGTAAAGTTTTATTATTGTTTTGACCGCTGCTTAGATCCAAGTATATTTATATAATTTTAGGATCAGACTAAATAAAAAATCAAGACATAGCACTATCAACAGTAAAGTGAAGCCGCACGTTTCGGGTTTCGAAAACATTTGTGCACGTAATGAGGTGTAGTTTGGTGTAAATGTGTGCGTGTGAGCGTGTATGTATGTAGGTACAGAACGAGGTGTAGTTTTGCGCAGCATGCTTCACTCTATTGTTCGCAACGCTATGTCTGGGTTTTTTATTTAGTCTGAGATTTTAGGCGGTTACTGCATAACTCTATTCTAACCCTATTACTCTACCCTTTGGTACTGTAGAGGTTTTATTATGTACAAGCCAAAGTATGGATAACTGGCTGACATTCCGATCATTCAAACATCGAATATTCTTATAAAAGCGAGCAGCACTGATCGGAATGTCAGCCAGTTATCCATACTTTGGCTTGTACAGACGCCAGCAGGTCAAGCCACCCGAAACTGTCAAATTTTCCCAATCAACCTTGAACCTAATGCTGCAGTGATAAAGATGAAAATCTATTAAAGAAATTTGACAGATTGTAGTAGCTTGATGTGCTGCCGTCTGTACATAATAAAACCTCTACAGTACCTACTACGTTAACCTTCAATCATAATAATTAACAATAGCAGCAACACTAATATCGTCTAAAAACGTGGATACATTATAAAGTTATAATGAGCTTATATTCATGTAGCATGAAATAGAGAACTAACTTGAAATAGAGAACAAAATATTTTCCCGGTTTGGTACAGAAAGTTGAAGTTTACAAAGCAAGTATAATATAAATCTGGTAAATTTATTAATTAATAAAATCATTGTTTACTGTTTTTTTTTCTTGTTAATAGTCACTTGATGTAATTTTACAGTTGCACTTGAAATACCCAATAAATAACGTCTATGTACTATTTTACATTTTCTACCACAATTATATATTTACTACCATTTCGTAGCGTTCCCCTTAAACACACCTACAATCGGTTCAAAAAATAACCCATCCGTACGGATTTGTGAATAGCGTTTTGACAGTCCTACGGTTCAGAAATCAGGTTATCGTACATGTGTCAATTTCGATACGGTATCGAAACTACCGGTATATTACTACCGAAAGCACTAAGTTGGCAACACTGCCCAGCCGCGCATTAGCTCGCTTGCTCACTAGGCCCGTAGTATGGCCATAACGCGTGGATAGGAACGTTTGAAAACTACGCGCGCTATCTCGCTCGAGCCCGTCGCGCTAGGCGCCCGCCTTAGTCACTGCACTATGGACACAAGCGGCGGTTTCATACGTTTGATATTTCGCGCCCGTCGTCGCGCCCGCGCTAGGCCGGCAGTATGGACGCACACTAAGAATAGAGGTTTTAGCCGCGTGGATCGGGTGGTAGACGGGTTGACCATAGGTCCTGTACGGTTATTCCGAAAAATGGTAGACCCGTTGACCAGCCGTCCGTGAACAGGAACAGGAACAGGCTAGGGTCAGAGACCATGCTTCCTAGAATCATTCTAGTCATCAGTTAGTTCATATTTTTTTGTAAATTCAGATAGATTCATCAGTTTATTTTTTGATAACTAAGGTAGATCCAGTTGAAGTCAGTAGTTTGATATTTGTCCATAGTGCATAGGTAAGTAAACCCATCCATCAGTTTCTTACATAGAGCAACACGGCCCCCGGCCTTAGAGCATTTAACCTATGCTCTAAGCCCCCGGCGGCGGCGGACCGGTTCGCCGGGGCCGTGTTGCTCTATGGTTTCTTATTTTTCCTAAGTAAAGTAAATCCGTATTATATATTTATTTCACTATAATCCATGTATAGGACTTTTTATTCTACAAAATCTTAGTTAAAATCCAAAATAAAAGTCAATCTTAAAAAGTTATTTTTGTAAGAGCCATGTGTCAAGTCCTTGTATTTTTTTTTAAACCCCATCTGACGTGCGGGGTTTGAGGTTATCTTTACTTCACTCTATCACTAACATTTTCGTAACAATAAAAAACGTATTAACTATTGCGAAATTCGATGAATAACTAGTTTTACTAAAAACAATACATAAGTATACACAAAACAGGTATCTATCTATAAACAAAAGAAATTCTAAGACGACCCACTGACCGAAATTAAATTTGCCCCACTGTAATAATGAAATTAAACAAATGTAAATACTTACGTCGAACTATTTACAAGGAGAGTCTGGATGGAGCGCGGTACCAAATCAGGACTACCATAAATTTCAATAAGCTCATCCATTAGCACAAGGCGCTGGATGCCAAAAGATGAGCAATCAAAGAAAATGTGAGATAAAGATTGCTCAACTTGGGAATTACAATGATCACAGAGAGGACTGCACAATTTTCTGACGAAACAGGTGATAATTTAGACGACAATGACCAAAACGAAGCCTGAGTGCCGCCCTCACATTAATTAGCTACTACTACTAACCATTATCTCATAGCATAGTGGTTAATCTTATCAATCACTTGTTATTTTGTTGAAAAGAGCAGGCTCATATAAATCATTGGACAGCTATTCCATTCTGCAAAGCAGCGAGTGAAAGGAAGTATTTTTATTCAAAGTTATTATTGCTGAAACACATTCTTGTCTCGTTTGTTCTTATGCTCAAGTACTGGTCTGCGGTATGTGTGTTGTCATTCTAATTCAGTGATTACTATGGTATTGTTCTCAAAATGACTCAAAAATCATTAAAATTTGGTATTCCTAATAATGTTGAGTTCATTGAACTTTATAAATTACGAGAGTTTTTGGAATATGGAGAATGAGCATTAAAAAATCGTTATGTAAGAAAACTTGGGTAGCGGTTGAGTTAAGCAGCAGATTGTATTCTGTGGGCTCGTAAAACTTGCTGTTACCAATGGCAGAAATTGCTAAACTTATTGTTAAATCCTAGTTCGGAAAAGAATTGTTAAAAGGGTAGATTTTGATGTTCTTAAACATTAAAAGAAACTACTGTTGCTGGTATTACCTCTTTGATACATTGTGGTTGTTTTTGGTCTTGAAAAATCATTTGTTTGTTAACTGATGTTGGTCTATGCACAAGTAAAATATAAATGTTCGGACTGAAACAAACAAAGGAGTACCAAAATCAAACTCAGAGAATGATCTTGGTCTAGTCCAGAAGTCCAACAATTTCTTGGAAATATCTAATTATTTGAAATTGATGTATACTAAGCCAGATATGAAATTGAGATGTAATTAGAACTCATACAACCCTCTGACCCTTAGTTCCTTCACAGGATGTTGGTGGGTAGGTTCCTTATTTATCCTTTTAAGTTTTCCAAAACCTTACTTTACTTGGTTTTGAAAATAATTCTGCTAAAAGTTCTCTGTTAGTCTGTCTCTACATCTGTCTTTTCTTGGTTTGGGTGCTTTCTTAAAGTAGGAAAATATTGGTTTTTGAATTTTTAACGAGACATCAAAATTGATAACTGTTAATTATGGTTGAACACACAATGAGACTTAACAGGTTTTTGGAGTCTATTGAAACTATTTTGGAACGCACAAGAATATGTCAGTACTGCGGCAGACACCAACCGGTGACATGGTTTTATATTGTTGTCTATTAAAATAAAATATCAAATAAAGAATTTTTACATTTCCTTCTATCTGGGACTAGCAGCACCCCGGTGGTTTCACTCGCGTAAGTCATAAGTAATTTATTTCTTAACAATATGCATTGTGTAGAAAGTGTAAAATAGAATCAAAACCAGTACATAACAAACAGTAAATAACAACATCTTATTAATTGACAATAATAATGAATAATTTTATAATAAGAATATAATGTCAAAAATAAAATGTCAGTTATATGTAGGTATATGTAAAAAAATAATAATATAATAATCTAAATTCCACTAAAAACATTCCAGTCAAACATATACAAATAATGTCAAAAATAAAATTCAAATATAAATAGAACAACAATAGTAATGATAATAATCCTAATATTCCGGCTAATCCAAGAACATTACTGTCGTTTGTCCTCTAGAAATTCATCAACACTGTAATAGCGCTCAATAAGTATGTCTTGAATTTGTTTTTGAATGAGTTTGCACTATTTATGATTTTATATTGTACGGGTAACTTGTTGTAAAGAAAGACTGACTGATATCTGGGTATGTCTCGAACCCGTAAGAATATCGGATTATAAAGTATTACATGTGCTAATCCAGGTTATAAACTATCTGTGTGCCAAATTTCATCAAATTCAGTTCTGTAGTTTTTGCGTGAAAGAGTAACAAACATCATCCATCCTCACAAACTTTTTACCTATCTTAATACCTAAATAATTCTTCTATATGTGCGTTTGTCACCTAGCTCCTCATAAACGGCTGGACCTGGATTGATTTATTTATTTTATTTATTTATTTATTTTACAATTTATGTACACACAGAAAATATATAGAGATACATCATATTTATAAATAGGAGCACATATTTCTTAAGAAATTTCTTCCAGCAGACCTGCAAAAGCAGAAATGAAAAAGACATGTAGACAATAGTGTGTGAGAATAAGAAGAGAAAAATATGATTATGCTAAGTCTTAAACTAAAATATTATTTAGATGAAATTTTGTGTGTATATTTCAATGGCTTCCTGGATGGTTTGAAAACACAATTGGACCCGGCAGGTGGCGCTGCAGTCAGGTTCGAGGATCGTTCAGACAGGACAACATCTGTCGGGTCTGCTAGTATATTATAAAAATTTAATTGAAAAATTATAAGAACTACTAACTCACAAAGCTGTTTGGATAGATAGATATACAATATATATTTATTTTCAGGCAATATTTACTGAAAAAAATATAAAAAATGGGTTTAGTTCTTAAAAGAACTAAGGTCACCCGGGGCGAAAGCAACTAAAAAAAAATATTTTGAAACTTTGCTTCCCTCCACCATAAGCTACTTAAATAATAGGGATATTCTAATAAACGTACTTCATTGCACAGCTTTCGATGAACAGTTTCGACATAAATTAAGTTACAAATAGACTTTGGTTTTTCATTAATTTGCATTATTGTTGAATAAGACCAGTAAAAGTTACATTCACCCCACTTTGGGGTAAATGTGACTATTCGTTATAATCCTGTTGTAATCTGTTTCTAAATGTTGAGGTCAAGAGTACATGTAGATGCACACAGAATTATCTGTAAAAGCTATCTATAGTCGCTGAGATAGAGTTCAGTTTCAAGCAAATTTACTTTTATTTTTTTATGGGGTGAATGCGACTGTCTTCCATAGTGACTAGTGTTGAGATGTAGTACCTACTACTTATCGATAAATATGTGTGAAGACATTCGATAATTAACAATAATGAAAGGTTTAAATATAGGTTTCTTAGTGCAAAAACGCAAAATTGATCTAAGTGTTCATTAGGAATAAGATGAATAAAGTATATTATACTCAGCTAGAGTATTCTTTTTTATTAATGGAATTTAGGACATAAAATAAAAGCAAGAAAAAATTTCTTCTCATGTAAAATGCTTTGACAAATATACGATAAGTACGCATTGATGACTAATCTAATATTTAGGATAAAGGTCAAGAAAAAGCGATTTCTGTCTATATTTTGAAAGTTTATTTAAAAAATTATTACTTATTAAAGTAAAAAAAACTTAGGATAATTCTCAGTCAAAATCAAATAAACTAATAATTCCGTATTAATCGGTAAAATAACATAAACAAAAATAAACAAAAACAGTCTTTTAAACAGAACTTTGTACCTACTTAGCAAAAAACATCTTAACATTTTTCCTTAAGTAATCACTAATTAATTAACATTACTCATTTTCAATCACTACTCTCAATTATGAGAACCTTAATAAAAATATTCATTTTCGTACAAAAAGTTTGTAATTTTTCTATGAAACTAATAGAATACGTTCATATTTAACGGTAAAATAACAGTAATAATAACAGTCTAAATATAACTCTCATTTTCAATCAGTACTGTCAACTACGAAAAAATATGTTTATTAAGATTTAATAAACATATTTTTTCTTCGTACAAAACGTTTGTATGTTTTCTATCAAACTAATAGAATACTATCATGTTTAACGGTAAAATAAATCTAAGCATAACTTTGGTACTTTGTGCAAAATGACTTTTTTACTTAATCACTAGTGACTTAATTATATAGTTTGCGTTGCAATTACTAATAGCACATTAATGAGATATTATTAAATTAGTTACGAAAATAAATTCAAGTCTTCATTTCAGTCAATACAACAGTCTAACATTGATGTGATCCCAGACCACCTGGGGGGTTGATGGTCTGAGGTTAAATAATTAGCATAAGTATAACATATCTACTATAAATTATTTCTCAATCACGTTAATGTTTTCCGAAAACTTATAAAGCTCTCCCACGCAATCAGGTTGAGGAAGCACGGTGATAATATCGGTGAAATCAATTATTGACACGTCATTTTTAATAAGTTTAAACGTATTTTTTTGTTTATAGGACTTCAGACCTTTTACAACAGCTTTTTCTCCAGTAATATCTTCTATCAAGCAAACATACTTATAGGTTTTCTTTCCCAAAGCAGAGCTGAATTTTGCTAATATGAAGTCACCTTCTTTTGGCACGAATACAAACTCCTGTTTTGAAGTGGATGCTACGCTTTCCAACATATTATAAATTACGCACTGGCTTTCTTCTTGAACATAACTTCCTCTTTTGCTACTTTTATTCTTTTTTTCTGTTAGACATGTTTTCTTTCGGGTTTGTTTTGTCTTAGTTCCTTGTTTAGATATTTGGTATATATCAATATTTTTATTTCTTGTTTCTCGCTTTGGAGTTTCAAAAGTTGTATCATTGGATGAATTGTCTTCAAGGTATATAGAATCATTATCTGAGTTATTTTCCAGCAAACTTTTGTAAAAAGTTTCTGGGTCTTCGTCCTCTGACGAATCGTTACTTTGAAACGAACCACTAGTATTACTATCTGATTCATATCTCGTTTTCTTTTTCTTAGTCAAAGTCTTCTTCTTTAATTTTCTCTTTTGTCTGGCTTGTTTCTCTTCTGCTTTCCTTTGTTTCTCTTCTTGTTCTTTTTCCATTCTATCAATTACTTCATTGTAAGTCAAAATTTCGGCGCCTCTAGTAACGCGCTTCTTTTTGGTTTTGGGGGGATCACTGCGACCTATTTTTTTCAATAAAAGTTCCTGAAATGATACGTTCATAACATTTGTTTTAGCTTCATTTTCATGTTTGAATTGAGCATATTTATCTAAGTTTACCGGCTTTTGCGAGTGTTGTAGGTTTTGGTTAATTTCTATTTTTGCGGTTTCATTATGGTTTCCTAAGATAATTGAATGCTGCTTTTTTTCATATGTTTTTAGTTTTTCTTGCGGTTCCTTTTTCAGTTCTCTGTTTTCTTTATTATAACTTGTAGCTGCAGGTTTAATTAGCACGTTTTCTAGAATTATTATTTTTGAAGATGTCAATTCAATTCAATTCAATTTATTTATTTGTGAACATAGGTTACAATAGGTGTTACAGTCAAGTTATGATCTCTATGTCCTACCACTTAATGGTGTACAAATAGTAGGTCTTAAAATAACAATATCAATAATAATAAGTATAATTACAATTAAAATAAATAGCAGGAAATGTCAGATAAAGCATTAAATTACACAATTAGATAATGTCCCATTATAATAATCACACATAAAAAATAAAAATATACTATATTCGGTCATTAAGGAATTCCTCAATAGAGTAATATGTCTTCTCGATAAGAAATAGGAATAACCTCTTTTTAAACACATTAATGGTATCTGCTGATTTGATACACTTGGGTAGTTTATTATAAACCTTCGGGGCCATTGCAAATATGCTTTTCCGAAATAATGCAGTTTTATGTGGAGCCGAATTTAACGTACCGGCTCTGCGCATGCTACTCACTTGTGAGAACTTAGACAGGTTGCGCCTGACAAAAAGGGCAGTCTCGTAGATGTACATGGACGGTAAAGTTAATATTTTTAAATTTTTAAAATGAGGTTTACAACTGTCGGTCTTTTGTATATTACAGATGGCTCGGATACACCGTTTTTGTGCGATAAATGCAGTTTCTTTTCCAGTTGCATTACCCCAAAAAATTATGCCATATCTTAAACATGATGCAACTAGTCCATGATATGCGGTTAGTAATGTTGATTCACCTACAGTTCTCCTTAACATGTTTAATGCATATGAATATTGGTTCAGCTTACTACATACTTTCTCGATTTGAACGCCCCATGTCAATGTATTCTCTATGTGTATTCCTAGAAATTTTGTGGTGTTTGTGTCATTGATACTTACACCATTGTGATTAATATTAAGGTTTAATTTGTTATTTGTTCTTTGTCTAAATTCCATGATTACGGTTTTACTTAAATTAATTTTCAAATTATTATACTCTAACCAATTAATTATGGATTCAATATTATTGTTTATGTCAGATTCTAGTTTATCATTGTTATTACTGTCAAAAATTACAGTACTATCATCTGCAAACATTGTCATGGGGTAATTAGTTGCTGTAGGCAAGTCGTTAATATAAATAATGAATAATGGAGGTCCAAGGACACTCCCTTGAGGTACTCCATACGCCACGCTTCTAACATTAGATTCATAATACATTTCGTTTTTAGTCCTATCACATACTCTATTAATAACTGTAAATTGTTTTCTGTTTTTAAGGTAGGATTCGAGAAAGCAATAGACATTCCCTCTTATGCCATATGAGTTTAATTTTTGAAGCAGAATTTTATGGTCTACGTAGTCAAATGCCTTTGACATGTCCATATATAGAGCCAGTGCTGGCAACCTTTTATCTACCCTAGATGTAACTATGTTCAAAAAATCATAAATGGCCATATTAATGGACTTGTCTTTCCTAAAACCTTTTTGCTCATCAGTGAATAAGTTATTTTTCTCAAAGTATTGATTTAAAGCATTAGAGACCACCTTCTCAAAAACTTTTGATAATATTGGCACTAGCGCTATTGGTCGGTAACTTGCCATATTCTCAACGTTATCTTTCTTGAAAATAGGCTTTACAACTGTAATTTTTAATTGATCAGGAAATGTTCCGTTTGATATGCACAAATTTACGAGATGGCTTAAGATAGGTGCAATATAGACAGAAACAGATTTTAATATCTTTGTACTAATGTTATCATAGCCAGTACTAGACGTATTTTTTAAGTTCATAATAATATTATGTATGTCTTGAGGAGTAGTTGGAAAGATAAACATGGAAGAACATTCACTGGGCAATGCTGACCTGCAGCCAGTGTGTATCGAGTCAGTAGGTTGAACCTGGTCAATATAAAAATTATTAAAAGCTTGGGCAATTTCAAATGGATCTGTAAGTATTTTGTTATTTACATTTATTCGCATTATACTTTCAGTCGGCAACCTATCTTTACCGCTATTTATAACTTGCCATATCGCCTTAGACTTATTTTTTGCTAAGTTTATGTAATTATTATTTTGCGATTTCTGAGTAAGTTGTGTGATCTTCTTAAATCTAGAGGAAAAACTTTTAAAATTTTCCTTGTTTTTCTTTGTTCGTGCCAACCTATATTTCCATAGTAATTCTCTTTTCCTTTTACTGCATACCTTTATTCCACGACTTATCCACTTAGGTCGTTTTTTAGTAGATATTTTTAGTTTTATATCTGGGAAGCACAGGTCATAGAACAGTCTGAACAACTCATAAAACTTGTTAAAAGCAACATTAGGTTCATTTTGTTCGTAAGCTTCTAGAAAGCTTAAATTTTTTATACAGTCAATAAATTTTATTACGTTTTCGTCCGAATAATCACGCCTTGTGCAAAACCAGTAACTAGATAGGCATGACTTCTTAACAGGGCATTTTAGCAACTGTGCTGTGTGGTCAGATACTGCCAATTCTACAATTTCACCCTGACATCCCCTTACATTGTGTATGATATTATCAATACATGTACCACTACTTAAACGAGTGGGAACTTTTATTTGAATTTTAAGATTAAATCCAGTTAGCAAATGCTTAAATTGTTCTGAATATTTAGTTTTTTTTAAAAGATCTATGTTAAAATCTCCACATATAATCAATTTTTTGTTTGAATTAAATGAATACATTTGGAGTATGGTGTTTAAAGTGCTAATAAACGTATCGAACCTATTTTTTACTTCTGTACTATTCGGGATTCTATAGATGCATATTATCACAATTTTAAGTTCGGTAAGCTCCACAGCACAACACTCAATTATGTTTGATATGCTATGTTTAGCGACTACATCAATAGATTTAAATTTTAGTCCATTTCTTATTAAAATGCATGTGCCACCGTGCCTAGTCTTGCGGGTGAAGTAAGCAGCCAGAGTATAATTATGCATACGCAGAAGTTCAAGATCGGAATCAATCATATTATGTTCAGAAAAGCACAGTACATCAGCATTTTTTCCATTACAAGCTAGGTCGTCCAACGAAACCATAAATATGTCCTGTTTGCTCAAAAGTCCATTTATATTTTGATGCAGAATATATATACTATTAAACACGAAAAAATCTGGGCGGTACTATTGTGCCAGGCAAGCTAACACTTGTATTAACAATATTATCATTATTACTTATACTATCATTATGTGGTTCCGTTTGACTACCCTTATCATACATAATAGGATGGGCATTATGAAGTTTGCTATTGTCTAGATCAGCAGTATACTTATTCATTTTTAAGGTATAGTCAATTTTTAATATTTCTTTTAGTAGATGACGACATTTATACTCTGTAAAATTATGTTTGTATGGCCGGAATGCACTGTAGTTCATATCCACATACGTAACGTTATTGAGTTTACTACAAACAAATCGCATTTCATAATTTAATTTTTGTTCACTTAATGATTTATTGAAAGGAACTTCACTTATCAAGATATTTGTACCTTTATGAGATTCGAAAAAATTATGTAGGCTTGTTAGTAATTTGTATGGACTTGTGTCATTAATTCCCCCTAATATAATTACAAAATCATTATCACTTAGGTTTTGGTACAATTCACTTTTTATGGAAGCCACCACATCTGACATTTGGGCTTGTGGCTTATAAAAACAAGTTACAATGTATTCTGGCCCAATTAAATCTTGAAGTGCTTTCTGAAGTCCTCTTCCCTGTTGATCTGCAATTATTATTACCTTCTTTTTTATTATTTCTTCTTTTAATTGCAACCTGTTAGCTAAAGTTTTGTCTGTATTTTTATGGTCTTGAATAGGATTTGAAGATACTTTGTTAGTTTTTTTAGTAGGACTATTATGAATGCCTTCGCAGGCTGTAATAGGACTGCTGTTGATAGAGGAAGTTTTCTCCTTACAGAATGATAACCCCGATGATGTTTTGGCTGTAGGAGTAAAAATTAGCGGTGTGGATACATTGCTTAAAGTTTTCTTCAATTTGTTTTTATTTTTCCTACCAGACTGAGGGGTAAGGCATTTATTAGAACCATACATTCCTATTTTTTTGTATAAGTCTATGACCTTGTTTGACTTTTCTAAGTCTGATTTTAATCTAGTGTTTTCACAAAGTAGATTTTCAATTTCCTCATCTGCACTTTGTAGTTCGGCTGTTAGTTTACTAATTCGGTCGTTCAACAGATTCTCCGTCTCATTATTATTTGGTAAAGACGTATTTGGTAGACTCATTATAGTTGTGTCAAATAGCGATGAATTTGATTCGCATAGTGAAATTGACACTCTACGTTTTCTGTGGGTTATGTTATCTCCATCCATGATTGTGACGGACGTGCCTGTACTTACTTCTGGGTAGCACAACTCTGCTAGGAAGTTTATTAGTTAGATTAATGATTGTTTTTCGTGTTGAGGAACATTGCTAGCATTCTATCGATTCTATGCTTTTATAATCGTACAAACCCCAGCGCAACTTTTTGTTGACAACTTATCAGTACTATTCAAAATATGAGTTATGATAATGCAGCGCTTACAGCAACTCTCAGAACATGCGGCGTCTAGCGGTGCAAAGCAAAATAAAGCTGTGGATTACTTGAAGCGCTGAGCGGCGTTAAGTAGTAACTCGCTTGAAATGTCGCGACCGTAAGGACGTAAGCGCCGTGATATAGGTGTCACTTACGCGTTTTATTCAACACTAGTTTTCAACCCAACCAACACTGATAGTTTTATAACGGCTAGTTTTTTGCATTATTGTTTTATGGTTTAATGTTATTTAACAGGTTTTAATCACTATATGACTTAATCACTGCACTTATTTAATGTTTATGTACATGTAATACTTAAAATCAAGGTAATATTTACACTTTGGACATAAAGAAACAATTATTTATGCGGAGCGAACGGTTACGCGTTAAGTTGGTAGGTAGGTAGCAACAATCCTCCAAGTGCATATGTATTGCTCTTAGTACCAGCAGATGTAGCTTTCCGAACTTGTTCAAAGGAATCTTGTTTTTGTGTGGTAGAAACATGTCCTGGCTTCTGTTTTTCGTAGACTCTTGGCTCTTTTTTTCCTTGTTTCTTTGTATTTACATATTTTTCTTTGACTGATATACTTGTTTTGTTTCCAATAATTTCTTGTTCGAAAATCGTTGATCCTGCTATTTCTACTTGAGTCTGGTTTTCTTTACTATTGGCATTTAGTGAATTATCGTATTAGAACACCATTTCTTCTTGTTTGTCTGTTACTTTAACTTCTGTACAGTTCTTGTGAGTTTTAGTATCTTCCAGACAATTTCCGATCATGTTAAAATTTTGAAGTGTCAAACTTAAAAGGGTTGGTACGTTAAAATAAACTTGATTTTGGACAATCTGATGCGTGCAGTCATTTAGGTTTTTATCAAAGGTTAGTAAGGTGTTTTCTTCTTCGGGCAAGGTAAATAAGTTTACATATTCAACTTCGTTATCTTCAACATTGTGCGTAAGTGCTTGTTCTTTTTCCCATCGCGCTAATGCCAAAGGATCGAATATATTTTGAGATATTGCCTGCCGGTTAAACGGATATATACCAGTTTTTTTAAAGCCATTTTGCAGTATAACTGGATTTAGATTGCTCCATATTTCGGTCAGAATTCTGGCGAACTCACTTTTTGGTAGCTTAGCACCAATATGTAGCCTTTGCCATTTAACAAGAGCCTCGTCCCACCTATCTTTCATGGGTTTCATACCACTGCAATCTAATGGTTGAAGAGTATCGGATGAGTGTGGTGGTAATTTCAATATGGTAATGTTTTCGAGCCAACTTAATAACATTTAAGTCTACATGAGTGGAGTGCCCATCATAGATTAATAAAACGGGCCTGTCATTTCCAATTGCGGGCAAAAATACGCTTTTAATGTATTTTTCAAAAATGGATGTTTCCATCCAACCCTTGCGACTGACAGTGTAAGCTGTTTTGACATATGGATCTTTGTAACACCACTCATTCCATAAATGCTTGCCCTGGAAAACAATAAGTGGTGGAACTTTATCGCCAACTGCATTTGCAGCCAACAACACAGTCGTATTTTCTCTTCCAGGGGAACTAGTAGTCCTGGTACAGCGGAACCCTTTTTGTCCAATGACTCGGGTTTTAGACGGATCATTGGAAAAACTAGTTTCGTCGAGCTTACAGGTTTTTCGCTTGGGGTTCGATGTATTCTATTTCATTCTTTGTAACAGCTTTTGTTTCGTGAACGAATCTCTGATTGGTCTGCAAAACCTCACTGAAGGTGGAACTGGATTCTGCCATATGACTTTTGTCGTTTCACCATTTACTGAAGAATACAAAAGGATAAGTGTGCCGTGTTCTGGGACACTTGATCATGGCATGGGGTATATTAGATCGTAGGGGAACAAGTGTAACTTATCTATATAAATAAAAAGAGAAATCCTGACTGACTGATTGACTGACTCTTCAAGGCCAGCCCAAACCCTTGAACCTAGAAGGCTGAAATTTTGCACAGAGGCTCTCTTTATAATTTAGACAAGGAACAAGGAAGGATTTCCCGGTACCACGTTCCCTTGGGGTATTTTCCGAAATCCAAGTGCTGAAGTGCGGAAGTGCTAGTTGCATAATATGAATGAATAAAAAGTCTTATTTCGTAGGAAATTTGTCGTTTATTTAACCATATACTAGTCTATCTATATATTTATTACGTCATAGGTAACTACTAGGTTTCCTAATCTGGAAGTCTGCGAGCTTGTGCGAGCAGTGGGGTGGAAATGAAAGTAAAACGATACCGTTTTCTTTGCAGAAATCCAGAGAATTTATGTGAACGTGGGAGGAATGATTGTCTAGAAGCAAGATTGTGTAGAGGTATTTGAATGTTTCTTGAGATGTTTCAAAAACTCAACAAATAGTTCGTCTTGCATCCAGCCTGATGGGTTGGCAGTTCCAATAGAACCCACAGGACCATATCTTGTAAAATTATCGTGATATCGAACCTTTGAAAACACGAACATTGGCGGAATCGCATTGCCCACCGCGTTTGCCGCAAAGGCTAGTATGACTAAAACCGCACTCTGGGTTCATAGTCACTGGGCAGCAAAGCTTGCACCCTTTGCACGTGGTAGACGTGTAATTTGTTTCTGTTAATGACACGTTGCACCGTCGATCTTGGAATCCCGAGATTACGGGATATTTGGCGTTGACTTATACTAGGATCCAATCTTAATTCTCTCAGCACTTGATCTTCATTTTCAAATTGCCCCACTGGTCTGCCTGCTCTCGGAGCATGCTGACCGGGTAAGACTCCCTCCATGTACGAATTATGTACGCGCATAAAGACTCTGTAGTCCGGAAAACGATCACGGTTAGGGTAGCGTTGACGATATTCCCTGGCAGCAGCCCGGGCATTACCGTCGCAAAAGCCATACAGGTAATGCATTTCTGCATACTCCCGTTGGGTATATTCTCTCCTCGCAGCAGCCATCTGTCCACTTTTGTAGCCAATCCGTCCGATTCCGAATCTAGTCCAATTCACACAGCACTGGTCACAGGTAGGCAATCTATCACAAGTCCGAAAAACAAAGCGTAGGTCAAAGGAAAGAAACTGATCACAAGTCGTCGTAAAACCGAGAAAAAGAACACGTGCGTACTCATAGGCAGGAAGCGAGTCACTAAAGAACACTAAACATTCTAAAGAAACATGCTCACGCGCATCCCCCGACCCCGCCTCGGCCGGCCCGGCCTTTTGTTTCCTAGAAAAGATAACGGTACCTGAAATGACGGGCGAACCGGCCTTTTATTGACAAAGGATTAAATGGTTAGTGTAAAAGAGAGGCAGAGAGTCTTTGTCATTAATTGTATTAGTTCCAGTTTATTTTTAAATAAGCCTAACCGAGTTTTATGGTTGGATTAACTTTGGCCTTGCTACGAATAATCGTCCTTGAAAGATATTAGAGCCACTCATGGCCATGTGTAATACCTTTTCGGAATCCCTATTAAATGCGCCAAAACTTGTAACACAGGGTCACTTTTCGGTGTCGCGGGTTGTTTGAAAAAGTTACCGCGGCCCTGGCATAGGCAACTGAAGGAACACGGGTGGGTTTTAGTCAGTAAAAGTCTGACACGCCCTTCCGCTCCACCCAGAGCGGGAGAAGTTATTTGATGATTTCCCACCCTCAAAAAAAAAAAAAAAAAGGGTCACTTTTCGGTAGAGTATTTTGTTTTTCACAGTGGAGTCCAAAGTAAATGAAAAGTTATGATTTGAGAAAAAAAAATTCGTAAAACTTAAGAGCCATTTCACGTTTTCGGCCGGATATCTAAGATTTTAGTCGCCTAATTTACCATTTTAGGTAAAACTCGGACATTGTTGAATACATTTAAAAGAAAGACCAATCTTTCGTATGGAATGTTAATGTAACACATTTACAAAAACTTATTTGTTTACTTTGTGGCGATTAATCTCCCACAACTAGTTTGCAGAAAAATCATCGCAGAGTCAATTTCAGACTCCTAAATCTATCATTAATACTCATAAATTTTACTTTTAAAAATACATAAAGCATCAGACATATAATTTTGTTGACTTTTAATGTACTAGAATATCGATTATTTATAACATTAATTAGTAAAAAAATAAAGTCTCGCGGCAATTTTTACGTTTTATACCGCTATTTAATCGCGATTTTTTGGTTTGAATAACGTGTAATTAAATTTTAAAAAATATGTCAAAATAAACTATGTTCTTTAACAAAACTAATTCTAAAGTTTTATTAAAATCCCTTCATTTATTTAGACATAATAACGTTATTAACATCACTCTAAATTAGAATAAATTACGTTGCTTAAGCGGGCACCGATTATTACAGCGCGAGCGCCCATCGAGGAAGGACCTGTGCCATTTTTTCCGGCCTCCTGATGTCCGAGCTTACTTATCGTGAACGCATTATTTTACTACGACTGCAATATTAAAAATTCGTTAAAATTTGGTGAAATGGCTCTTAATATTATCTTCAACACACCCAATAAACAACCGTAAATAGCATGTCTAAGGCAAGGACTCATCAGTACCAATCTAGTGAAAATTATAAAAAGATACAGGATGTAGATTTTTTCGAATTTTAATAAGAATTAGTTAAAAAAAGTGTATTTTGTCATAAAAACTCAAAATAAATTATACTCTGCAGGGATTGACCTTAAGGACCTCCCGTAGAACAACTTTTTACTCATCAGTACCAATCTAGTGAAAATTATAAAAAAGATACAGGATGTAGATTTTTTCGAATTTTAATAAGAATTAGTTAAAAAAAGTGTATTTTGTCATAAAAACTCAAAATAAATTATACTCTGCAGGGGTTGACCTTAAGGACCTCCCGTAGAACAACTTTTTGCAGCTGATGACCCCACCTAACCCCTAGTTGCGTTTGATCCACGACTTTTGGGCCACCCTGTATAGAATAAACACATCGCCCTCTTAAATGTATTGATGCAATGGACTGTCTGGGTTTCCAAACTCGTTATATGATATTGTAAATCAGCATCAGATGTTACGGCTGGATAGGGGCCCAAAATCTCGATTATATAACCGTCACAACATACAAACAAGAACGGCTTTACTAAATTCCTATATTTATGCAAAGAGTAAGTTCTCTTTTGATAGGCATACTTGGCACTTTTATTACAATGTATGTAGGTTCCATCAACTATTATTATTGGTCTCCTCACACCCTCATTTTCATTGCCACCAAAAAGGCCATTTTGTATTAAAAGATTTCTTTGTCCTATCTCTTCTCGTGTAATGTGACCTATACCTAAATGCCTTGGAACTAAATCTTGATGTAAAAGTTCTCCTGCTCTTGCAATTAAACCCTCTAATGTATTTCTTGGAACTTGAAATAAAGAACGGACTGCTGGTCGAAATGCGGGCCCATAAACTTACGTAAGTGATCTCTAAAGCAACGGAGATGGATAGTAATTTATTGAAAATTTAGAAACTGTGTCTACTTTTCAATAAATTCATCTAGATCACTATCAATTTTTGGTCTACGGCTGTTATTTACGTCGAATATTCGACGTAAACAACAGCCGTACACCAAAAATATATCGCAAACGACCAAACTACTTCGAAAGTTTTGATGAAACTGACTTTTTTCGGAGATACACGTTATGTAAATCTTCAGTGTTGTATTTGAACACATCTTGGAATTGGATAATAGGTGAGTATCCACTATTAACATATCAAAGTAGATAGCCCATAAAATAATTTTAAACTATGAACGTGGTATTTCTTCTTTAATTAATTGACGATACCTACCTAACTAACAATGTAAACCAGAGGTACACTTGTGGTGCAGGAATAGGAACCTTCTGTCCATAATGTATTCGTATAAAATTAGAACTAAGTAAAACATTTTTTTTATTTTACTTCAGAAATAATGCTGTATCTCCAATAAATTAGTTACTAATAGCATTGAGGTTTTATGCTACGGGTAATCATTTGTTGGCTGTGGCAGACGTGGGTGGGATCAGTGTGGCTACGTGCAGTCGAATAATAAAAAGATTGTCTGCAGCAATTGTGACTCTACGTCCACAGTTTGTCAGATTTCCTGAAATAAGTGAGGAACAAGAAAAAGTAAAGATGGAATTTTATAATATTGCAAGGTTCGCTAATGTACTTGGATGCATTGATTGAACTACAATATCTGAAATTAGTTTAAAATAAATATCTCTTTTAACTATGAAGTTAAACTGTAGGTACTTAACTACCTATTTACCAAACTATTTATAGTAAAATGGATGTTTTGAATGTATTTTTTAAGGTGGAGATGATGCAGAGCTTTTTAGAAACCGGATGGGATACATGTCCATAAATGTACAAACAGTAGCATCAGCCAATTTATTAATAAGAGATGTTGTGGCACGTTGGCCCGGTTCAACTCATGACTCGGCTATTTATCAGAATAGCAACAGATATAGGAAATTTGAAAGAGAAGACTATGCTGACAGCTATTTATTGGGTGACAGCGGATAATACCCATTGAAGGTAAATACTTAATGCTAAAAATACAATTCTCTTTCTGGGCAATCGGTTAAAAATATAGTTTCAAGTAAGAGTTTATCCTCTAAGTTTGTTAATTTTAACGTAAAAAGAGTATGTATATTATTATTATGTCTAGAATGATGACGATATCTATAGAAATAAATAATATTACTATTTAGGTATTAAAAGCTCATTCATTTATTTTAAAATATTACATATCTCTTATTTCTAATCGCTCTTCGGCACACCAAGTATTTTTTTCAGATTGAAGTTTCCACCTGTAAAGTAAATTAAAATATTAAGGTCTATTATAGCAGTAGGGATTCTACTTTCAGCCTCATCTACTGACTCCATATTTAAATCTCAAAAATACAATGAGGCTCACATAAAGACTAGGAATGTGGGGAAAGACAGTATGGAGTCTTAAAAAGTTTTTCTGTCTTAGCAATTGGTATAAGATTAGAATTAAGAAATTATATTAATGTTATTATTGCGTGCTGTGTCTTACACAACATGTGTATTTTAAGAAATGAAGAGGAACCAGTCAACGAAAATAGTGTTCCTAATATAGAAGAACTTATTTCAAATGGTCAAATAAATGATGACACAACGAACATTACATCCCAGAATACTTATGGGCTTCGAAGATTACAAATTACCAATGATTTTGATAACATGTAATAAAATAATGTAATAATGTACTATTGATGTTATTAATAAATGTAGGTCTTTTCTTGCCGATTCAAGTTTTAAATTCAAGTTCTTCTTGCAACAATTTATTTTTTAAATCTTCGGTTTCAATTTTTTTTGTTCACGTCTTGAAATCCTGTACTCAAGGTGGCCACGACTTCAGACTGTTGTTGGTTCTGTTCTGCAAGTATGGGCCTACGCCTTTTCCAAAAAGGAGTTGTAAGGAACTGAGTACATAATGGCGTCTTTGTTTCCTTATTTTCATTTTCCTTTACTTCATTTATGTCCTGTCCTGTGTCCTGAAAACAAACAAATTGGTTTATAAAATATAAGAAAACATTTTGTTGTAAATTAAGTCAGGGTGTAACACACAGATAGCTAAACTTCAAAAGATTGTAAATATGTAATATATCTGTCATGTATTAATAGCACTCACTGTAACTAGTTCAGCATCCAAAATTATAGGCTGCAATTCTTCATCAACTACTTCTAAATCTGTGACCTTCATATTAATTGGTATGGTGATGACTGTATTTGAATCTTGAACATCAGCAATTCCACTGCAGCCACGACCCATTAAATCGCAGACTTGTTCGAGTATTGGGTCTGTTTTTGAAGTGGATGGTCCTCCACCCGTTCCGATGGTTCAACTCATATTTGATGAGTTGTACATTTTTGCATCACTTTTTAGTTTATCCCAGTTTCTTATGAGAGCATCTTTAGACCTAAAATAAAAAATAGATAAGTATCATTTCTCACATTCTTAATGTTAGTTTGTACCTATTTAATGATGACTAACCTGTACATGTTTCCCGTCGAATTATATTAGGTACAAACTAACTTCGGGTTGTTCGAAACCGCGGCCTCGGAACAAGGGCTAAGAAGGAACATGGGTGGTTTTTAGTCAGTAGAAGTCTGACACTCTCACACACACTGGTTATTCGATGATTTTCCACCCGCGAAAAAGAAAAGAAAAAGTATCGGTACTGAAATTAATTAAAATCTTGTGTAGCCACCTTCAGCGTTTATAACATCTTGCAACCTTTCCTGCATTGGAATTCACGCAATTTCGGTTACGACTAAACCAGGCCTGAGTGTATCGAGAATTATGGACCCCTGAATTGTCCTGCACAAAATCAATAGGCGTCAGCTCGGGAAAGTATACCTCCAGACTAGGCAGTAAAACTTCGTCTAAAATACTGGTATATTGCTCGCTATTCATTCGTCCACTGACCTCTACCAATTCACCGGGTCCACTGGCTGCCATCCAGCCCCAAACGCCCAAGCTTATCCGGCCACTTCTTCTTGATGGCAGAATATTTTTATCCAAATAACGAGTGTTATTAGGCCGCCATAAAGACAAACGTCCATCAGCAGAAGAAACAAACACTTTTTCATCAGAAAAGATGGCTCTGCTGAAATCTTAGTTCAGATATTCTCGAGCAAATTGTAGTCGCTGTTGTTTATGGCGTGCAGTTAAAAGCGGTTTTCGCGCCGGAACCCTGTGACGTATGCCAGCTGTGCGTAGGCGACGTCGAATCGTTGAAGATGATACGCGATGTGATGACGATATGTCCTGAATTCGCACGAATCCATTACTAATCACACTATTCACGATCTGCCTGTCCTGCGCCGCGGAAGCTTTTCGTGGACGACCACTACTTTTAAAACTAACAACGTCACCGTTAGCTTCCCACCGCTTGAGCCACAAATACACGGTTTTTCTCTGAAAAAAAAAATGCATCTTAGTAAACTGTTACTTATTAAAATAATGAAGAATCTTATAAACTATACATAGCTTATATTGAAATAATAATGAATTCAAATTTAAAGTGATATTATTATTAATTTGAACTTTGTGTTAATTAAAAAGCCTATAAAATAAAAATAAAACAACAAAAAATTGCAAACTCACCGTAATTCCCAATTCATTTGCAATGTCTGTTATTGAAAGTCCCTGTTCTTTAAGAACAATGATTTTGTGTTTGTCATATGTAGAAATACGATATGGCACGTTGTTACTATTCATTTTACAGCGATTTCAATAATAATCACAATAACACAGGAAATATTTATCTAGCTGTACTGTACGACAACAAAAAACAACCGTAATGCGCGCTTATCCCTTCTGTTTGATTTGCAATGTTGCCGTAGGAATCTAATAGCACAATAGTTTTAGGACGGTACACGGAAATAAAAACAGATGACACAATATGTAGGTATAACGCAAATTAATGATAAAACATGGAAAAATAAATAATCCAATAAGATCCTAAGACTATTTATGTACACTGATTTTGTCAATTAGGTAACTTATTTCCGAGCTCAAGCTGCTCGAAACTGCTGCTTTGTAATTGTTTACATAATTTCGAAACTGTACTGTAAACATGTTTTTGAAATTTCCTTGGGTTCATCATTACGGAACTAAAAGTTAATATTATTTTTTGGAAATCTATTGTTTGCGAAAATTTGAAAAAATGTGTAGTTAATTTTGACACAATTTAACGTTTACATAATTTTTGGACACAGTTAGCATACTTATTTTTTGCGATTTAATGTTGCTACATGAATTAGAATTTTAAGGGCGTTTCTATGTTATTGCTCATGACTGTACAGAGGTTTATCCAAGCTTCGTTCTTGGCTTGATTGGTGGTACCATCTGTTCTTTTATTTAAAATAATGTTTTTTAAAAATAAGAGCACAGATAACACACAAGGTTTCGTAATGTAAATAAGGCAAAAAATATGAAATTAATTAAAAATATTAATGAAATAATATTTATTATTGCTATCTAAACATGATTTGTTAATAACTGTATCCATTTATGTGTATATTTTAGAGAATTACAAAAAAAACTATCTTGTTTCAAAGTATCGATAGTTCAAAGACGAACCAGTAACTATTATCGAAAACTTTCGTCACTTAGTTATGTGACCCATAACTAAGTGTTAACAATGATGGTGAAACGAAATTTAATTTAGGGCCTAGTTAGCTTAAAGGCTCCCTCTTTAAGCTAAGGGTCCCATACGTAGGTGGTAGTTTATGGGATGTCGGTGAAAACGGGCATGAGTCACACCAGAAGGGTTCCTTTTCACCATTTTGGTACGGAACCCTAAAAATGAAATCTCTTAGTATTTTGAATTTATATGACTATAATAGCTACCGTGTGTAGTGGTATTCATACCTAAAAAAAAACCGGTCAAGAGCGAGTGCAACTCGCGCACCGGGGGTTCCGTTCCGATTTCTGAGAAAGTGTGCTACTTTGAGACATCGTTTTATTTTTCCTGTAATGTTTACATAAACTTCTATTACATAGTATAATTTCAGATTTTTCTCAAAACCGCAAACCGCGCTCTTTCATATGATACCCCACATGCCCTAGTAGCCCCACTTAAAATTTTTAAGACCCCCTTTCAGTCCCTGTTGCAAAAAAAATATAAATATTTTTATATCTTACTTATTTGCAAAATAGTTGGGTAAACGTCATCCAAAACTATTCCAAATTTCAAGAGATATCCAGCTGTGACAGACAGACAGACAGACTGCGTCACACCATAAGGGTTCCGTTTTTACTATTTTGGTACGGAACCCTAACAATTCTTTGGCACGTAGACGAACTTGAAACTTAGGTAAAATGCTAAAACATTTACAGATTTGAAACTACTCGCGTAAAACAGGTATTTTGAGATTTAATTAATCGGGTATCTCTTCATTAACTATCTCTTTTGAAGCAGCTGGGTTATTGGCGTGTATTTCTAACAATAACGAACTCTCTTTGCACCGCTGGGACATTATTGTCTGCCTCTTCGTTAACAGCATCAGCTGTTGCAGTGGCAACAGTTTTTGTTGTTTTCTTTTTTACTATTCTCACTTTCGGAGCCGACATCCTTTGACTGCTTTCACTGCGTTCATGAGCATTTTTTTCAATATTTGAAAAATGTATCACAGTCTGTCTTTGTGAACGATGCGTCTGTCTCATGTGCAATATAAAAAAAAGACTAATTGTCCTATATTTGAGGCATATTTTATCTGTTTCATCTTTAGAAGAACCTGTCTACGTGCATTCTTTTAAAAAAAATCCGGTCAAATATAGAATCAATCATTTGCGCCTCCTTTACCTAAACCATATTTACTACGGCAAATTTCTTCATTATTTTTCTATAAGTTCTTGAGATATCCAGCTGTGACAGACAGACAGACAGACTGCGTCACACCATAAGGGTTCCGTTTTTACTATTTTGGTACGGAACCCTAACAATTCTTTGGCACGTAGACGAACTTGAAACTTAGGTAAAATGCTAAAACATTTACAGATTTGAAACTACTCGCGTAAAACAGGTATTTTGAGATTTAATTAATCGGGTATCTCTTCATTAACTATCTCTTTTGAAGCAGCTGGGTTATTGGCGTGTATTTCTAACAATAACGAACTCTCTTTGCACCGCTGGGACATTATTGTCTGCCTCTTCGTTAACAGCATCAGCTGTTGCAGTGGCAACAGTTTTTGTTGTTTTCTTTTTTACTATTCTCACTTTCGGAGCCGACATCCTTTGACTGCTTTCACTGCGTTCATGAGCATTTTTTTCAATATTTGAAAAATGTATCACAGTCTGTCTTTGTGAACGATGCGTCTGTCTCATGTGCAATATAAAAAAAAGACTAATTGTCCTATATTTGAGGCATATTTTATCTGTTTCATCTTTAGAAGAACCTGTCTACGTGCATTCTTTTAAAAAAAATCCGGTCAAATATAGAATCAATCATTTGCGCCTCCTTTACCTAAACCATATTTACTACGGCAAATTTCTTCATTATTTTTCTATAAATGTACTATCTGTTAGGTTTCTTTCATATTCTTCAAGTTCTCTTAGATTTCTTATAACATGTGCTACATCTACGTATTTCTCCTTTCTTGAAACGGACATTTGAATGTAAGAGCTTAATTCATTTTGAATCTCCGACAACTTAGAGCACATGTTAGTTTATATTTCATAAAGTAAATTTTGGTTCGATATGATTGCATTAATGTCCTATTTGATTGATTTTACTTCATGTTGAAGTTGTTGAATCTGACCATCCTCGACAGGCTGTATTTGATTATCCGAGTTGTAAAGAACGAAATTTTGACTATTCAAACTGACGTCTGGCAATGTTTCTTCTGCTTCTGTTATTACAAGTTTTGCGCAGCAAAAGAAGGTGCAGGGAAAATTGCTGAATCTGATTTAATGGTAGCCGAGTTTTGTTGTATTTGAAGTAAACTTGTAGTATTTGAACGAGTTTCTTTTGCTTCTTGAGAGACTGTTGGCATCACACTAATTTGGTCTTGATCGCGATTGATTCTGTGAAAAAATACAAGGTCAATCATAAGAAGTGAAGTAAAATATTTGAAACAATCAAATCACTATTAAGAGAAACTTAACGTACACGAAACTTCGTTTAGTCAGAGTTACGTTCTCCATCAAGGCTTCTGCCATATCTTTGAACAATTTCTCTGACAAGACGCTCTTTTTTTTGCGATTCGATCGGTTCGACGGCACATAACTCTTATCTGCCTCCGTTTCTGATCTATCACTCATTGCGTCAATTTCATCGTTTGCCTCTTGAAACGTTCTCAAACTTTTTCACAAGACATGCCACGTGTCCCAAGAAGCGTCGGGTTGGCAATTTTCTTGTCTTCTTAATTTTTCTGGTGATTTTTGGGCTAAAAAAGAACGTTATTGTGTATAGATCTGGTACAGCTGCTAACTTTAACTGCCCTTTTTCCTTAGTTTGCACCACGTGAAAAGGCATGGCAAGACTCTGCGAAAGAATAAACATAGATCACACTGAAACCATACCTAGAAAAGTAAACATAGGTACCTACCTATTAGTAAAAGTAAAAAAAAGTAGTAATAATAGTAGTAGTAGTAGTAGTAATTAATTTAAAATCATTTAGAGACACGAGACTTCCTTATAATAGTAACAAAAGACAATTTTTTTATTTTTTTTTATGATATTCTAATTCTATTCGATTTGACATTTAAAACATTGAAAAAAATAATTTTAATACCAAACTGCAAAAATAACACGACAAATAAAATAATTAAATAACAAGAAATAAAATAAACACGGAATGAACAGAGGAACAATGTTGACGGGTCTACGACCGCCGGCAAAATGGACGTTTATACACATGGCCGCGCTGGAGGTGAGTGGCTGGTGTTGTCATCTAACACGGCCTCTCCTGACATGGCAGCGTCCTCGCAGCCTTCGTCAGCTCTCGATGATGGACCAGCACCATCGTCGTCACGGTTGAATGCTTGATCTTCATCGCAACCTGTAACCACAATGCACATACGTTAAGATCACATACTTAAAGCTATTCCACATGATGACAAATGAGTTGTTCGTGAAATAGCAGTGAAAAGTCACTGTCAGTCAGTGTTTGTGTTGTCTGGTACATCTTTATGTACCAGACAACACAAGCACTTTGCACAAAAATTAAACAGTCGTACGCAACGATTTTTCATATCACAAGTAGGATTTACTCAGGTCATATTCCCACACCAAATACCATGCGCATGTTAGAAAGTGTATTGTACGCACACTGACTTTAAAAATATAAATATCCACTTAATTATAGGCTTTGCATGTCAGGGTGGTTATTAGTTATTTTCTGTGTTTGAACATACTATGAATATGCTGTGTAAGGAAAAGTGTTTGTTGCATAAAAGCACAGAAAGACAAGACTAGGCATTTATTATTTCAATCAGGCTTGTCAGTAAATATTTATCTAAGAAAGCTATTTGTCCGTTCCCAAAACTAGGTCTGTGGAGAAGAGCGGACAAGAAACTCCACAGAAACGTATTTTGTCAATACATCTTTACATACAACATTAGGATAAATCATTGATAGGTATCAGTTTACCTATTATCATAAATCATTTCTCAAAGTTAGCAACTATACCAACTGAACATCAATAATACATAATTCGATTTATGTACTTAACACAGTATCATGAGCAACACTTATTAGTCTTAATAGAACACATACAGGACAACATAGTTGTCAACAATAATCAAGATATAATATCTGTCACATATTCGCTAAATATGTGCAAGGCTGCTGGGTTAATTGCATAAATAAAACTCTGTGTTAATTGCACGTGAGACAACTTTTACTCCGGAAAACCATAGACTAATAATATAGACGAATTACTTTTATTAATTAAGAGACAAAAATATAGAAATGTATGTTTGCCGATAAGCCGACTTCATGCATTATGAACAGAAACCTAAACATCAGTCTCAAATCTTAATAAATTTTTTGACGTTAGCGATCAAAATGGCGTCAAATGCTTCACTTACCTTACCTTATCTTGTAGGACTTGTTTGATTTCGGCCGTTCTAGTCTTGTGCGTGCTGGTGTCCTCTTAAAACGCGTGCGATCAACGTTACTTTACGCGAGTTAGCGACTGACAGCTATCTAATCTGTGCGACTGACTGTCTGTCTGATTACTTTGAACTACTCAGTGTGACCAGATTTAAATTGAACATTATTATGAGTTTGGATGGCGGCAAAGAGTATAATCTAAGGTATAATCTCAGAAGAACAACAAGCAGGTATAACATAATAATAATAAGGCGTTTGATTTTGATTGACAGGTAGCGCGACCACACACGAAGGGATATACCTATCTCGATTTTCCTTCATACTTTATACAGGCTTAGGACTGTCAACCTTGAAATATTAATTTATGCAAAACTATATTGATTAATTAAGTACTTAGTACTAATATTTTCTGTTTTTTTTACTGATAATTATACCTTCTTGTCAAAGTTGGCGTATTTAAAAATCAAAATATGTACAGTGATTTAAAATAATTTACAGGATAATATGTACATATGTACCTATTTACATTTTACATCCATTGCTGTTTATTTATAATTACTACCTATTTACAGTTTTTGGGTTGCTAACCGTGTCCTTCTTTCATTCAATATCACCCGCGAGCGAAAAGAAAGACTGAACTAAATGAATTAGACACATTTGAATAAATACTTGCGAAATGAAGTAGTTGGAAGTGTGACCAGATTTAGCAGGATTCTGCGATTTTAGCAGTATTTGATCCCCAATTTAGGTCTTAGCAGATTTTTTCGCAGATCTGAAAATATAGCAGATTTTGGCAGAATCTTGGAAAACCTCCGCAGAAAATTTGAAATTGACAAATTACCTGTGCTTCACTTGGGTAAAATTAGGGAAATTCTAATCCTAAGATCAAGTACACACACACTGAAAGATTTTGGGGCCACATTTCAAAAATCACTTGGCTGGAGCAGCAGCGGTGAGGTTTGGTGAAAACTTTGGTGTTTTACAGGTCGTGTAGTGGATTTTCAAATAAAATACAATGCGTTAGTTAACAAGCAAAAATATGTGTACTAATCTCCATCTTCCATGACTCAAGGCGAGGTAGTATGACGCAGTGGCGTGCACAGAGATTTCAGACAGGGTATGCACGGCTAAAATGAAAAAAAAAAACAAACAAACAAGTTTTTTTTTTCTCCGACCGTTTGTTTTACCCGACCTTCCTTACTCCTACCCTACCTTACTCTTACCCTGACTCCTACCGCACGGCGGCGCCATTGGCTTCGCATGATGTTTGCGACAAATATCCGACAAAGGTCCAAACATTATTTTTTATCTTGAAACGTACGTCTAACTTACGTCGAAAAAGCACAAGATTTTGATTTTTAAAAACACACTTCGGCGGCACAGGATCACAGGTATAACCACAGATTACTTTATTTTATTTACAATAAGTAAACTTACTTGTACTTACATATTAATGTAATTACTTAGACAGCAATCAAGTGATTGACAAGAAAAACAATCAAACAATATGGCGAAAAAACAAACATTCAAACATTGCAAGTTGAATAAAAGCTTGTAAAAACTGTACAATTACAAACTATTTTGGTCAATCCGACCAAAAAAGTCGACCCTCTGTAATCAACAACTAAGCGGTGCTTTTACGGCTTCTCAATTTGGACGGGTTGCAATGTAAGCTCTGCTTCCAGAACTCAAACACGCGCACACATTTTCACGCACACAGTGACACTTTTGCTGTGTACTACACGAGATGCGTTGTATGAAAAATAAGCACTGCATGTTACTGCTTTTGCCACGGGAGCGCTGCCTGCGCGGTGTTCGCCGCTCGCTCCAGTAAGTTAGTTCCAATAAAAAGTAATAGATGGCACGTTTTAAACGGTGATCTGTGACTATGGTTAGATTTAAATAAAATAATTACCATGATTTTTCTTGAGTTATAGTTATTTATCCTTAGATTATGAAATATTTATCATTTAAAGGGGCATGTATGTATGGGACTACAGGGTATGCAGAGCTTATTTGCATGTATGGAGTGCACGCCACTGGTATGACGTAGATTTTGATCTCATGTCTTGCCCCGAGATGTCGCCATCAGTAGGAGTTCACAACATGGCAATTGTTCACAATACGGCATGTGAGCGCCTATTTTCTCAAATGAACAATATAAAATAAGAAAGTCGAATATTTGATAAGCCTGGAACACATTATAGTGATGAGTATAAAATACCTGTTAAAAATAAATATAATACAAGAAGTGTAAGAGAGAAAAGACTAGTTCAACCAAAAACAACAAATTACTATGGGGAAAGAACATCAAAGTATTTAGTGCCCAAAGTATTTAATAAGATAGAAATGTTAAGACAAAACGTTAAATTAAGTAAAGGTATGTTAAAATCAAAATTAAGGAGTGTGTTTCTCGATAACGAGGATTCTACCTTTATCGAGAAATAAATTCACACCTTTTAGAGTACCTAAGCATAATTATTCTGTAGTTCTGCCTACCCCCATGGGAGGCGGGCGTGAGTTTGTGTATGTATGTATGCTACATCGGTTTGGGTAAGTGAGTGGTGGTGGACGGGAAGGATCGCGTGTCTGGCTGGCCGACTGAACGTAGTGCCTGTCGCTTCGATTGTCGAGCTGCGCCGCGGTTGTGCTCTTCAGTTTAGCAACGTTATATAACGATTTATGAAGTTGCTGGATTGAGGACTGCAGCTGTGTCGTCAGTGTCGTGGCGTGGCGGCTGGAGTGGTGGGTGTTGCGTTTGGTCGACCGGCCGGACACCGTTTGTATGCTTTTATTTGAATTGCCTGAACCGATGACTGTATTGTGTATTCTGTGATTCACTACAGGGGTTGGTCGGGCCGGCGCGGGCGGGCTGCGGACACGACACACGCTGATTGTGGCTCCTCCGCAGTCTGTCCGTGCCGGTGTGACTAATCCATGAGTGGAATAGTGCATGACTGGTGTTAGTTTTAGTTTTGCTATTATGTATAAATAAGTATGTGTAGTTAACAAGCGCTTCTCGCCATCAAACTTAAAAGTTTGGCGAGTAAAATTGTTTTTAATTAAAAATTTAATGTATGTTGGTAAAATAAAAATAAAAAAAAAAAAAAAAAAAAAAAAGCAACAATACAATATCAATGGGGATCCACACGCAAAGCTCAGCGCAGATGTCGCCAGCGGCGGGACGGCTGCTGTCAAATCGTTTTCGCTTTGTTTACGTTCAAGTTATTCGCTATTTTTGTGTTGAAACCGGTCCACCGTCGTAATAGATAACATGTATTGTACCTGGAAGCTTAAAGAATTGAAAGACGAACTAAAAAAAACGAGGAGGAAGGATAACTGGAAGCAGATCTTGTTGAGAGGTAGCCTTTTAACTAGTAAAAATATATTTTATCAGTGATTTGCTCTAGATTTGGAATTTTTTTAGTTGTAACGTGTTGATTTTTACTTAACTCATGGTAAGAAAATTTATGAAAAACTAAAGAACATTACGTTAAATGATAAATGGTATTCTTTATTTTTTAGGTTAGAAGCTTATGATCGAAATTTAAAGCCTCCTCTACACTACTCGCGAAGTTGGTCGAAGTTAGGCGAATACGGTAGTGTGGACGGCCACTTCGCTTCGTGCAACCTCGGCTCGCCTCGCGCGACTTCCGATCGTTGTCGGTTTTTGCGCCCGAGTCAAAGGGCCCGAAGTGCACCGACGAAGCGTCTGACTACACTACTCGACTCACTTCAAATTGTCGCGTGATAAATTCGCACGTAATTATAATAAGCGAGAGTGCACATTGCAACGGCAGCTGCCACTTCAACATTATCCATGGTGCAAAGAATACTACTTAGTCTGTGGTGCAAAGTGTGCGGGTGCCATCGGGCAACTGACCTCCTCGCGAAGTTGCACGAGTGTGTAGTCACGTACTTCTGACTTCGGTCAACTTCGACGAGTACTTCGTCGAAGCAACTTCGCGAGTAGTGTAGTGGAGGCTTTAATTTCGGCAATCAAAGCCCTCAAGCTTCTGAAAGCCAAGCAATTGACGTCCCTGCTATAGAACTTTACCAAGACGTCAATAGCTCCACCGTACTGCCGAAGATTACCAAACAGCATATTCAAAGTTACTTTGATAGGTATACATAAATAATTATTTACAATGATACAAGTATTTTTTTTTGCTATCCTCGTTCGGCCCTTAGTAACATAATGGTTTTTATTTCAGATTCAATAAGAATATCGGTGATGCTGTAAGATTATATGAATCAAGATACCTTGTTTTACGATCAACAACATCCTGCCAAAATACATACCTAAAAGGTAGGCTTATTCTCTTGTATACAGTTTTGTGGCTAGTTCAATAATTCTTCCTTGGTTGATAATGGTAGGATCGTGAAGTTTTAATGTTGATGGGTCTGTAAAGTAATTTGCCTATTAAACATATCAATACTTCGTTCCAGGTTATTGCAAGGCATCTATGAAGCAGCTTCAATATGAGGTAAACATCAAATTAAGTAATGATGGAATGCCTGAGGAAGCAAGCTGTGAATGTGCGCAGGAGAAGGAAAAGACGCGCACTGTAAACATATAGCTGTGGTACTTCTTGCGGCTGTAAATATTGTCCAGGAAAAAACAATACTCCTACATGAAGTTTCTACTTCACAACTACAGACATTCCATAAGCCATCCAAGAAGTATTATGCAACACCATTGCGAGCCTCCAGATTGCCATCCAAAAGAGATATACATAATACTGTTTACTCTCCATACATGAAGCAAAACCCCAATTTTGATAAGATTGCATTTCAATGCAGGTTTCAATCTCTGATTTTAAATTATCCAGACTCGTCAATGCCTCTAAAGCAATTATATCCTGCAGCTAACCAACAAGGAATATGTTTCGACCATGATTATGTGGAAAAAAAGGCACTGGATGTTTTTTTAGAATCTATTAATGTACTTAATGTACCTGAAAAAAGAATAACAGAAATTGAAATGGAGACTAGAGGCCAAAGTTCCAGCACAAAGTGTCATAATTACAAGGAAAACCCACATTACAGCCAGCATTTTTCACACTGTGTGCCATTTGAAAAGTGAAACTTTACTTAAATATTGCAATCAAATAATAAATAAAAATCTGGTCCAGACAAGAGCCATGGAACATGGGATTATAAATGAAAAAGTAGGCATTAAAAGATACATTGAGACAAAAATAAGCCACATTCCGCTACAACTAGATCATAAGTTGTAGCGGAATGTGGCTTATTTTTGTGTCAGGAAAGGCCTTATCTAGGAGCATCTCCTGATGGTTTACTGGGATCAGAAACCATTATTGAAGTAAAATGTCCTTATGCTTCCAGAAATCAAGAGATCAGTCCGCTTTCCATATCTACAATATGACCAAAATGGACAACTAACTTTGAAAAAAAAAAACAAATATCTATTACTACCAAATTCAAGGGCAGTTATATGTAACTAAAAGATTATACCTACTGTAATTTAGTGATTTTTACTTTTAAAAGTTTAAGTGTAATATTTATTGAACGTGATGAACAATTCATTGAGGATATGTTGACAAAACTTGATTATTTTTATAACAACTTCTTTAAAAAGGCTTTAATCATGAAATATTTCTAAAAAGAATAAGATTTATGTTAAGCTCGTGAACGGGTGCTGTGCTGAATCTCAGCCTAGTTTAAATGACTTTTGATTTTATAATAAAACGTAATAATTAACAGATAAAAAGCTTTTATTTCATAATATTTTCTCTAAAATTACAAATCATAGCACAAACAAATAAAATTCTAGATGCTAGCGGTACATGGTATGGGTTTAGTTCACTTTTTAAGATCTTGTAGGTTTTAGCTAGACCTATAATGCGTTCTATATGAACTCGTTTGCTTGCTAGTTTTCGATACTGCACTACTCTAACACCTGGTATTTGTGTCTTTCCTTTCAAAAACATTGGAATGTTAATTTGAATGTCTTTGGGAGCAAAAATGTCCTGCACATTAAAACCTCTGTCTGCCATGATAGAATCACCACTGTCACACAGATTTTATAGGTTGGATCTTTCTATTATTTGTCTATCACTGACTGAACCTCCATAACATTCTAAGACATATGATATCAGACCACCAGGTGTAGCTCCAATCATAGCCTTTACAGTATTTTTGTGTTTGTAGCTGCTGAATGTCGCCTGCTGAGCTACAGGATTCCCAGGCTTTGTGATGGGTATTTCCGTTGTGTCCACAATAATTCTTGTAGTTGCAAAACCTCTTCTAAATGATTCTGGCATAAAGTATTGAACCAATTTTTTACTGGGCCAAATATTAATTAAAGACCATATTTCATACATAAAATTGATCCATGTTATAACAATGTTAGCAACATTAGTTTGGGAAATACCAAATAAAAATGCCAACTCAAAATCTGGTAAATACCTCCTTAGCTTTATCAGTGTTATCAACAGTTGGTCCCCAACAGAAACATTGATAACTTTACTTCCCTTGTAATTTAAATTATTACACATAGGGCTTAATTGAATGATGATCATGATTATAAATGTGTCTAGCACCAGCATACATTTTTCATAATTTTCTAGCCCAGTATAAAAATGAATAGCTTGCTGATTGGCCCTCATAGCCTCTAGTGATATGATTCCCAAAGAACTACCACATTGAATGCTAACAGATACTGTTTTTGGAGTAATATCTTCTAAGGAGGTCTCTATAGTAGATATTTCAATTTCAGTGCTTGTAGAGGGTTCTGGAATAGTTTCATCCACAGATGGCTGTCTGAAATCAATTCTGCGTCTGCTTCTTTCCAAATACCTAAGGCTTCTTGATGTAGGTGTTGTTGACACCTGGGTGGACCAAGGGAATATACTTGAGAAATCTGCATATTTGAGGATTTCCTGAAAAGCAAAAAATAGTTCATACAGAAATATTTTATGTACTGTGTCGACATAAGTAAGTACCTATAATAAGAGATTGCAAGACTTTAACGCATATTAACTCACCTGTATAAGCTTACTCTCCTACATAATCAGATTCTTGGAAATGATTCCGGCATAACCTGCTATGCTGTGTCGCTACAAAATTTTTGCGTCGTATAGCCATTTCCCACTTCTTTTTTAGGGTTGTATTTTTGGGAAATAAATGTACACCGGGGTTACTACATCCTGGTACAGCACACAGAGGCATTGTCGAGAAAAATTAAATTTAATAAATGATAGGTTACAAAATGTATGTAATTGACAGCTTTCAATGGCCATGCCGACGATGCGCCACCTATCGTGAAAAAATGGCAGTAAAGATCCTCATTAACTTACATGAACATGGTAGGTGGATCTTTTATACAGATCCAAGAGAATCCATTTTACACAGAACTTCTGCTATGCAGCGTGGTGTTTTAGTTATTTACATTGGCTTTTATCAACTTAATATTACGGACATGGGACACCACTCATGGTCTGTCTGTACCGTCTAACAGTTGTAACCAAAAGACTTGGATGATTTTAGCCAGAGCTTCCGCCTTACGGCGTTCCAGCTCTCTTTGGCTTGCCAGCTAGAGTTTCCACCTAGTGTACGTCTCTTTGTGGCTAGGATCTCCTTAGCAGCTTAATATTTACGGCAGACACCAGAGGGTCTTTACCGTAGATAACTAGCATAACGAGTCCGCCTAATTAACAATAGTCCCGTTTTTTATAGTTTTCAAATATTACTGGTACTACTCACAATTCCCACCTCCTGTCGCCTCTTTTAGACCAATCACAGACGGTTGCCAAATAACTTCTAAAATAGTGTTCAACATTATCAACCAATCACAGGTTTGCCAATCACAGGTCTTGACTATTTTTCAAATCTAAAATCGTTGTTGTGAAACACAGTCTTTTAATTCACAGTCGTTCTGAGACAATATTGTTAACAATCTAACAAATGCAAATAACATATTATATTATAGATTAATACAACATTTCTATTCGTGAACCATTAATTTACGTTTATTACAATATTATTCTATTCTATTTCTTATTATGGCAAGCAAAGCCGATGTCGACTATTCTGCCAGTGTCAAAAGTGATATGGAAAGCAAGTGTGCATTGAAGAGAAAAAAAAAAAATAATAATAATAATAAGATTGTAGTAACGGCCAACGGCCTGATAGCCGATAGCCTCGACCAACATCTTTCGAGACTCTCGTTAGGCGGTTGGATCAAGGGCCAGATTCAGAAGGCAGTACTCCTCGATACGGCTCGTATTGTGAGGAGGTTCTATCTCTGCAGCCCTAACCACCGGTAGCTTGGACCCTGCTCCCGACACCGGCGGACCACTATTTTTTATATTTTTAAATGTTTTTTATTTATTTTTTAAGAAGTATTTAAAAATGTATTTTATAAGGAAAAAAAATAAACGAAATAATAATAAAAAATATGACGATACAGTTGATCTTGTGGGGTTAGTACGGGACTGAAACAAACGAAAAGATAAAAATTACTTAAAAATTTAGGGAGACGGCTATAAAGGTCTAGAGGAGGAATGTTGTTAGAGCATTCAAAAAACATGTGATCAAGGGTGCCCTCATCCAGCCCACACTCGCAAAAGAGGAGTCACGAACACGGATTTTATGTAGAATAACGGGAGTGCAACAAAAACCTAAGCGGATCCTACAGAGAACAGAAATGACAGTTTTCGATACTTTTTTGTGACCGAAAAACCATGGTTTTGGTTTTATGGTCGGTTGCACTGCATAGAAAAAACTGCCTTTCTTCTTGCTGGACTTATTCCATTGCTACTGCCAGGAACACTGCAAAATCAGTCTTGGGAGGGACAATAGATCGTAACCCTGATAAGAATTGTACGTGAGGTCTGACGTTGCAGATGAACAAGCATCTCCTTACAATGAGAGGTCAGTGTAAACTGGAAATATATAGCTTGATGTGTAGCCGTGTGTACCTCGCCTATGATTTCAATTGGCCCTGTTTAATATGTGCGCCACCAAGTAGCAGCCATTATTTAGTTTTTATAATTCCTTGCATTTTAAAGCTCATCTAATATAAATAATGCTAAGATATTTAATCGCTGCCAGTGCCAAGTTATTTTTTAGTAGCAACTAGTTAGCCGCCCGCTGTTAGTCGCCTGAAAAATAATTAGCCATAATTTTACATCTAAAAATCGATACTGCATAAATTGATCGATTACGTGGCCTCCCTATTTTTGAATTGCATCACGTGGATCTTCTAACGGAAGTGGCAAAATGTCTTCCATTCTGTGTGTTAACTGTGGATCGTGTGTAAATAGCATATGCGCGACACATTGTTGAAATAATGTTTATTTCCCGCGTCTCCAATATGGAGACCTTATTTTATTACCCCCCCCCCCCCGGTGAAAAACCTCTCAATTCCAAAAAACCACAGAATAATAACATGAAAAAACATTTTCTTAATTACTTGACTCTCCCGTCTTTTAAAAATATATTGAAGGCCGTACTTAGTTACATTTCTAAAGGTAAATGAAACAACATAATATATGTTTCATCAAGGGTCGTTTTGTTAGATTTTACTAGTCCAAACATGTTAGCAGCGTGGCCATGATTCTTTGGCACGTAGGTTCCTTGTGAGGTCTAAGGGTATACTAAGAATGGATTTTTCAAAATTCAACCCCTAAGTAGGTGAAACGGTGGTCCAAAGTTTGTATGAAAAATCTTATTCCTTGAGTTAATAGACTTGAAACATGGCACAAATATTTATCTAAGTAAGTTATAAAGTTTGCCATTTTTAGTTTTTCTAGCCCCTCAGGACGGATTGGAGTTTGTATCAACGCACATACCAAACCGTTGGGCCTAGATATTCCAAATTTGGCACGTAGGTTCCTTATGAGGTCTAGGGGTGCACTAAGAAAGGATTTTTCAAAATTCAACCCCTAAAGGTGTGAAACAGGGGTCCAAAGTTTGTATGAAAAATCTTAGTCCTTGATTTAATAGACTTGAAACTTGTCATGAATATTTATCTAAGTACATAAACTATAAAGTTTGTCATTTTTAGTTTTTCTAAAGTACCCCCTCAGGAGGGATTGGGGGTCTCACAGTTTGTATGTAGGAATTTTAACGCACGTTCCGATTTACTCGAAACTCAGTATTTATACTTGAAATCAAAAATGACGAATAACGTGTAACAGGGTTTTTCGAATATCCACCCCTAAAGGGTTTGAAAAGGGGTAGTCAATTTTACAGGGCAGGTTTTACTGCGGGGCTTAACTCGAAAATTGGTGTAAATAATCTTTCTTTGTATCTGTTTTTATCTCTTAATAAACGGTTTGTTTCATAATAACAAAGCATCGTATGCATGTAAAAGTTGGTTAATTTAATGCCAAGAGTTCAATAAAGCAAAAACTAAAAAAAAATTGCACCTAAATCACCTTACTCTAACAATAATAATAATCTCAAAAGACCTCCAAAACAGAGTTTATGAACAAGAATTGCGAGGGAAATTTCTTAGTGGGTCGGAGCGTTTTGGAGGTCTTTTGAGATTATTATTATTGTTAGACTAAGGTGATTTAGGTCCGTATTACAGAAGGAAACTCAAGCACTGATCTTTGTTTAAATTTAGTTTAAAACTAGTTTCAACCAATCAAATGGCTTGAATCTAATTTTAAGTAATGCTTGAGTATTGAGTGACGTTCTGTAATACGGACCTAAGATGCTATTTTTTTTAGTATTTGCTTTATTGAACTCTTGGGATTAAACCAACCAAATCTTACATGCATACGATGCTTTGTTATTATGAAACAAACCGTTTATTAAGAGATAAAAACAGAGAATTTCGATGACATTGTGACATCTGAATTAAGAAAATGAAAGGTAATCAAAAAAAAGTAATCAGCGCATTTTGAAGACAAGAATATGGAAACAATTATGCGCTGAACAGATTTTCTAAATAAAATTTGTATTGCCCAATGCAAGTGCACAAACATAACTCGAATCGTTGTTGGCACGAAAGAGCTGTATTTAACGGTTGATTTACCTAACATAATCCACCCAGATGAACTTAAAAAAAACTACCATCTATTACTTATATTATGGTTATTCACGTACTATAATAATATTTCATGTTATTTCATTACTTTTGTTTAAAAAAAAACACAAAGTTGCGCAAATAATTCGCCGCGAGTGAATTTTGCAAGACTGCAGCCTTAAGTTACGGAAATCTCACAAACGATTTTTTTAAATTGTATCCCTGTGGGGGTGAAAACAGGGAATATAGTTTATATGAAAAATCTTATTCATTTGCTTAATTAAGTTGAAACTTGGCACAAATACTTGCCTAAGCAAGTAATAAAGTTTGTCATTAATAGTTTTTTCCCGAGAGGGAAGGGTAGAGGGGAAGGTGGGAATGGCAGGGAGTGGTGAGCAGGGAAAGGGGAAGGGGAGAGAGTGGTGAGGAGGGAAAGGGGGAAGGGGAGATTGTGGTGAGAGAGAGGGAGGGTAGGGGTGGTGAGGAGGAGGCTGAGGAGGAGTATGAGGGGGGGGCGAGGGATAGGAGAGCATAGTGAGGGGGAGGGTGTGGAGAAGGGAAGAGGTGTGACGGGGCGGGGAGGTTAGCGGGAAAGTTATGTGGTGAGGGGGTGATAGGGAGACGGGGATGGAGAGAGTGAGGGGAGTGAAAGAGTGCAGTGATGGGGAGGGTAAGAGAGTGGGAAGGGGAGGGGTTAGAGAGAGAGGAGGGGTGAAAGGGAGATTAGGGGGAAGAGGTAGCAGTGCCTTTACACCTTAAAGTTGCTTTTTGTATAGCACTGATTCATTAAAGAAACCCAGCCCGACAGAAATTACTGAAAAATAGAAAGTCGGAAACTCGGAGCGACACAAAAAACAGCAGTAAACTCCAGCCGCGCGACGGAGCTGACACGCTTTTTTTATTTGTTTGAACGCGCTAATCTCAGGAACTACCAGTCGGACTTTAATAATTATTTTTGCATTTCATAGCCCAATTCTTAAGGAAGGCTATAGGCGTATTTAACATCACACTAAAACTCTTAAGTGCCGAGCAAAAAAAAAGAGAGAAGGAACGCTAAGCGAAAACGAAGTAATAGCGCGGGAAGGCAATGCGATGCGACAGGGTGGGTTGGGTGAACATGAAATTTTACGCGGAAGAAGTCGCGGGCAGAAGTTATCTCAATATTTTTGTTCCTGTGGCATATTTTCCGACATTCACGCGGGCGAAGCCGCGGGCAAAAGCTAGTTCATTTAATATAATTCGACCTATTTATACCGTAAATCTAATTAAAATAATATATGCATGTCACTATTAATTAAAATCAAATTATTTTCAAAATAGAAAACGTATCGTAGGCTGTATGCATCATAATGTCCTTTGCCTTACTGACACTTTGACATTACTGCATTTAATTTATTCGATTGTTGATTTGATCGATTCATGGTTTTGCGTTTGCGACTTGAGTAACTTTTTAGGATATTTAACGACGACTTTGGCCATTTTTTTAAGGATTTTGATTTTACTTCTGTACACGTTACCCATTTTTGAACACGGGCTTAGATTGGACCCGCCGAAACTTCGACTCTGCTTTTTGACGACGGACCTGAACCTGCTTTATATTATACGACGCTGCTATTATTTCGGACTTGTGCCGTGTTTATTTAAAAATGGATAGAAACGTACACTGTGTTAATAGCTATATCGATATTGCATCGATGAGACGTAATCTTATATCAGTGCAAAATGATGAATTACGGCGTTTAATACAGGCATGGATAACACCATAAGCTGTAATTACTGAGATTCCCTAGGTGTCTTGCCTATTTATGTTGAACGCACTGACATACAACCATAAGTACATTATGTTTTGTTCTTTTTCACAGGTTGAACAAGACAGTGTTGCTTGTGATGCATGTCTAAGATTAGCAATTCAAACTATCACCGAGACACCAGGAACCAGTCGACCAGATAGTCGACAAGCAGGCATATATAGCATCGTTATTGTAACTGCCTAGTGGGACGGCGAACAGTTGGTACCTGTGCTCATACTATGTCAATAATATGGTACTTAGCTTGGGCCCGGTACCAATCCAATATCTATCCTCCTGCACAGTTTCTTTATGGTATATTAGTGGTTTTTAATGATGATTAAAACATTTAAATGCTGTTTTTTGTATAATTATTGCATATTAATCCTTAACCTATATTTTAGAAAAAATGATTGGAACTGGCTTCTACCTAGTTTTTTGATAATTATTGAATTTGTAATGGATTCCCTACGATTTGTAGTGCAATTTGGCGTATATTTCATTGTTGTCCATTTCAAGCATTTTTTTGTGTGGCGGATGGGCAATTCCCTTTCCTAGGACTGCGTCTAGCAAAATGAGGTTGACCAATTGTATCAGAAAGTAGTAATACGTCATCAACGTAGACATGCATGACTAGCATGAAAATATAACAAACACACACAGGCACAATCTTTCGCATTTATAATATTAAGTAGGTAGTAGGATTGAAAAGTTGATGCGCTGTAAAACGATTGATAAAAAGTCGCATCACCATACCTACAGAATTAATTCATAGCTATTTATTAATATAAATTATGGTTTTTATTGTAAGCCTTAAACACAAACTTGTTTTCTAACTTAAGCTGTGTTCCAGACCCGTGACAAGCGGACGTAACAAAAAATGAGCATCAAGTGGACGATCGCGAACTACTGTTCCTTGAGTGTTATCAAGGAGTACCCGCGCTTTGGCAAGCCCAACATGAAGGTCATAAAAATAAACCGATGAAATGCAGCTGGCAACTACAGACAAAGGAAAAGAAATTGCAGGACTGGTAAGTAATTTACCACTGCTGCACTGTTACCATCGTCATTTATAAATATTTGCTGGAACTCGATAGTTAACTATGCGGCAAACTGTGAAGGAATGAGTGCTTTCATATCCTATTTTGAAAAACAGTGGCTCATAAAAAGGAATTGATATCATGTTGTTATGAGATGAGAGACACCGAACCAATAATGCAATGGAAGCCAATAAAAAAACCACATTGATCCCTTTCTGTACAAACTTAAAAAGATTCCAGATACCAGGATATGATAGTGAAAGGATTTTTTTTCAAAACAAAACAGGAAAAGAAAGCAACAATTTTTGACGGAAAACACACACACTTAGAACTAATTAATTAATTTGCTTTTCTTTGTTAAGTATTGCATATCCGACATGGGTAGACTGTTGATCCTAAAACTGTTATGTTATATTATAAGATCTGATTGTACACAGTTACGCAATAAATAATTCTTATTCTTATTCTTAAATACCTAAATATCCTATATACTGGTTGTTTTTTTAATGACCAGCCAAATTTTCACAGGGTGTTCTACCCATGAATATGAACAACTTTCACTATGGGACCAACTTTGAAATCACGAAAAAAAAACCAGCGGTTTCCTACAAAAGTTCAATACCTACTCGATCAAAATGTATGAAACAGCTGATATTTTTTTTGCGATTTCAAAGTTCGTCCCATAGTGAAAGTTGTTCATATTCATGGGTAGAACACCCTGTGAAAATTTGGCTGGTCATTAAAAAATCACCCTGTATAGAAAATACCCAAATATAGAAAATATCTAAATATATAGAGACTAGCTTCTGCCCGCGACTTCGTCCGCGTTAAATTTCTTGTACCCCCCACCCACCAACCCCGACGCATCGCATCGCAATGCCTGCCCGTGCTATTACTTCGCGCTCGGCTCCTAAGGGCCTTAGCGTGATGTTAAATAGACTATATCCTTCCGCATCGCCTGCATGCGCTATTACTTCGCGCTCGGCTCCTAAGGGCCCTAGCGTGATGTTAAATATACTATATCCTTCCCCATCGCTTGCCCGCGCTATTACTTCGCGCTCGGCTCCTAAGGGCCCTAGCGTGATGTTAAATATCCTATATCCTTCCGCATCGCCTGCCCGCGCTATTACTTCGCGCTCGGCTCCTAAGGGCCCTAACGTGATGTTAAATAGCCTATATCCTTCCGCATCGCCTGCCCGCGCTATTACTTCGCGCTCGGCTCCTAAGGACCCTAGCGTGATGTTAAATAGCCTATATCATTCCGCATCGCCTGCCCACGCTATTACTTCGCGCTCGGCTCCTAAGGGCCCTAGCGTGATGTTAAATAGCCTATAACCTTCCGCATCGCCTGCCCGCGCTATTACTTCGCGCTCGGCTCCTAAGGGCCCTAGCGTGATGTTAAATAGGCTATATCCTTCCACATCGCCTGCCCACGCTATTACTTCGCGCTCGGCTCCTAAGGGTCTTAGCGTGATGTTAAATAGCCTATATCCTTCCGCATCGCCTGCCCGCGCTATTACTTCGCGCTCGGCTCCTAAGGGCCCTAGCCTGATGTTAAATAGCCTATATCCTTCCGCATCGCCTGCCCGCGCTATTACTTCGCCCTCGGCTCCTAAGGGATGTTAAATAGCCTATAGCCCTCCTCAAGAACTGGGTTATAAAATGCAAAAAGATTTTTGCAAATCCGACTGGGGTAGTTCCAGAGATAGCGCGTTCAAACAAACTAACAAAAAAAAAATCAGTCAAGAGCGAGTCGGACTCGCGCACCGAGGGTTCCGTTCCGATTTCTGAAAAAGAGTGCTATTTAGAGACATCGTTTTTTTTTCCTGTTATCTTTACATAAACTTGCATCACATAGAATAATTTCAGATTTTTTTCTTTGCAAACTTCGGAGATAAGGGGGGGGGGGGGCGGTATTATTTTACATTTTTCATCAAAAGTCGAACACTGTGCGGCCTAAAAAAAAATAAAAAACTTGTTTGAGAATGCGCAAATAGCGCTCTTTCATATGATACCCCACATGACCTAGTAGCCCAACTTTGAATTTTTAAGACCCCCTTTCAGCCCATGTTGCAAAAAAAATACATATCGTTTTATTTGTTTCTTATTTGCAAAATAGTTGGGTAAATATTATCAAAAACTGTTCCAAATTTCAAGTTGATAGCATTAGTAGTTCTTGAGATATCCAGCTGTGACAGACAGACAGACAGACTGAGTCACACCATAAGGGTTCCTTTTTTACCATTTTGGTACGGAACCCTAAAAACAAACTCTTCCGATGTATTCCACCGACATTTTGCACAACGCCATCTATGGGTAAATTGATAAAACGTCCGCTCTAAACATGTTTGGTCAAGAGGAACCGGTATGAATTAAAGTTATTTTGAGTTTTAGTAATTTTATATTATCTCCGAAACTGTATGACCAATTGCCATACTGTAAAGGCCAAATCTTATCTCCATGATGTCCTTGTGATCATAAAATATTTTATTTTGATAAGGATGAATGTTTTGTTGTTTAAATAATCATCCAAACGTAAGTATGTCTAAAAAATACTTTTTTAAAACAATAAAAGATGTATAAAAGATAAAATATAAAAGATAGAAATATGGTGTCGCGGACTTTTTTGTAGAATTATTTAAGACGGACCAGACTGCCATACATTGTTATCAATTATAAACAACCGTTTATGCAGCGCATGCAAAAAAGTCTGTTTAAAGAGGTATTTCTTTCCGACTTGTTAGACTAAACTTGTGATAGCTCGGCTAATATGCATGATATAAATATAATTTATAGCCTATAGCACTCAGGAATAATGTAGCTTTCTACCAGTGAAAAAATTTTTAGAATTGGATCATTAGTTCCGGAGATTACCCCCTACATACAAACTTACAAACTTACATACAAATTTTACCTCTTTATAATATTAGTATAGATTCCCGATGCTTGTAGTCCGAAGCATCCGGTATCTCTCCGGTCCTAGAAAAAACGGCCCCGGACAAGCCCGGATTCAATCAGTCTCTCAAGCAATCATATGAAATGTTCCTGCATCGACTACATAGGATCAGGCGCCATCCGTTCCGGAATTTCACCCGGAAGCAACCGGATCATGCTCTGGTTTTCTCCGGCCATCCGTTCCGTTATTTTTCGGCACAAGGGGCGGGGCCTTTTAATATAGTATGCAAAGTCGTAGTAAAATAATGCGTTCACTATACGTGAGCTCGGACATCAGGAGGCGGGAAAAAATGTTCCTCGATGGGCGCTGGGCTATAATAATCGGTGCCCACTTATCCGCTGACGTGTTTTCGGACATTAAAAAAAAAATACGCTCCAGGGTTCACGCTCCGATGACGTCAGCGGGCGTGAGCGCCCGTGTTTATTATAATGGTCATAGCGACGAAGTTACTTAAGAATCTTGTATTGCTCGAATGTTTTTATGAAAGCTAGATAACAGGACTATAACGTACTTTTTGTTTCATTTGAAAATATCTTTCTGATAAAATCACAGAAATAGGTTTGTAAACAAGTTAGGTTCTAGATTTTCTAGAAATAAAAAATAAATGATGACCTATATGTTTTATGGTTTAAAATGCATGGTGTGTTAATTTTTAACGTCAAATACAAATAAAATTACTTAGCACAGTACAATATTAATTAATTACAAGCATCCTAAGTTGAGACAAAAAATTTTTGACGGGCGGAACTTTTACGCCCTGACTAAAACTTAGCCGTTATTTGTCCCGCATGTGATATTTGTGTAAAATAAGCTATATTTTACAGCTTCAAAATGGCGTCAATGCGATCGCCACTGGCAGAGCGCAGTGAAACTCAAATAAAGGGAGATTCAGATTCAGATTCATTTATTTGCAAAAACATGTGTAGATAATATACATTGTATGATGCTTATTAAAGGTGTTACAAGATATTATTATAATATAGAACTCGGGACCCTGGGGGCCCGGACCTTTGGAAGGCGTAGGAGGGGCCAATGCCAACTCGCAGAGGCCTTTAGACAATTTTAAATGACGAGGCGGCACCAGCCGACGATTATCCCTGTATGCACTATGCAAGTGCACCCAAGGACAACCCCCGGTTGGTGCAGGACTATTGCAGAACATGGAAACAAAACATATTGGGCTATGGGTTTGGGTGGCTATAGTGGATCGGGTACCTTAAACTATGGAAGAACTATGTCCCCTTTTTTTTTTTTTTTTTTTTTTTTTTTGTTTTTTTTTTTTTTTTGAGGGTGGGAAATCATCAAATAACTTCTCCCGCTCTGGGTGGAGCGGGAGGGCGTGTCAGACTTTTACTGACTAAAACCCACCCGTGTTCCTTCAGTTGCCTATGCCAGGGCCGCGGTAACCCTTTCAGACAACCCGCGACCCCAGCGGCGTCGGCCCTATTGGGCCCCGTCACTTGCTGACATCTCTTTGAGGCGCGCGTGGAACACGACGCGCCGTCGACTCGAGCCTGGTCCTTACCGGACGGCGAGCTACCCGCTGCTCACCGTCCGCAGGCCCGCGCCTACGGTGGCCGGAAATCGCCCCGCGATTCCCGCCGCCCAGGGCGTCTCCTGCGGCGACTGAGGGCGTGAGGCTGCCTCTCCCTCACGCGTTCCGCCTCCTCCTTCGCGAGCATCACTGCTTCGCAGAAGGAGGTGACGGCCTCCCATGCACTCTCGCTCCGCACCATGGCCTGGACCAGGCTCGGACGCGAGAGATCGCCGCCGCCGATCGCCTCCGTGAGAACACGGCGGTGCTCTGCCCAAGCCGGGCAGACCTCCACTGTATGCTCCACCGTGTCCTCCGGGCGATCTACACAATGGAAACACCCGGGCGTTTCCTCCCGCCTTATGCGAAACAGGAACCTCCCGAAACAACCGTGTCCGGTGAGGACCTGCGTCAGGCGGAAGGTGAGGACGCCGTGGCGCCTCTCTAACCACTCCTCAAAGAGGGGACTTATCGCCGCTATTGTGGCGTGCCCAGCGCTGGGTTGCGACAGTCGCGCTCTCCATGCCGCCATGAGATCCCGCCGGAGCTCTGTCCGCTGTACCGTGATTTCTCGCGGCAGCGGAGTTACGCCCCGGCGCTTCGCCTCCTCGCGCCACTCCCACACGTGCGCGAGGACCTTTGCCTCCAGATCCCACGGCGGCAATCCGGCAAGGAGGCTCGCCGCCTCCCGGGAGACCGTGCGGTATCCCCGGACTAGCCGGATGGCCATGACCCTCTGGGACGCGTTCAACCTGCCGGCTGGTCCCAGCCTTAGGGAACGCGCCCACACCGGTGCTCCGTAAAGGGCCATGGACCGCACGACCCCCGCGTAGAGCCTCCGGCAGGAGGCGTTTGGACCCCCCAGATTGGGCAGGAGCCGCCTCAAGGCAGCCCCAGCCCGTGCCAGTCTGGGAGCCAAACGTCGGAAGTGCTCCACGAAGTTCCACCGGCTGTCGAGGACGAGTCCCAGGTACTTCATCGTCGACCCGACTCCGATGTGAACCCCTCCCACCGTTATTTCGGAACCCGACGGTGGCGCATTCCGAGGACCATGAAAACACATGGCCTCGGACTTGTGCAAGGCCACCTCGAGTCCCAACTGCCGGATCCTCTCCACGACTATCGCAACCCCGCGTGTCGCTAGTTCAGCCGCCGCCTGGTGCGACCTCCCCTGCGCCAGGACCAGCGTGTCGTCAGCGTAACATACTACGCTGACGCCGCTTGGGAGGTCGGCGCGCAGCACCCAGTCGTAACCGATGTCCCACAGATGCGGCCCCAAGACCGATCCCTGTGGGACACCGCACGACATCTCTCGCCGGTTCCACTCTCCCTGATGACCGGGGTAGATGACGGCCCTGTCCGTCAGATAGGCCTCGACCACTCGACAGAGGTAGGTCGGCATCCGGTGATACCGCAATGCCTCCCTGATGCAACTCCAGGGCAGGGTATTAAAGGCGTTGGCGATGTCTAGGGACACCGCCAAGACGACCCCACCCCGGGCCACTGCATCCCCCGTCGTGAGGGCTCGCATGCGCATGATGGCGTCCACCGTAGAGCGCCCCTTGCGGAAACCAAACTGGGTCTCCGCCAAATCCGGCCCCTCCTGCACCAGCCACCCGACGAGGCGGTCTGCAATTACTCTTTCAAAGAGCTTGCCCACCTCGTCGAGCAGCACGATGGGCCGGTAAGCGGACGGAGAGTCCGCAGGGCGCCCCGGCTTCTTAATGAGGACCAGTTTCCCCGTCTTCCAGCGAAGTGGGAACTGGCCCCTCTCCAAGCATGCGCTTAGGAGCCCCCCTAGTCGAGGCCCGAGAGCCCCAAAGGCCAGAACCCAGGCTCTTCCAGGTAAGCCGTCGGGTCCTGGGGCGGTATTTTTGGCACTGAGCCTACGTACCGCCGCTCTCAACTCTACCTCGGTCACTTCCGGAGCATCAACGTCGTCGTCGGTGTCGTGGTCCGCAGCGGGCACCGCATGAGGCGGAGCCATAGGCGGGGGAGTATGTTCCCCTCGCGAAGGGAACAGAGCGCTCACCACGTCCTCCACGAGCTCGGGCCGGAGACTCTGCGTCAGCGGGGGCGCCCATGGGCGGAGTTTCTCCCGCACCAACTTGTAGGGGCGCCCCCATGGGTCTCTGTTCAGAGTCTCCAGCGACTCCTCGCGGCCCAGATCCCTGGACCGCAAGATCTCCGCTCGGAGGGAGAACTATGTCCCCTGCCTTACCAATGTTATATAATATACACAGTTAAAATGGCAGGGGTTGACTTGCACCTCATGGCGGCATGGAGAGCGCGACTGTCGCAACCCAGCGCTGGGCACGCCACAATAGCGGCGATAAGTCCCCTCTTTGAGGAGTGGCTAGAGAGGCGCCACGGCGTCCTCACCTTCCGCCTGACGCAGGTCCTCACCGGACACGGTTGTTTCGGGAGGTTCCTGTTTCGCATAAGGCGGGAGGAAACGCCCGGGTGTTTCCACTGTGTGGATCGCCCGGAGGACACGGTGGAGCATACAGTGGAGGTCTGCCCGGCTTGGGCAGAGCACCGCCGTGTTCTCACGGAGGCGATCGGCGGCGGCGATCTCTCGCGTCCGAGCCTGGTCCAGGCCATGGTGCGGAGCGAGAGTGCATGGGAGGCCGTCACCTCCTTCTGCGAAGCAGTGATGCTAGCGAAGGAGGAGGCGGAACGCGTGAGGGAGAGGCAGCCTCACGCCCTCAGTCGCCGCAGGAGACGCCCTGGGCGGCGGGAATCGCGGGGCGATTTCCGGCCACCGTAGGCGCGGGCCTGCGGACGGTGAGCAGCGGGTAGCTCGCCGTCCGGTAAGGACCAGGCCCGAGTCGACGGCGCGTTGTGTTCCACGCGCGCCTCAAAGAGATGTCAGCAAGTGACGGGGCCCAATAGGGCCGACGCCGCTGGGGTCGCGGGTTGTCTGAAAGGGTTACCGCGGCCCTGGCATAGGCAACTGAAGGAACACGGGTGGGTTTTAGTCAGTAAAAGTCTGACACGCCCTCCCGCTCCACCCAGAGCGGGAGAAGTTATTTGATGATTTCCCACCCTCAAAAAAAAAAAAAAAACAAAAAAAAAAAAAAAAAAAAAAAGGGGTTGACTTGCACACTCAATAATGGGCCCCCGGAAACGGTCGCTTGCACATAGTGTCGTAGCGGCAAGGGGGCAACATGTCGTGAGGCGCTTGTGAGGAGTGGAGAGGTATCCCACGGCTATCAGGACAATCCCGGAAGTACGGTCATGATCCCTACCAGCATCTTACTGGGATACTTCCTTCCTCCGAGCACGTTTGCTCTTGCGAATCTCCACTCCAACCGGCCAATAAAGGCAAGCAAGAGGTGGGAGCTCTGTTCCTCGTCAGTGTTCACTCCAGCCGGCCAATAAAGGCAAGCGAGAGGTGAGGAACAAGACTTCTCCCGGGAGATTGGGTTCGTGGGGTCGCTACTGCCCAACAGCTCGCCACATGCTGCCCTGCGGGTTTCTGTATCCCTCTTGGTCTGGCTCTTCATCCTAGACCTGTTCCGCCAAAGTAAACTCTACAGGCACAGACCTAGAATTTGGAGCGCGCAAGCCCCACCACGACGTCAACGTAGAGATACTGCGGTGGGTTATTATTATTATTATTATCAAGTGTCTTGACAATTCTCGGGACCCTGGAGTCCCGGACCTTTAGAAGGCGTACGAGGGGCCAAAGCCAACTCGCAGAGGCCCGTTAGACGCTTTCAATGAAATGAGGCACCAACCGACGATTATCCCTTTACGCACCATGCAAGTGCACCCAAGGACAACCCCCGGTTGGTGTAGTACTATTGCAGTATATGGAAACAAAGACATTGGACTATGGATTTGAGTGGCTAAAGTGGACTGGTGCTGGTGAACTATGAAAGGACTATGGCCCCTGCCGGATCAATGTTTTAAATTACACGGATAAAATGGAAGGGGTTGACTTGCACTGTTGGGATTTGAGAACGCAACCATTTATATTATATTGTTGGCTAAACCGCTACATAGTTTTGTGCCTTATGTTGGCAACATAATTTTCTTTCCCTTTTATGTTCTCTGGTCAATGTGCAAGCTTTGCAATAAATACGTTTAAGAGTATCTTTCCGAGTTCTACATTATTTTCATATTAGATTCACCCAAATATCAACATGGTAGCAGAGCGTGGTTGATTAAAGTGAAAATACAGAAAGAACTAACAAGAACCGGCCGGCGTATTTGTTCTGTCACATTTTTTAGGTTACCGCATAACCTAACAGGAGCGGGCGTGGTCAGCCACATAAGTATCACCGAAAAATTGATACTATACGAAGAAGATGTCCAATAATAGTTACAATCCTTTCCACATAGACAGACTTGTCGGAAGAGAAAACTACGCGAGTTGGAAATTCGCAGTGGAAGCTTATTTAAAACTTGAAGAATTATGGAGTTGTATCGAAGGAACTAACACTGACGAAAGAAAGGAAACGAAGGCAAAATCTAAACTTATTTTGCTGCTAGACCCTATCAACTATGTACATGTACAGAGCGCGACTACATGTAAAGAAGTCTGGGACAGTTTGCAACAGGCTTTTGATGACAGCGGGTTATACAGGAGAGTAGCCTTATTGAGAGACCTCATTACAACTACATTGGACAGCTCACGAAACGTAGATGACTATGTGAACAAGATTATGTCGACCGCTCACAAGCTTAGGAACATAAAGTTTGACATTGACGATGAATGGCTCGGGACACTGATGTTAGCTGGCTTACCGGAAACATATAAGCCAATGATAATGGGTTTAGAGAGCTCAGGGATTAAGATCAGTGCAGATTCAATCAAAACAAAACTCCTGCAGGAAGTTCAGTGCTCAGAAAGTACAGCATTCTTCACTAGGAAAGCAGCCATTCACGGGAAACAAAATACAGCTAAGGCCAAAAGTGAAAAAGGGCCCCGATGTTATAACTGTAACAAACATGGACATTTTGCCAAAAATTGTCGTGTTCCGAAGAAAAAGACAACAGAAAAAGAAGAAACAAGTAAAAGTTTTGTTGCAGCTTTTTCAGCAAATTCACAGACAATGAATCCGGACCTTTGGTATGTGGACTCAGGTGCCTCAATGCACATGACTAATAGATGTGACTGGATGTATGATGTAACAAGTCCACCGATACCCACCATAACTGTTGCCAGTAAGACACCACTACCTGTGGAAAGTATGGGAAAGGTTAATTTATTGATGAATAGTAATAAACAAATTAAAATTCAGGTAAGAGAAGTTCTGTACATACCTAAACTCGCTGCTAATCTCTTATCAGTAAGTGCAATGGTGAAAAATGGCTGTAAAGTAAACTTCAGAGACAATTGTTGTGATATTTATGATCCAGATAACAAATTCCTGTGTTCAGCCACACTAGTAAACAATTTGTACCAGTTAAACACTCAAAGAGAAGTTTTTTCAAACCTAACATGCTCAAATAACTTAAATGATGTTGTCTTATGGCATAGGCGCATGGGACACTTGAATTTTTCTGATGTTAATAAGTTACCGGAGTTTGTAGAGGGAGTTAATCCATTTCCTGAGAAAAGTGAAAGTCCTATCACATGCACCACCTGTCTACAAGGTAAACAGAGCAGACTGCCTTTTAATAATATTGGTTCAAGAGCTTCTCAACCGCTGCAGCTTATCCACACCAACTTATGTGGACCGATGGAACAAGCGTCACTGGGAGGTATGAAGTATTTTATCACCTTTATTGATGATTTCACTAGAAAAGTTCATGTTTATTTATTAAAAAACAAATTAAGTATATTAGAAGTATTTAAAGATTTTAAAAATAAAGTTGAAAATGAACTTAGTGGAAAGATTAAAATTGTTCGGTCAGACAATGGAAAAGAGTACTGTAACAAAGAATTTGATAGTTTCTTGAGTAGGCACGGTATTGAACATCAAACAAGTACCCCGTACTCACCCCAACAGAACGGCCTTGCAGAAAGGATGAACAGGACACTGGTAGAAAGAGCTAAGTGTATGTTGTTTGATGCTCATTTGTCAAAAGAATTTTGGGGAGAGGCGCTAGCAACAGCGGCCTATATAATTAATAGATCACCCACAAGGTCACTCGATGGCAAATCACCAATGGAAATGTGGTCAGGTAAAAAACCGAATTTATCAAATATAAAAATTTTTGGTTCTGAAGTTATGGTTCAAGTACCTAAAGAAAAACGCCAAAAATGGGACTCTAAATCTAATAAATGTATATTTGTTGGTTATTGTGAATCTAGCAAAGGGTATAGACTATTTGATCCAAACACTAATAAAATCATCAAGAGTAGAGATGTAGTATTTCTAGAAAATGTACAAAAATTTGATCATTCTGTGTACTTACCTTGTCTATCTAACAGTGGGTCTGAAATGCAGTTACCTGAAGAACCCCGCAAGGAAGAACTTAGAAATAATTCAGATCAGTCTACAAGCGATGAATATCAGACAGATGACCACGATGATTCATCCTACATACCAGAAGGACCAGTTGAAATGTCGACTCCAGTACGTAATATAAATTTACGTCCACGTAGAGCTGTCCAGTATGCAGAGAGGGATGACCAGGACGTGAGTTATTTTTGTCCAATATTTGATTTGAACGATCCTCAGACTCTTGATGAAGCTCTTTCATCTCCACATACTGACCAGTGGAAGAAGGCCATGCAGGAGGAATATGACTCCTTAGTAAAGAATAAAACTTGGTCACTCGTAGATTTACCAACAGATAAAAGAGCTTTGCCATGTAAATGGGTATTTAAAAGTAAGACTAATGAGGCAGGAAAAATTGTTCGTTTTAAAGCAAGATTGGTAATTAAGGGGTGTGCTCAAAGAAAAGGAAATGATTACGATGAGGTCTATGCTCCTGTGGTAAGATATACCTCAGTTCGATTCTTGCTTGCTCTAGCTGCTAAATATGACCTAGAAATGATTCAGATGGATGCCATAAGTGCATTTCTTCAGGGTGACATAGACACTGAAATTTACATGTCACAGCCAGAATGTTTTGAACAGAATGCTCAGGTATGTCACCTACATAAATCAATCTATGGGCTTAAGCAAGCTAGCCGTCAGTGGAACCTAAAATTGAATAATGTTCTACTTAAAATTGGATTAGAAAGATCAAAAATTGACCCATGTATTTATTATTTAGTAAATGAAACAAAAATGATATTTATTGCAGTATGGGTGGACGATTTTTTGATTTTTACAAATAATAAGAAAACAGCAACAGATATCAAAGATAAATTAAAAGCAGAGTTCTGCATGAAAGATCTTGGTGAGTTACAGCAATGTATTGGCATGAATATAAAAAGGAATCGTGATGCAGGTGTTATTATGATAGACCAAGAGAAATATATTAACCTAGTGTTGGAACGCTTTAGCATGTCTGATTGTAAACCAGTACGCACTCCAATAGAGGTAAATATGAAATTTGATAAGAAATCAGAGAATGAAGATAGCAATTTTCCATACAGGGAAGCGGTGGGCTGTCTTATATATCTGACCCAAGTCACACGACCTGATATCACCTATGCGGTGAATAAATTGAGTCAATATTGTAATAATCCGGAAATACAACACTGGCTAGGTGTAAAAAGGGTTATGAGATACCTTCAAGGGACCAAAAACCTAAAGTTATGTTATGTCAAGGAAGACTCAAGAGGAATAACCGGGTATTGTGATGCAGATTGGGCCAGTGACCCATTGAATCGGAGATCATGCACCGGTTACACATTTATTTTTCAAAATGCTTGCATATCTTGGAACTCCTGTAAACAACAGACTGTGGCTCTCTCTACAGCAGAGGCTGAATATATGGCGATGGCGTCGGCGACCCAGGAGGCCTTATGGCTTCGGCAATTGCAAGAAGAACTTGGTCAAGGTCTGGACAGTGCATTAGTCATATACAGCGATAACCAAAGTGCAATCAGATTGGCATCAACAGACTGTTATAAACCTAAGACTAAACATATTGATATAAGATCACATTTTCTCAGAGATAATATTGTTAAATCCAAAGTAAAATTTTTATTTGTAAATGGTTGTAACATGGTTGCTGATAATTTAACCAAAGGGGTAACACTTGAAAAACATTTGTATTGTATTACTAAAATGGGTTTGCGTTCAGGAGGGAGTGTTGGGATTTGAGAACGCAACCATTTATATTATATTGTTGGCTAAACCGCTACATAGTTTTGTGCCTTATGTTGGCAACATAATTTTCTTTCCCTTTTATGTTCTCTGGTCAATGTGCAAGCTTTGCAATAAATACGTTTAAGAGTATCTTTCCGAGTTCTACATTATTTTCATATTAGATTCACCCAAATATCAACATGCACACACAATAATGGGACCCCGAAAAGGTCGCTAGCACTTAGTGTCGTAGCGGCAAGGGGGCAACATGTCCTGAGGTGCTTGTGAGGAGTGGAGAGGTATCCCACGGTTCTCAGAACAATCCCAGAGCCCGGAAGATGGTCAAGATCCCTACAAACACTTACTGGAATACTTCCTTTTTCCGAGCACGTTTGCTCTTGCGAATCTCCACTCAAACCGGCCAATAAAGGCAAGGTCCGTGGGGTCGCTACTGCCCAACAGCTCGCCACATGCTCCCCTGCGGGTTTCTGTATCTCTCTTGGTCTGGCTCCTCATCCTAGACCTGTTGCGGCAAAGTGAACTCTACCGGCACAGACCTAAAATTCGGAGCGCGCAAGCCCCACCACGACGTCAACGTAGAGATACTGCGGTGGGGTTATTATTATTATTATTATTGAATTGGATTAAAAAAGTACTACGGTTAGGTTCGGTAGGCCTGAACACATCGTTTTACAGGAAGTCAGTACCCTTCGTGCGTTACCAAAGATAAACAATGACGGTAGCGATCTACATAAGTTTGCTTGTCGCGTTCGTAACTCGGCCGAGGTGATGAGGCTTCTTAACCAAAGTTCCTATTTGGAGTCGCCAGAGATTTTTCAGTCTCTTTTGAGTAATCTTACGCCTCTGTTACGGACACGCTGGGCAGATTATGCATCAAAATATTTTTCACAGCAAGGAGATTGTACCAAGCTAGAGCTCTTGGCCCGGTTTCTAATTCGAGAAGTAGACCTGCAGCTCAAGTTTGGTCTAATCACCGAGCCAATCAACTATGTGAAAAAGGGTGATAAAGTTCATGTAGTACAGGCTGACGATTCTTCTTCTTCAAATCCGCACCCTTCTTCCGCTAAAACTCACAAAAAATTAAATAGCAAGCTCGTTTCTAACTATAACAAATCTTGTTGTTTTTGCAGCGAAAGTCATGACATATGCCAATGTGATACCTTCAAGTCATTGTCTGTCACCGACTGTAAATAACAGCTATAGGTAATGAAGTACTTTTTGAATTGTTTCCTGTTTTTATTTTTTATAGCATTAAGTACTGTTTGAATTGTTTCCTAGTTTTATAGCATTAAGTACTGTTTGAATTGTTTCATATTGATAGTAAGTTATCATCTAGTATAAAACCTAGTATAAAAGTACTATGTAACTATAAATGAAACGCACTGTGTGCATTATATATTTGTTTTCTGAAAATAAACGCTGCTCATAACATACACACATACATGCACAAAACATGACTCAGATTTTCGGAAATAATGCTACCGCTACGCCAGCGCTCAATCAACCTTTGGTTGGACTCTATAGAAGCGATACATGAACTGGACTCGGACCATCGACCGGTTGTCGTAAGTCTAGTCCCCCGTTTAGGTCTCCGTGACCCCTCAGAACCACCTCGCACCCAAAAAGTGACGGATTGGACGAAAGTAAGCGATTGCCAGAAATCCTCCTCTTCCCCTCACTTAGACGCTATACCCGACCAATTTGACTCTATCGCTGACACGACGGCCGCGATCGACTCACTCACAGAACACGTACAATCTGTCCTGAACGATTGTTCAAGAGAAATTCCTGCGGCGGAAGACCGCCGCTGGAAGTTGCCGGACGATGTACGTGAGCTGCTGACTGAGAAGAACGCGGCGGTCCGTGCCTACAGCAACTTTCCCTGTCGCGCGAACAAAGTCCACATGCGTTACTTACAGAAATCTGTAAGGACACGTATGGAGGAACTGCGTAACGCCGGCTGGGATAAGATGCTGAGCGAACTAGAGCCAAACCACCTTGCCTTCTGGGAACTCCAGAGGAGACTTAGATCCCCGGGGATAGCATCTATGCCACCCTTAGTTCGGCCGGACAAAACCATTGCCTTCGATGATGTCGACAAGGCGGAATGCCTTGCCGACAGCCTCGAGGCGCAATGCACACCCAGCTCTCTACCGGTTGACCAAGCTCACCTCTCTGAGGTCGACGCGGAAGTCGAACGTAGAGCCTCCCTTCCTCCCGTCGAAGACCCTGATTGTCCCCTGCCCCCCGTCACTCCGGACGAGGTGCACGAGATAATCAAGGGTCTGAGACCCCGCAAAGCCCCTGGCTCAGACGGAATCACCAATAGGGTGGTCCAACTGTTCCCTGCCCACTTAATTATGCTAATGGCCACCATCTTCAATGGTGCCCTGAGCAATAACATATTTCCGCAAGCCTGGAAACAGGCCACCGTTATCGGTATAAATAAGCCGAAGGAGCGCTATCTTCACCCCACCCAATTCGCGCAGGCGTACCACAGGGCTCTGTAATTTCACCCCTTATCTTTATTCTATTTACCAGCGATATCCCGAAAAGTAGAAAGGCTCAGTTGGCTCTGTTCGCAGACGATACGGCCATTTACTACACGGGAAAAAGCCCAGACGCGATATCTCGTACTCTCCAAACCGCAGTCGATAACCTCGCCTGGTGGTTTCGTAGGTGGAGAATCGAAGTAAACCCGGATAAAAGCCAAGCGGTTCTCTTTCTGAAACCGTACCACACACGTCCTTTACCCCGACCAATCATGATGTTTGACAAGCCGATCCCTTGGGAGAAGCGAGCCAAATATCTCGGTGTCACGCTCGATGAGCACCTAAACTTCTCCGAGCACATAAAGCTCGCTCGTTCACGGGCCGCTTTTGCCCTCGGTAGACTACATTCCGTTCTGAATGCACGTAGCAAATTGTCACTTAAGTGCAAGTTGCGCATTTATACAGCCGTCATTCGGCCCATCATGACCTATGCGGGCTCGGTATTTGCTCACGCCAAGCCCCACCACATACATAGAATGCAGATACTGCAAAACCGTTTTCTCCGAAAGATAACGGGTGCCCCCTGGTTCGTTCGGAACGAAAACCTCCACCTTGACCTCAAAATCCCAACGATCCGACAATTTTTGAAACGCAATTCCGTGCGTTTCTTTGAAACCGCCGCGAAACATCGCAACCCTCTGGTTGTCGAATCCGCCAACTATGTTCCTTCCCGGATTAGTAGGACCCGCCGTCCTAAGCATGTTCTCTCCGAACTTGATGACCCTATAACTCTCCTACAGGAGAGTAATAAGGCCACCAGTACGCTCCGCAAACGCAAATTAAGATCTACGTTCCGACCCCGCCGTCGAGGTCGAAAACGTAATTGCCCACCTCCCCCTTGCCCTCTACTCGGCGAGGCTGCGCCAGCCGGTAGCGCAGCCGAGCCTGTAGCCTCTAACCCGCCACTAAACTCCCCTTGCCCACCGATCATTCTCGTACCTCGTACCTTGGATGTTATCGCGTCACGACCAAGCCTGAACCCTCTGGCTGTCCTCCCTACCCTTACCGCAGCGACGTGCAGAGTCGCTCAAACCTCTAGTTTTAAGTCTTAGTTTTAAGCCTGGCCGGAGGCTTGAAGCTCTCGCTTAAAGCAGCCACAGGAAAGTCCGGTTAAACAGTCTCGACCCCCCGTGGTCAACTGCGAGAAGCCATTCAAAAAAAAAAAAAAAAATCTGTGTCACGTTACAAGCAACCGTCAACACGTCAACACCTCCGCAGCTGAAACAAGTCAATCAAGTCTTTTATTTATTCTTCATTCCTGGTTCATCTATGGTGATCGTCAATTCGTCATAAAGTCAAGTTAGAAACGGAAGCACACGCCGTTTAATGGTCCTTCAAGAACCGGATCACTGCAATCAAGCATGAATCAAGAAGAAATCAAGCTTATGGAAGAAAGAAACATGAACGCGCGAGTTTTAGCTGTTGGTTTGCTTGACCACTGCTAATATACTTTGAAGCAATCATCATTACGTACGCGGCCACCTAACGGTGATAAACGGCCAAAAAAGCGTATGGAAGCACAGTGGATGAACTGACGAATCCACGCACCCCACAAGGTGTAGCAGTCAGGCCCCGCCGGTAAGGTGTGGAACGCTCTGGGGCCACGAGTTGGCACGCAACAACGAGTGCGGGTTTCCTACCGTACTTTGATGCACCCATAAGCGCCCGCATCCTCTGCCGGGAGGTTCCCTACCTTCACGTACCTTATTCGTTCCCATTCCTGGTCCGGCATCACCGCGGTAGGAGTCCGGCCAGGCCGATAGGGTAAAGTAGGCATCAAACTCAAGTGCTAAGTGAAAGTGAAGTGTTAATTTTAAGTAAATATTAGTATGAGTAGGACCCCCTCGTGCGCAATGGAAGGCGCACGTGTGTTACGTTCCAACAAAGCCACGCCGACCACAGAATCCTCACGGGAGTCGGGTGAAACTGGCTCAACAGAAACACATACGTGGAGTAAGGGCACCGGCACAGAGGAATCGGCAGGCGAAGACAACACGCGTAATGTAGTCACAACAGAAAGTAGGGCCCCGGAGGCCGATTTAAATAATACTCTAATTAGAAGCGCGCCGGGCACAGTAGTAAATGTTCCAGTGGATAGAGCAAGTAGTCGATTATCTATTTTAAAAGCTGAACTAGAGTTGCATAATTCCGAGTTAGCACAGGCTAGGGCGGCGTCCGCAGCTGCATTAAATCGATTGGAGATAGCTAGAATAGAATTAGAAAGCTCCAACGAAGCGGAACCGCCGTCCGGATATCAAAAGTCTCGTGTAGAAGGTTGGATCTCGGAACAACGCGTAAACAATAGACCGGCAATATTAGATAATAATCGAATCCCGGATCAGCCCATACGGCCACCCAATAGGAGTAGGAATGAACCACTCGCAGGCGAAAACATGCCCCAAAATAATAATAATAATAGCGACATGTCAATGTTGGCCAATGCGATTATGCAGGCAGTTAATTCCAATAAATCAGACTCCGCGGTACCAAAATTCATCCACGAGCTACCCCATTTTGATGGGACAATCGCGGAATGGATGGCCTTCAAATCAGTTTTCAATGATACAGAGGCCATGTTTACTGACGTGCAAAATGTAGCCCGACTAAGAAAGTCGCTGCGCGGCGCGGCTCGCGAAACGGTCAGAGCGCTATTATTTACAGTATCGGATCCTTACGAAATAATCGATACATTAGAACGTCGGTACGGAAGACCGGAATTACTAGTACTATCCGAACTAGAAAATATTAAACGCATGACAGAAGACGGACGCAACGTCGGCAGTTTCGCGAGTAAAGTAGCGCATACAGTAGCGGCGATAAAGTCACTCAAACAGCAGCAGTATCTGTATTCACCCGAGTTAGTAAATAGAATCGTAGACAAACTAAGTATCATAAATGGTACGAATTTAAATCAGCGCATAGCGGGGCGCCTGAATTAGAGTTATTATCTAGGTTTTTAAATAACATGGCCGACCAATGCGGACCAATGTTTGCTTACGAAACTGCCCGAGATGATCGCAAAAATAATAAAAAACCACCTCTGACGGTAAACACCACGCGCGAACGTCACAACCGGCTGCGAAATAAAGATAGTGACGGTTCAGACCAATCTGATTCAGACAGCGAGTCACCGCGTAAAACAGTAGCTTCATTAAACAAATCTTCTACAAAAAAGCAAACTTCGAAAACACAAAATAAGCCACGCCCACCGCGTTCCTCCGCAGAGCAAACTCAATCTGATAAAAATAAATGCATTGTTTGCGCAGGCGATCATAGCACCAAAGAGTGCGCCGATTTTTTAAAATTACCTGTAAGCGAGAGGTGGATCACAGCTAAAAGTAATAAATTGTGTTTTCGATGTTTGAACGTCACACAAACGATTAGTTAAATGTAAATACGTACCATGTGGAGTAAATGGGTGCGAAGCGTCGCATAACAAGTTATTGCACGGCAGTGAAAATACATCTCTGCCTACCCGTGGAAACGTAAGCTCCATTAATCACTTGCATAAATCTAATACCTATCTAAAAATAGTGCCGGTCGAATTAAGCGGTCCAACAGGTGTATAAAAATATTTAAATTTTTACCATAAAGGAATTTCACATTATTTTTGTTAGTTTGCAACACCTTCTTCTCTTTTGAGTCGCCGTGCTGTAAGCATGTAAAATTTTGATATTTAACTAAAATAAAAGAATCTTCAAGTTTTGAGCCAGCAGTTTTTATTCTACATGCTGGTGCCTGGTCCTTCGATCTATACAAGTGGGGATTTGCGTTAGTGTTGGGTCTTTCCAGCGAAAATACGAGTTGTGTCTGCCCTATAGGCACGCGCTCGGCGCCGGCGGCCAAGGCCAGTTTTCTATAAAACTGTGCTATTATACAGCGTGAAACACAGTCTCCAGCGAATAAATCCGATTGGGTGCGTAAGTCAACAAGAAAACTTAGTGTTCAAAGGTGCGATTCCAAGTTTTTGCATTTTTGTGCGTTTTCATTGTGGGCCGCGTATCTAACACAAGATGGCCGACGAGGCTTCGCTAAAGAAATTGCGTCTCGCCAGATCGCAATTCAAAGGTACCATAACAAGGATTGAAAACTTCATCAGCGATCCGATTAACATTGCATCTGCGAATATTGAAATGATTCAGGCTCGTATTGAAAAATTGACGAAGACTTTTCAGGAATATGAGGTCGTTCAACTTGACATTTTATCAATAGACGACAATGATAAAGAAGATGTAGCTGTCATCGAAAATAAGTATTTCAGTATTATTGCGAAATTGAATGCATTGTCAAAAACGTTGAGTACAACCGAGGTAAAACAGTGTGCGAATGTGTCTACGTCCAAATTGCCTAATATTGACGTACCAGTGTTCAGTGGAAAAGATTTTACCATGTTTACTCCGTTCATGGATCTATTCAGTGCGGTAATTCATAAAAATCCTTCACTTTCAGATGTGCAAAAGTTGTTCTACTTGCGAAAATTTCTAACTGATGAAGCTTTGTCTGTTATTATTAATTTACCTTTAGTTAATGAATCATATGAGCAGTCTTTGTTGTTGTTGAAAAAACGTTATGACAACCAAACTAGGTTAATTTTAAGTCATATCAATAAAATTTTAGACATGCCGTCAATCCAGAAAGGGACAGCTGCCTCTATAAGGCAATTAATATCAGAGGTGCAGCAGCAATTGCATGCTCTTGGTAATTTAAAACAGCCCATCGATAATTGGGATATTTCAAACGGTTTGAGCATTTTTACAATCTCCTTGAGTACAGCTATTTCACTAGCTTGAATCATAGGTGGAGCATTAGGGTGATTCACTAAAATACCACCCACAATCGCACTCATAGTGACAAACCTTTCTAGCATGTGCAATTGTGAATTCCACCGTGTGGAAACATCTCCTATGAGGTGTTTAATTTTTCCTACCGGCACATTTTCATTCTTTTGAGAATTTCTTAATTGGTCTGCACCAACTCCGCTTTGATGGAACCATTGAACTATTTTACGAACTTTATCGATATATTTTTTTATTTCAGTAACCGTAACTGAATTTTGCACCACAAGGTTTAACGTATGGGCCATGCAACGGACATGCTTTGCTCGTCCAAATGCCAATTCAATCGCTTTAACAATATTGGCACCATTGTCAGTAGTGACGGCTATAACTTTTCTGTCGGGTATCTCCCACTGTCTGCAAATATCTAATAATGTCACTGACAGATATTCGGCGGTGTGACTCTCTGATAACGGTTCACAAGCTGTATTAAATGAAACATTTTTAAAGTTTTTAATAAAATGAATAGCCACTCCCAGATAGCTCTTCATCTGTAAGTCCTTCCATTCATCGTCAGTTAGACATATGTTGTTCACGGATTGTAACTTTCTTTTTATAACTGCTTTTAGCTCCTCGTATTTGTCATCAATTATACTTGTTATCGTTTTTCGACATGGAATTTTGTACAGTGGTGCAACCAATTTAATCAATTTTTTAAAACCCTGTCCTTCGACTATGCTGAAGGGGTAATTATCTCGGAATATAAGTTCTGCTATAGCGTCCGTAATTTGTTTGTGCTTTGCACCACCTGAACCATATTCAGATACTTTTAAAAATGAAGCTTCTATACCGGTTTTCTGGCGTTTTGAAGTTGATGGTCCTATAAGTGTCGGATCCTCAAATCCGGAAGTAATTGGCATAGAGTCTTCAGTTAGCGGGGCAGAACATGTGGATGTAGATGGCATGGCAGGTTCCGATATGACTGCATGAACCTACGTCAAAAGAAAACATTGTTAAAAAAACCGGTCAAGAGCGAGTCAGACTCGCGCACCGACGGTTCCGTTCCGATTTCTGTGAAAAAGTGTGCTATTTAAAGACATCGTTTTATTTTTCCTTTAATCTTAATTTAAACTTTTATGACATAGAATAATTTCAGATTTTTCTCTACGCAAACTTCGGAGAATAAGGGTATTTTTTTTATATTTTTCACTAAAAAAAGATTTTTTTTTGGGAATGTGCAAAAGCGCTCTTTCATATGATGCCCCACATGACCTAGTCACCCCAGTTCGAATTTTTACAACACCCTTACAATCCCTGTTGAAAAAAAAACAAAAAATATTTTTATTTCTTTCTTATTTGCAAAAAACTGTTTTGCAAATAAGAAAAGTAGGGCAAACGTCATCGTAAAACTGTTCCAAATTTCAAGTTGATAGCATTAGTAGTTCTTGAGATATCCAGCTGTGACAGACGGACATACAGACAGACAGACTGAGTTGCACCATCAGGGTTCCTTTTACCATTTCGGTACGGAACCCTAAAAAATCTCACATTAAAATAAGTTAAATAATAAATTTATATCCCAGATATTCTGTAATCCAATTAAATACACACAACCCTAAGAAGAGTATTGTTTGATTTATGTACAAATTATTTTGGTATTATGTTTGTACTGCGCATGCTCCGCCGATCTCTTAAACGCAAGAAAATTTGAATTTCGCGGGCTACCAAAGCCGGATGTGCTTTTTTGGGTAGCCCGCGAAATTCAAATTTTCTTGCGATTTTTGCAATTTGCAGGTCAACGTCAACTGTGTCAAGTTGTATCTTGCTCAGAATATGATTAGCAACACTAAAAATATGTATTTACATAACTTTAACCATAAAAATCCACCCTAAGTAGTAACTGTTATAAAATGAAAGTTATCACTATAATTAAATACAAATAAGTACTTACCTCATTATTTTCATTACTGGTGATGATACCAGAATGTTTTCTTTCCATGTGTTGCTTTAAATTGGTAGTATTACTGTAAAATATGCACATATCACAACACTAATAGTTGACTCACCAACGCACCACCGCTCTGGCGGACAGTCCGACCACGACTGATCGCCCCACCACTCGGACCGGTATTTATAACCGAGCGACGTATGCGCCTGAGGCAACGTCACAATACTGTCATCGGCTCGTATTGCGATATAGTGATATCTACATACACTACATCCCTTCCTTATTTTAATTTATTTTATTTCTGTATTAAATATCTCCTGCATTAAATAATAAGGATCTTAAGGAAGAAGTGATAAGTTTTTATATTTATCATCTACATAGTATTATTAAGTTACAAGTACCTAGTCTTTATTTATTAAAGAACACAGCATATACATTCAACATTGGTTCAGTCTGCATGATATTACTTGTACTTTTCTGTAGTGGATCACTTATCTAGTTATTAACTAAATTAGGCACTTACTTACCCAATTTAGGCATCTTTGTCAAATCAGTTTTTTAATCAATTAATACAAGTAATTGCTTTATATTTTTACCCCATTGTAATCAATATAATTTCCTGTGTACTTTGTTCAATGTATTTCCTTCCTTCTTTCTTTTCTTTCTTGTGAATGATAGTCTGACTAAAATGTTCATGCAAGCTAATTGATATTATATCTTGATTATTGATGATAACGATGTTGTTTTGTATGTGTTATAACAAGGCCAATATTGCTCATGAGGTGCAGTCAAGAGAGACCACATTTGCTTACTGTACATGAGGTGTGGTCGAAAATTTCGAGTTTGAGTGGCCCAGCCATTCTAAATAAGAGGTGGTTTCAATACCACTGATCTCAACTATAACATCTAATTCTCAAGGAACTTGGTGATCAGGGATCTTCACACAATTATGAGGGTTTTCATAGCTTCGTTTATAGTTTAGATTTTCTTTGTAAAGGCGCTTGCTTACAAAGAAAATCACTTTAACCATAAGGTGGTATTTTCACCCTTCACACACTGCACCAGTGCATTGTTAGTAGCCAGTCCATTGGCTAAATAATATTGCTGCCGGCCCATTCATCATCATAACCAATAAATTAATGATTTGCCTGCAAAGTTAAAATATTTGTTAATTAAATCAATCAATCAATCAATGAGCCTTTCATCCTGAACTTTTAAGACTAGTCTAAAAATATTGTTGTGCTTTACAGATTGTCTCTCAGTTCAGTGTGCCTCTTGGCATAGGCTTCCTCTAACATCTTCCATTGCTTTCTATACCTAATCGATCTTCTGCAGTTAAGACCGGCTGTTAATCTTAACTCATCCTCCCATTGCCTTCCTCTATTCCTTATGCCATTTTTAGGTACCATTCAGTGATTATTTTACTCTATTTTTCTTGAGTACTTCGCAGTATATGGCCTATCCATCTCCACTTTAGTTGATCTATCTTTACTAGCACGTCTGTTACTCTAGATTTTGATCTTATGCAGGTGTTTCTTTTCCTGTCCTGCTTTTTAACTCAAATCTTCTCCATGGCTCTTTGGCAGTGTACTAGACTGTTCCTGTGAAGTTTAGTGAGGGACCAGGTTTCACAGCCATAGGTGAGGTAGGGGAGAATGCAGGTATCAAAACTTTCTGTTTAATTTATGTGCTTGTTTCAGTGGATTTCATTACTTCCTTTAGGGATCAGTATTTTTTCCAGCTTATTGGTTATTCTTTTGTTTATTTCGTTGGTAGATTGGTCTCTGTGAGAGATGATTTGTCCTAGGTAAATATACTCTTCTACGCACTTCGCGGTTAGCAAGTAGTTTGGTCTTGTTTATGTTCATGTAGAATCCGATTTTCTCACTTTGTTGCTTTAGGTCTTCCATCATTTTCCTTAGATTATGTGTTTGAGGTTAGTTAGTAATTTGGTCTTGATAATGTTCATGTATAATCCAATTTTCTCACTTTGTTGCTTTAGGTCTTCTATCATTTTCCTTAGATTATGTGGGTCTTTTTTCAATAAGACAATGTCGTCTGCAAAACTTAAATGGTTCTGTTAAATGGTTCCTTAAATGACTGATAATCTGCCTAGCCTTTTCCCAAGTATGTTGGAATCGGCTTGTAGTCTAACTGGATGCAGCTGAATATCAGTATTTTACATCGAGCAACTGCCTATCTGACCTCCACAACCCAGTTACTGGGTAATACGATACCCATTGGTAAGACTGGTTGTCAGACTTTCGGGCTTCTGACGGACGACCCGTAACGACTGTCAAAGATCCATGAATGACAGCCGGGACCAACGGCTTAACGCTGCGCTGCGTTATGCTCCAGTGAGTCGGAGTGTACAGCTCTGGGTTGAGGCTGAAGGTGATGACCAGGAATGCGCGTCCGCTGCATGCTGGTGGTCAGGATACCTGTTGAAGCCGTGGATGCTGGCTGGCTGTGTGACTCGCCGCTCGAAAGTTTTGAGGAAGTGATGCTGATGACGTCACGCTGATGTAGTTGCACGAAGGCTGCGCTGACGTTCATGCTCGGGGTCACCAATTTAGAGGTATGAGGAACAGGGTGTAAAGTTCACTCATTCTTCATAGAAAAGGTAGGATCCTCCAACCAGACGGATGTTGTGTCTGGTGGGCTACTGCCCAACGGTTGATGTCGGGACGTTGTATATATGCTAATCGCGTGGTAAACTCTAATTGCGCGATGCAGGTTTGCGTGACGTCATGTCATTGATGCGTAGTTCATATGTGGCGATGTAGATGCCTCCACATGCTTTCCAAGGCACGGTGGAGTCTCGGTATGTCTAGATGGTCACCCATCCACGGATCAACCCCGGCAAGCGTAGCTTAACGTGATACATCGACCCGTGCGGCTATTATTACCTAGCCACAAGCTCTTCACTGTTTAATGACCAGTATGTACTTAAAGGGTACCACTAATGCTGACCTATTTTTCTTTTTGATAACTGTCAATTAATGACCAGTAGGTATATTCTACTGTTAATACCGTCGTTCTCTGATGACTTGTCAATTTAATGACCAGTAGATATATTCTACTGCCGTTATCGTCATACTCTGATGACTTGTCAATTTAATGACCAGTATATATATTCTACTGCAGCTATCGTCATTCTAGATGACTGTCAATTTAATGACCAGTAGATTTATTCTACTGCAGTTACCGTCATTCTAGATGACTTGTCAATTTAATGACCAGTAGCTAGGTTCTACTGCTACCACTGTCATTTCCCGACAACTGTCAATTTAATGACCAGTAGAAATGTTCTACTGCTATTTCGCATTGCGCACATTTTGCACATTTTCATATGGTAATACCACCCAAGGACTCCACGAGACAGGGTTGACCTAGTGTGGAGTTCATAAGCAAGGTATCCTTTGCGTCTTATTACATTTGTTTGGTTATCTCTTTTCTTAATAAACCTCAACTGTTTCTTCCTCATTATTTTCAGTTTAGTTATATTTTTAATAACTTGTAATAGTTCAGTTTTATGTTTGTTTTCTTCTGCACGTTGTAAATACTGTCGCCGCCTTTTCTTTCAATATATTTATTTTTGTTTCAATTCAGCTAATATTTGTTTAGATAGCTCCTTTGTTTTCTGTAACTTTTGGCGTAATGCTTTTTTTCTTTTCAAAAGTATGCTTGAGTCCCATAATTTTATTTATGGTTGAAACCTTTCTTTTTTAGATTTCCAAAACTTTCCAAACTTGGAAATGCCTCTAATGGGTTCTGTTTTACTTGAAGATGTGTCGTGTTTACTTTTGTCTTCATCTCTGCTTTTTAGCTATGGTTGATACTATGGCGAGAACTTTAGTATGTGTTTCTTCAACTAATCATATAGCATAATTCAAATAACTAAGCATGTGGTCCCGGGTTCGACTCTCTGGTCGGGCAGCGTCACTTATTTTCTCCATCACGAACCTCCGAATAACATACCGGAGTCTGAACTGTAGTCCATTTAATGGCAACAGACATGCCCAACGTTACTGGTGAAACGTGGTTGCACCACACATCTCTGCCTACCCCTTTTGGGCACATAAGCGTGATGTTATGTTTAAATAATTAAACCACTATTTTTTTCCTTAATAAACAAGATAGTATTTAAATAGTTATGAACCATTCATTGTTTCCTCCTTTTATTTACCTCCTTTCATTTCTAATGAAAAACTCTAACGTATTTATATTCATAATTTGACGTTTGAAATCAAAGAGATTTAAGATACTATAGAGAGGCTATCAGAAGAAATGTCCCACAAAAACTGTTATACCAAGTCTCAGTGACGCCATCTAGCATAATACTCGTATAGCAAAATTACATAATAACCAAGTATGACATGTATACCTGATACACTTTTACCGACACCAACCTTTGATTTAGCAACCGTCAGATAGTTAGACATATCTAGAAAATTATTTAATTTATCTCAATACTCGATAAATTATAAAATAGAAACGAAAATAAACCGTAGTTGAATCGAGTCATTTCACCACTACAAGGTTGCAATACCACAATGTACAATTCGGCATATTTTCTTCGAAACTAATTTTCATTTGGTGGACACGAATTTGACGTGACATGCAGGCGTACCACACAAAACTGAGGGACTTTTGACCACTAGGACATAAGTATCGGATTACGATTTTGTTCGCTTTGTCCCGTCTATTGTTAAGTAATATTTAATGTCTTTGTTTGAAATGTAACAATATTTTGTATATTTCCTTCCGACATATATTATTTAAATCAATCTATCTGTAGGAGATTATATTTTTTCCATCCATTAACATTAATATAACAGTCATGTTCCTCATAATAGTTTTTTTTTTTTTTTTTTTTTTAATTTTAAACATGAATAATTGTCATTATTACATTGATTTATTATTATAATTTGTATAATAAAATATAAAAACTCACGGTTTTCTCCTCGTCGCCAATGTAAAATATGCACATATCACAACACTAATAGTTGACTCACCAACGCACCACCGCTCTGGCGGACAGTCCGACCACGACTGATCGCCCCACCACTCGGACCGGTATTTATAACCGAGCGACGTATGCGCCTGAGGCAACGTCACAATACTGTCATCGGCTCGTATTGCGATATAGTGATATCTACATACACTACAATTACTACACGTTTTTAATATTTTAGGGCAATATTTACACTTAGCATTGCCAGATTTACTGTCAATATCAAAATATTGACGCCAACTACTCTTCGACTTTTTGTTTGTTGACATTGTTGCTATCAGTAAACTAACAACACAAAACTAATAACAAGACTCTCACAAAACTAACAAGAAGAACAGAGAAGCTCCTTTACTCTTGGCACGTAAAACTTTTAATTTTTTTTGTTGTTGACAAAGAAAAAACGAGTTTTTATCGGTCATGAATGTCGTACGTCGTACCGGTATAAAAAATAGTTCTTCCAGTCGCGGTAATACCATAGATAATAACAGTTCGTTGACGCCATCTGTTGTCAGGTTTGATTACTTCAAACTAAAGCTGGGAACTCACACTCACACTCATGGTCACGGTCAATGACAAATGACACAAAATTTGATCGTGATCGTGAGTGTCGATTCTTCAATCCATATTATGGCGTGACGTCAATCTACGGATTTTCCGTGCGCACCGTAATCCATAGCCTCACGCCGTTTGGCGTTGCGCCATTTGTCGGTGTGTGCGAAAACCGTGGGCCACAGCGTGGTGGCATAACGATACGTGGCATATGATTATGCTTCATAAATACAAGGCAACACGAATCAATTTCCTATGCAAGTATATTAGGCCTAGTTACTCTTTGTAGTTAGTAGTGGTTCGCGCTACGCGGCACTTTGCGGCTTCGCCGCGCTCGCGCTCCTGAAGTCCTGACTAAAAAACAGGATGTTGCGGCCGTTGCGGGTGAAAAAAATCGGCAGAGAAAAAAATCGGCAGAGAAAAAAAATCGGCAGAGAAAAAAAATCGAATTTTTAAAAATCTATTTTTTGTAATATGGAAATCGATTATAAAAATCGATTTTTTTAGAAAAAAAGTCGATTTTTAATCGATTTTTTTAATAATGGATTATTTTTTCACATCCCTAAATCTGGGTCACTTTACAAGCAACCGTCAACACGTCAACACCTCCGCAGCTGAAACAAGTCAATCAAGTTTTTTATTTATTCTTCATTCCTGGTTCATCTATGGTGATCGTCAATTCGTCATAAAATCAAGTTAGAAACGGAAGCACACGTCGTTTACCGACAGATGGCAATTTGTCAAAGATAAAAAGTTATGCCACAAATGTTTGAAAAGAGGTTCACATAACTATAAAAATTGTAATATTAACAAAGAGGTTTGTAATGATAAAAAATGCCGCTCCGCGCATCATAGTCTTCTACACGTTGCTTATGTAGTAGCAAGCGAGGACGATCACGAAGATTCAGCCTCTCTTACCTGTCCTGAACTTTCGAACGCAGATAAATCTTCCAATGAAGAAGTAACTGAATTTATTGCGCATGCTAATAGTTCCGCCTCCTCCAATAGACCTCTCTTGAAAGTCGTTCCTGTCACGGTGTCAGGTCCGACTGGTAGCGTGAACACCTACGCCCTACTGGACTACGGGTCTACGGCAACTTTTATAGATGCAGACCTCGCGGCGCGAATAGGAGCTAGGGGCCCTGTAGTGGAAACTCATTTGAGATGCGTTGGTGGCTTATCAAAGGACACCCAATTAGAATAATTATGTTGACTTTAATATCAAAGGGTACCACGTCAGCAAAATACATCGCGTCAATCAAGCACGGTCTCTAAAATCTTTACAATTAGCTAAGCAGTCTGTCTACCCTCACACTGTTAATGATTATCAGTTTCATTCTGAATTAAAATCTGTTCTTTGTTATGACAATGTCCAACCCACCTTGGGTTGAACAAAGAACAGATTTTAATCAGATGTAATCGGTATTGATAATTGGCATCTCACCATACCTCAAGCCGCACGCAAAGGTTCCAAGTCACAACCAGTCGCTATTAAAACTGCCTTAGGATGGGTATTGTTTGGTTTTAGTAATAGCAGGACAAGACCTGTAGAACTACTGAATCACCTTTTCGAAGAACATGTTGATAATAATCAAAATCAATTGCTGGAAAATAGGATAAAAGAACAATACAAGTTAGACTCGATAGGTATTTCTAAAAAGACACCGCATAGTGCTGACAATCTGCGTGCTGTTCAGATTTTAGACCGTACTGCCAATCGTTTGCCATGTGGTAGGTTTGAAGTAGGTCTTTTGTGGAAATCTGATAGCCTTGTTGTCCCTAATAGCTACCCACTTGCCATGTCCCGTTTCTTAAGTTTAGAAAAGAAAATGTTGCGAGATCCAGTTTATGCTGAGCGCTACAAGTTAAATATTCACGAGATGATTAACAAAGATTATGCTGAAAAGTGTCAAATAGAACATTCTCCTGATTCCGTGTGTTGGTATCTTCCACATTTTGGAGTAGAAAACCCAAATAAACCAGCAAAGCTGTTCACGATGCTGCTGCGAAAACTCATGGCGTCAGCCTCAATTCGTTTTTGTTAACAGGGCCAGATTTATTACAGTCTCTGTATGACATTTTGCTTCGTTTTCGGGAGGGCAAAGTAGCTATCACCGGGGATATAAAGGAAATGTTTCCTAGGTTTAAAATAATAGAACAGGACCAGGACGCGCAAAGGTTTTTGTGGCGAGACAGTCCTGTTGAACCCATTCAAACCTATAGGATGTCTTCCATGATCTTTGGGGCAGTATCTAGTCCATTTACTGCTCTGTATATGAAAAATAAAAATGCACTGGAAGTCAAAGATCAGTATCCGCAAGCAGCGCATGCTATTGTACATGATACGTATATGGACGACTATATTGGCTCCGTGTCTTCCAGTGACAAAGCAGCTAGTTTGGCTGCTGATATAGTAAAAGTTCACGCGCGTGCTGGACTTGAAATGCGTGGGTGGGTATCTAATGACCCCTCTGCACTAAAACGTCTTATATCTGAGACAGTGCGTGAATTAAACGTCAATCTTGCTAATTTTCCCTCATCTACTCCTTGTACACGAGCTTTAGGGCTATATTGGCATCCAACTACTGATCTTTTAAGTTTCAATACTCCAGGTAAAGGTGAAGAAGCTTTTTTAGCTAGCCCACTTACAAAACGCAAAGTACTTTCATTAATAATGAAAGTATTTGATCCACTGGGTATTCTTGCTCCCGTTGTATCGCTCATCATTGTAGACCATTTTCTTTCGTGGGCTTAGACTATTTTGGTCCCATCACTGTGAAGATTGGGCGAAGAACGGAAAAACGCTGGGTTGGCTTGTTTACTTGCTTAACGGTTCGAGCTATCCACCTGGAAGTTGTCCACTAATTATCATCAGACGCTGCAATAATGGCCCTAAGACGATTTATAGCTCGACGTGGAACACCAACTGAAATCCACTCTGACAACGGCACATCTTTTGTCGGTGCTACTATAGAACTCAGAACCCTATATGAGGAAGCTGTCCCAAACTTCGGTGCTAGTGAAATGATCAAGTGGAAATTCATTCCCCCATCAGCACCTTTCATGGGAGGAGCCTGGGAAAGACTCATAAAATCAGTCAAGACAGCTCTAAAAGTGACCCTCGGGAATAATGTAAGGACCCCAACCGATGACATACTTTTTACTCTTCTATGTGAAGCCGTAGCATTAGTCAATTCTAGACCTTTGACGCACGTCGCGAATGACCCTCAACACCCTGAAGCGCTAACTCCAAATCACTTTCTTTTGGGATACTCTTCAGGACGCCCCATTCCAGCAGAATTAACTGACAGGGATGTCTGCAGCAGAGCAGGATGGAAAAGAGCAGTGCGCATGGCCAACCGTTTTTGGAACAGATGGGTCGTAGAGTACCTGCCTACACTTTCTCCTAGGAGAGCAATTGGAACAGCCCCATTAGTAGCCATTGGTGACATTGTAGTGGTAGCTGATGGTACATTACCACGAGGATCCTGGTTCAAAGGCCGTATTACTGCTACCTATCCGGGTAAAGACGGCGTCACACGGGTGGTAGATATTGCCACTAAGGGAGGCATACTCCGTAGGCCGCTTAAGAAGGTCGTTCCTTTATTTTGAAAGGGGAGCATGTGCATAACGCACCTTCTTGGGTTTTTTGTCTATGGTTTTGATATTATTTTGTCTACTGATTTTTATGTTTTTTTGTATTATCTTTTGTTTGACCAGTTAAGAAAGGAAGTAAAATTACTACCATATTTATGGTGCAGTCAGACATACAGGTAACACTCAGTAAAAAAATATTTATTGTATCAATTTACAAATTTTAATATAGAAATCGTGAATTGTACACTTCTCGGGATCACTACATAGTCGATTGTATAAAATATAAAGAACAATGTCAGGTTTCGGCCTACACAACTTTTAAAGCTAAATTCACACGGACACAAAGTTGTTACCTACAACAATTTAAATATAAAATTCCAACTTATAAAACAATATTTATTTCTTTTCGAGAACTGTTCGAAAAGGAAATCATTTTAATAAGTAATCATTTTACTAATCATGTTCTTGAATACAGGTTTTTGTTTAAAAAAAAAAAAGTGTCAGGTAGTTGTCTGTTCTGCCACTGTAATCGATTATTCTAAATAATGAAAGCGATTTACTCTTTATTTTGTATTTAACATCTTACAATTGTCTTTTATTATTATTATTTTTACCTAAACAATACGTTATCGTGTTTATTATAAATACATAATAGTATTTTTTAAATAATATAAAAACGAAATTCAAGAAATCGATTGTTGGCTGATCTGTGTTCGATAAATTAATCGCCTTGTAATGGCAACCCTGTTAGGTTACGTCTTCTGCAGATCTGTCATGTTGATGACAAGATGTCAAACGTCTTGTGTTGTTGTCGGTGTTTTTCTATGAGTACGATTGTTTCCTTCTCAAATTCCTCTGCGGTTGCGATAAAGACTTATTGTTATATATCCATACCACACATTTTGTAACAATGTCCCACCAAGTACGTTGTATTAATTGTGGTATAAATGTGTTCCGTATGCAACGGCATTTAGTACAATCTGACGATGTCCGTTCATTGTTACGACAATGGACTTCACTTTCTGAGGTAAAGTACGATTCTTATTAATATAATGTCAACTGTTCTAATTAAGCTAAATGTTAATTTGCAACACAATTGTATTTTGTTTGTTTTAGATTCCAAATGACAGTGTTGTTTGTCATTACTGTTGGTTATTAATTGAACAAACAAGTAATCCAACGAGTAGCAATGCGCCAACTGAATCAATTGTGCATCGAAATCTTTGTATTGGTTGCGGTCATTCATTGCATCGTGTAAGGTCTCACGCCTTAAATAACAGTTCAGAAAGAGAAGTTGCTATCAGACGCGTGATAGAGCAACAGATTGCACCACTACAGGTAAGCAAGATCCTTCCATGATTTTATGTATTGCTGGTTGATGAATGAACTATTGTGTTTTTTCTGATTGCAATAAGTTTTTTTTTTGTTTTGTTACAGCTGAGATCAACAGATGAGATCTGTCACCCATGTTGGCAAAGAAGTTACCGTTCTGTTCAACAGAATTTAACCACACCATCATCATCAAGTATTCATGAACCATCAATAGCCTCTGATGTATCAACACCATTGCATGTGGAGAGTGAATCAAGTCAGTCAATTGTAGAAGAATTTCAGCCATCTGTAACTCCAACACCAGGGCCATCATTGACGTTGCCAGTCCCACAGGTGCCTATGAATGCCATTGAGTTATTGGAATTTGGACGGGCATCAGACACTCAGGCTCATTGCTTTTTCCCTGATTGCCGTCAACTTGAGAGATTAAGTGTTCCAGTATCAATTAGAAGACGTTTATTTTCAGAGTATAATTATTATGTGCCAGAAAACTGTCGAATTTGTTCTCACCATTTGAGGAGCAACGACTGGCCTGAATTGATGGAATCTGAAAATGTTATCCACACATTTACGGCACAACACATTTATGATTTTACAGAATTATTAAAACATCAGATCTCTATTGACTTTGAAGATGTCCAAAATATGGATGACTACCTGGTAGTAGGGTAAGATTGGGGGACCTGGATCAAAAGATCCAGGTCCCCCAATCTTCTATTCAAACTGAGTGTTGTATTCAAAAATCCTCTATTCAAAATGAAAGGTTGCATTCAGAATCCTCTATTCAAATTGAGTGTTCAATTCAAAATGAAGGTTGCATTCAAAATCCTCCATTCAAAATGAAGGTTATATTCAGAAACCCCCTTTCAAAATGAAGGTTGTAATCACAATCCTCTTCAAAATAAAGATTGTATTGAGAATGAATGCTGTATTCAGAATCATCTATAATATTATACAGAAGAGATCCATAGTCTGTTGTTAAGCACAACAGTGATTGTTTACATAACAATCACATTCCCATTCCCGTTAAGGAAACAGATCGCATTCTTTTCTAACTATGGTGTGCCTCACGGCTATAAAGTTTTAATTATTAATTTACATCAAAAATCAGCATGTAATAAGTAATAATAGTGTTTATGAACACATGCCTAATATGAGATAGTTTTATTTGCTAAATGTAACTATGTGTTCGGTGTGTAGGACTAGAGGTCACCTGAGGCTTTAGTGCGAGTTTTTATACTTACTCGATCACGTTAACGTAAACATCAATTTGTATTGAAACTGAATAAAAGTCATCTGGTGACTGTAATGCGAAACACAATTATTCCATACAAATTGACGTAAGGTAACGTTAACGTAAACGTGATCGAGTAAGTATAAAAACTCGCACTAAGACCACTGCTCGTGACTCGTTTTTTAACAGAGTGATAGAAATAAAACAACTGAATTGTAATTACTAGTTTATTCATATTTTTTGACGCAATTTGCATAAAATGTCCTTAACACATTTATAAATATCATCATTAAATACGTTCCGCACAACATGTTGAGCACATATATTAGCACTACACTCACATGGTGAATTTGTGAAATCTTCGGCGTCAAAAACTTGAATTCGTATTATTTTACTGTGATTACCCGTTGATGGTTTCTGTATATATGAGTAAACAACATCTTCATTTCTTCGTCTTTTATTATTGTTGCTGTTGCTAATATTGCTGCAAGGCGGTGTTTCCTCAAATTGGAATGGTTGAAATGGCCTTTCCCTCTCTAAATAGTTGACCCCATTTTGACGTAGGGTTTGTTCAGCAGCAATTGGTGAGTATGAAGAATTAGTGGGGAAAATATCGCTGGACATCTGAAACAATGAAGTAGATACTAATTAATTAAATAAGACTAAAATTAGAAGGTTACGAAGACTAGAGAGCTATGCTAGAATAGATCCATGTGATAATTACATAGGTAATTATTATAATAGAAACATACATTATTTTTACACTACTCAAATTATTTAATTAATATTTTTATTAATAATAATTTTAAATACTTTTTCATAAAATATTTACTTACCGACATCGTTGAGCAGATAAGACAACTCGAATGTTTTTTTTGTCATCTTGGATTGGTTTATATAGGTACTGATCTATTTTTTTTTTGTGTCGCTAAGGTTCAATTTAATTTCGTTTTTATGCATGTAAAGTAATCCGAAACTTACGCTCCTGCTGTCTCCATGTGTGGCTAGGAATTTGTGACACGTCTGCAAAGACGCATTGCTATCTATAGACGAGCGTTTTAACCGCGGCGTTGTAACCGTAGCGTTGTAACCGCAGCGTTGTAACCTCAGCGGATGCCCCTCTAACACATTCGATACAATAATCATTATACATAAATTATATTACATATGTACTTAGGTTTTTATTTTAACCTCTCAAGGGTTGCTAATGAGACACAATTGATAATCTATTGTTAACGGCACCCGAGGAACCACGCTGACACTCATTGAATTAAGCGTTTAAAACGCTGCGGTTATGACGCTCGTATAGAAATTTTATTATCGATTTAAAATGCTGCGCTTGCAATCCGGGTGATGAACTTATTTTTGCATAAATGCAATTTTACAAATTAGGAGATGTGTGACGCGTTTTTACGCCTATATAAAGGTGTCGAGACAAAAGTTCACCACCAAACCACCACTGGAAGTACACGGTGCTCCTGAATTTCTGCATCAAGACATAAGTACAGCAAGCAAAACTAAGCAGGCTTTAAAATGTAAGTAATTTATTTATTATCTTTTCAGTCACTCCTTAACTATTCACTTATTTTATCGGTTCTTCGATTCAATTATATAATGTATTCACTCGTTGAATGTCCATTATTATTAGTATTTAGGTACGTACTAATTTCTTTTGGTCATCATCTCTCAAATTATCTTATCAATCGATTAATTTATTTCAGTCAAATAATTAGTGTACCTTTTCTCTTCATGTAATCTATTCACTTAATTAAAGCATTTTAATCCGTTCATGCACTGAACTGTGCCTTGGACAGTGTTTTTCTTTGTTATATACTAAATAAATATATATTGTTGCAGGTCGAAACAAACAGCTAGCCAAATTTTCTCTTCCGATGATGAAGCCGGACATCAGCAGCAGTTGAAAAAACCGCAGGACTACAAAACGTCATCTTCATCGCTGACTGCTAAGCACACCAAGCAAAACGCAACAGGCTTTAAGATGTAAGTAATTTATTTATTAACTTTTCACTCATTTTATCTATTCATCTGTTGAATCATTTCAGTTATTCATTAATTCAATAATTTTGTTATGTATTCACTTACTTATTGAAGTTCTATTTGCATCTAAGTATTTAAGTACTAATTTATTTTATTCGTCATCTCTCAAATTATGAAATCCGTCAAATAATCTCAAGTCACTGAACTGTGCCTTGGACAATGTTTTTATCTATTAATATATAAATATATACTTATTGTTGCAGGTCGAAACAAACAGCTAGCCAAATTTTCTCTTCCGACGAAGAAACCGGACATCAGCAGCAGCCGAAAAAACCGCAAGACTACAAAGCGTCATCTTCATCGTCGAGTGCTAAGAGGTCAGCGGAGGGGGAATCATTGCATAACGAGATTAAGAAGAATAAAAAAAGGAAAACTACGATCAATCCTGTCAACGCCAGCATGAGACCCACATCGCATGATCTATTCGGGACCGACAGTGACGACGATGGTCAGGAGGAGACCACTGCAAGTGCCTTAGGTAAAAAAATTCCGCCAATACATTCATATTATACCCGTAGAGTAGCCAATGGTATAAGCAAACAAAGCTATGAAGGGAAAAAGGGTAGATTTTTTATAGAATTAAAGGTATATGAACACAGCGAGATACAGCGTGTAGCGCCTATAAATAGATGGAGGCATGCCATTGTTAGTGTAAAAAATCGAACAGATGATGGGGCGCCTGCTTGGAAACATATTAAAGAGTTTTTAAAAGAAACTCATAAAGAGTTCAAGCATTGCCCCATAGATTATGTCAGCAGTTATTTTTAGATAGGTATATGTACTAAAAATAACTGCTATCTGTCAATACTGATAGGTATATTACTTACTCAATTACTCTATGCTGTTAATCATTATATTACATTATCATAACATTTACTTTTAAACTTTAGCTATAGTTGTCGGATTTTGTGTACGTAGAATAAGGATGACAAATCGTAATTATATAACACAGAAATGTAACCATATTATCTTTTTGTTTTATTTACAGTACAAACCCCGTCTACTCATCGAATGCAATATACAAATAATCCAGAATTAATTGAATGTAAAAAATGTCTTATTGAATTACCGATTAATGAATTCAAATATCATTTGAGAACCAATATTCACAAGTCTAATAGTTTATTACAAAGCGAATTTGAAAATATTTACATAATTGCAAGTGCTTTCAAAAACAGAATCATAACATATCGTTTAAATCCTGCACAAGATGTTGAATACCTCACACCAGAGTCATTCCTGTGTCAGAATAAAAATGATATACTAAAACTTATACATTCATCTTTAGTGAAAAATACTTGTCTCAAGATCAATTTCGAATTGTTTGCTCACTTTGTCTTACCCAAAACGAATGAGCAACAACTGAAGTCATTCAATACAAAATATGAAGTTATTTGTAATAACACAGATATTAATGACATGTTTTCGAAAGTAACTGAACTTTTAAAATGTAAAATGTCAGAATTCGAACACAAAGACTCTGGATGGTCTTATCATTCAGTAAGTCATCTTGAAATCAATGTGAATAAATACTGTCCAATGAGAGGTGGCACATATTTAGATTTGCCTACAAAAATTAAGAACTCTAAAAGTTGTATTAATGTACAAAATAATGACAATCATTGCTTTTTATGGAGTGTGGTAGCTGCTTTGTATCCTGCTAAGATGAACGTATGCAGGACTAAGTCGTACCCACACTACAGTTCTGTATTAAATATTGATGGAATGTCTTTTCCTGTCTCATATCATGATATAAAATTATTTGAAATAAACAATAACATAAGTATTAATATTTATGGATTAGATAATAAGAGCGAACATGTGACTGGACCTCTGTATTTAACAAATAACAGAAAATCTGTACATGTTAATTTGTTATATTTAGAAAGAAAAGGATTAAGTCATTACTGTCTTATTAAAAGTTTGATACGATTAGTAAGACGTCAAGTGACGTGTCATAAAGGCAATTTATTGCTGTGTGAATCATGTTTACAATTCTATAGCAGTGAAAATAAGTATAAATCTCATAACTGTTCAAAAGTTTTATCAATTTTGCCTGAAAAGAATAGTAAACTCGGATTTAAGAATTTTGAAAGAAAACAAAAAATTAATTATGTCATCTATGCAGACTTTGAAAGCCTTTTGCTAAGTTGTTCTGAAAAAAAATCAGAAAAAACATACAATTTCAAAAAACACCAGCCCTCATGTTTTGGATACTATATATGTTGTTCACATGATCCAAGCCAAAATAAATATGTCACGTATAGAGGTCTTGACTGTGTAGAAGTATTTATTACTAGATTAATAGAAGATGTGAAGAAAATATATGAAATATTATCGATAAAAAAATCTATGATACCTTTAACACAAAAAGAACAAATCAGTTTTAACAATGCTAGTATTTGCCATATTTGTGATCAGTTACTATTTCATGATAAGGTACGTGACCACGATCATGTGACAGGAAAGTATAGAGGAGCTGCACATGTTCAATGTAACTTAATGTTTAGAGAATGTTCATTCATACCAGTATTTTTTCATAATTTATCAAATTACGACTCTCATCTGTTTATACAAGAATTAGTGAAACACGGAGGTTATATTAAAATTATACCTAAAACTAAAGAAAAGTATTTAACTATTACCAAATATTTAAATGATGAGAATGGAGACCGTTCTATTCAAATAAAATTCATAGATTCGTTCCAATTTTTAAGCTCTAGTTTAGATGCACTAAGTAAAAGCTTATCAGATCATGACTTTATTCATTTATCAGCAGAATTGAATAATGAAAATATATACTTGTTAAAAAAGAAAGGTATTTATCCTTATGATTATATTAATACTTGGGACAAGTACGAAGAAACAGCACTCCCACAAAAAAAATATTTCTATAACTCTTTGAAAATGGAACACATTAGTGATAACGATTATGAACATGCAAAAACTGTGTGGAATGCATTTGATATTAATACGATTGGCGAGTATACCGATTTGTATTTAAAATGCGATGTTTTATTACTGTGTGATATATTTGAAAATTTTCGTAATATAAGCTTAAAATATTATAAGTTGGACCCACCGTACTATGTAACGGCACCTAGTTTAAGCTGGGATGCTATGTTGCTTTATACACGTGTTGAGCTGGACTTAATTGATGACTTAGAAATATATCAAATGTTAGAAAAAGGCATACGTGGTGGTCTGGCTCAGTGCTCACTACGTCATGCAAAAGCAAATAATCCCTACTTATCAGAATACAACGATCTAGAACCGTCTAGCTATTTAATTTATCTCGATTGTAACAATTTGTACGGATATGCAATGACAAAAAAGATACCCATTTCAGAATTTAGACTTTTAAATCAGAAGGAAATTAACTGTTTTGATGTAATGAGTGTATCTGATGATAGCGAATATGGCTTTATTCTAGAGGTAGATCTCGAATATCCTGAATCAGTACATGATTTTCATAGTGATTTGCCTTTTGCTCCCGAGAAATTCATACCCCCTGGAGGAAAGACGGCTAAACTAATAGCTAATTTATATGATAAATTTAACTATGTAATTCATTATACTCACTTAAAGGAGTGTTTGAAATACGGGCTGGTTCTAAGAAAAATCCATCGAATCCTTACTTTCAGGCAAGAAGAATATTTAAAAAAATATATTGATTTAAATACTACACTGCGTCAAGCATCCGTAACTGCATTTGAGAAAGACTTTTTCAAGCTTTTGAATAATTCTATTTTTGGTAAAACGATAGAAAACAAACGTAAACAGGTAGATGTTAAACTAGCTACAAAATGGATGGACATAGAAAATGTGACAAATAAGCATCTCTGTGCTGAAAAACTAATTTGTAAACCGAATTTAAAATGTGTTTCTATATTTTCCGAAAACTTTGTAGCAGTGCAACTAAAACCTGAGAAAATTTTTTTAGACAGACCGATTTATATAGGATTTACTGTTTTGGAGTATGCTAAGTTACATCTTTATCAGTATCATTATAATATAAAAAAGAAATATATGAATAATGTAAGACTATGTTATACGGACACGGATAGTCTGCTTTATATATTTTACACAGAAGATATTTACCGTGATATAAAAAATAATTTAAGGGAATTTGATACAAGTAATTTTGATTTAGATAACCCATATTTAATACCTCAGGTAAATGCAAAAGTACCTGGTTTATTTAAAGACGAACTAGGTGGAGACGTGATCAGCGAATTTACTGGTTTAAGAGCAAAACTTTACTGTTTATCGGCTTCTAAAACTGATATAAAAAAAGCAAAAGGTATTTCAAACTCTGTTACTAAAAGGCTCAAGCTATCGCATTACAATAAATCATTATTTGATGATAAAAGTAGATCGTGTAAGATGAATATTATTAAGTCAATCAAACATGTCTTATATTCACAACAAGTAAATAAAGTGGTGATGAATAGAAACGATGATAAAAGATACATACTACCAAATCAAATCAAGACATTGCCTTGGGGTCACTATAACGTTGTATTTTAGTTTTTAGCTTGTGTGTAAGCAGGTATTATTAAATTTGTTACTAAACGTTTATGTAATAATAATAATAATAAAAGTATTGACATTGAACTTTGTTTCATTTATATATATATATATATACGCACGTCATTTACCTTTACCTCGCATTTCACAATGAAGTTCATCAAGCAACCACAGACTTTAGAAGTTAATAATATAAAATTAGAAAATCAATCATGTGAAGTGAAACATAGTACACTTTTACCTAATACTATTAGATGTATAATATGCGGTCCATCTAACTGTGGTAAAACTAATTTAATGCTTAATTTAATATTACATGAAAATGGTCTCAAATTTAAGCATATTTACTTATACTCGAAGACGGCTTTCCAGCCAAAATATTGTTTTTTAAAACAAGTTATGAGCTACATACCAGGTGCTAACTTCTTTCTTTTCAATGATAATAAAGAAGTCATACATCCTAATGATGCATTAACTAATGCACTAATGATTTTTGATGATGTAGCATGCGAAAATCAAATCAATATTCGCAATTACTTTGCAATGGGGAGACATAAACAGATAGATTGTTTTTACTTATCACAAACCTATTCCAAAATACCTAAACAACTTATACGAGATAATGTAAATCTTTTGATTATCTTCAAACAAGACGAGATAAACTTAAAACATATATACAATGAGCACGTGAATACAGATATCGAATGGTTTAAATTTAAAAAACTTTGCTCTGCCATTTGGAAAGACCGCTTTGACTTTTTATTAATTAATAAAGATTGCCCCCTAAATGAAGGTAGATACAGACAAGGCTTTGACATATTTATATACTTTTAGAAAGTACATATATACCAACTCATTGCAGAAAATATATCAATCGAAATCTGATATCTGTAAATAACGGATGGGTCAGTAAAAAAAACAACAATATGCAGGTTAATATTAAAAAACAATTGACAAAGTCAGTTGATAGTATTAAAAATAAAATTAAAAGAATGCAAAATGCAGAAGATACAGCTCATTTAAAATTTAAAAAGGTCTTCAAACCAATAACAGATCCACTAGAAACATTAGTTAAAGCGAATGATAAAATTAAACCAATATTTGACATTTCAAGAGACGAAAGTAGCACGCTTGAAAGATTTAGCTCATCAACTGATTATGCTCCAGATTATGAAAGTTTTGAAGAATGTATAAAAACAGATTCAAATGAAGATTCTGAGTGTTATAAAGATGCTCTCTCAAGAAATCCTTTTAAAGATTCTAATGATACACTTATTTCACTAAATAAAGAAGATATGATGGAAATCTATGATAATATGAATGTCCCATTTGGGATACATAGTGAAAATAAAAAACTGATGATGGGGAATAGCCAAGTTACGTTTTCTCTTGCAAATAAGACCAGTAAATTACCCAAAACAAATATAGTCACTATTGATAAAAGGTCTTATAAATTAACACCAGGCCTAAAGGAACTTTTGGTACGCAGTAAACCTGACCTTAATTTGGTCACTGAACAAGATAAAATTGATTATAAAGATATGCTTCTTAATACACACGCGCACAAACGAGACTTTCATCCTAATGGTCAAATAAAAGGTGATAAAAGTTTAAAATATCGTCAAATAATTAAACCTCTTTTTTCGCAAAATAGTGATGTTCACGATGAAGGACAGATAATGAAAACAAAAAGCGGGGGTTTTTTACCTAAATTAAAAAAATATAAAAGTAATACCGATTATGTCTACTGGGATGACCCAAATGAACTAATTGAAAGATTGAAACTTCTAATTGCATCAAAAAATGCCGGTAATACTAATCATGACAATGAAATTCTATCAATTATAGAAGAGTTAAAAGAAGCTGATATTATAAAAGAGTAAAAAGCTTTGGAATGTCCTCAGTTATCAAATTTGTATGCAACATGAATGAACATAAAAATGTTAATTGTGTTCGTACAAATAAAACATCAGTCATAAATAGTATAAATGTGGAGATTAAAAATACAATAAAAGAAACTGAATTGCATAAAACTATTACTGAAGAGGCAATCGAAAAACTTAAAGTTAATATTTCCGTGCAAATAGAACAACTGAATAAACTGATTTCAATTTTAAACGATAAAGTAAGAAATCTTGAAAAAAATATTGAGTTAAAAGAAATTTCAGGAAAATTAATTAAGCATTATGAGCAAAGCAGATGTCATAAATGAAATTCATAAAAGTGCTAGAGTTAACTTTCCAAGAAGACAGGTCATACTTAAAGATATCGATGATCTCTGGCAAGCAGATTTAATGGATATGCAAGCAATTTCAAAAGTGAATGGTGGTTACAAATATATACTAGCAATCATAGATACTTTTTCAAAATATGCTTGGACAATTCCTCTGAAACAAAAAAATAAACAAGAGGTGTCAAAAGCATTCGAAAGTCTATTGCTTAAAGGACGTGTTCCGAGAAATTTGCAAACTGATCTGGGAAAAGAGTTTTATAATAATAAATTCAAAAATATTTTTACAAAGTACAACATTAATCATTATTCAACGTATTCTACTAAAAAAGCCTCAATTGTTGAAAGATTAATAAGAACATTAAAAAATAAATTATACAAAGAATTTAGTCTTAACGGGAATTACAAGTGGATAAATGGACCACTTAGCAAAATTACTTATCAATACAATAATACTACTCATAGAACTGTGGGACAACCTCCAGCTTCTGTAACTCATGCCAATAAAACAGACATAATGCAGAGATATATTCGTATTTCTGAATGTAAGAAAAACACTAAGTGTAGGAAGTTCAAAGTGGGTGATTTTGTAAGAATAAGTAAATACAAAGGATGTTTTGATAAAGGTTATTATCCTAATTGGTCAACAGAAATATTTAAGATAAAAACAATACAAAAAACCAATCCGTTAACTTACTTGATAGAAGACACAAGATGTCGACCCATACTAGGAGCATTTTATGCTCAAGAACTTCAAAAAACCAGCCATCCTGATTTGTACTTAGTTGAAAAAGTATTGAAAAGAAAAGGGAATCAAGTATATGTGAAGTGGCTCGGACTTCCTACTAGCGAAAACAGTTGGATAGATAAAACAAATGTATTTTAAGAGTGCCGATCAAAAATTTGTTCTAATATGTATTTAAGCAAATACACATATGTTTTCTATTCATTACGTATTTGTTCTTAAAGCAAAAAAGACTTGTATTTGTACCTATTAAACACGTTTCTATTACATATAGAGAAATAAAGAAATAACAATGAAAACAACACAAGGTATTTCAGACAATAAAAAAACAGTTTCACCTGCATTCAACAAAAACATCATTAAAGTAAAAAAAGGAACTGGTTTTAAGAAAACACTTAAAAAAATTGTTAAACATACTAAAAAACACATTACAAAATTAAAACCAACATGTAAGAAAGCATTGATGGAATTAGCACACGTGGCAGCTAAAGAATTTGCATCAGATACACCAATAAAATTACCTAGGATTATACCAGTACCAAAAACTGGAGGATTTCTTCCTTTAGTACCAATATTTGCTGGATTATCTGCTGCTGGTAGTTTAGCAGGAGGTGCTGCTGGTATTGCAAAAGCAATTAACGCATTCAAAACAGCTAAGAAGCAATTGCGTGAAGCACAACGACACAACAAGGAAATGGAGGCGTTATTCATTGGAAAAGGATTACATCTCAAGAATTACAAGGATGGTTTAGGCATTTACATAACACAGAAAAAAAACTGAAATCTCGGCTGCCCAATAGAGCTTTATCCAATATTGATATAATGAAACACTCGAATAATATTCCATTCTTCCGAGGTGTGTTTATGAGAGATAAATTACCAGATGAAGTATTGCCTATAGAATGTGGAGTGATCAATCTAGACTCTTCTGAAAACTCTGGTACTCATTGGGTAGCCTATGGCAAGATAAATGAATATATTGAATATTTTGACAGTTATGGTAACTTAAAACCTCCTAAAGAATTTATGCAATATGTAGGAAATAATATTCAGTATAATTATGAAAACGTACAGCGTGATCATTTGTATAATTGCGGACACTTGTGTTTAAAATTTCTTAAGTCATTTTGGAAAGACAATAAAGTAACATAACATAATGATGTTTTTCTTTGAATACATGAATATCATTGAAACGTAATAAAAAAAGTTAGTTAGCCAGTTATAAAAGATCATATCTTGATATTCTACGCCCATTGTTAGTTTGTCTGTGATGATAATAACTACTCGCATTGTAAAGAATAATTGAGCTAAATTTGATAATAGTAATACTATTTTGTTTATAAATGAAAGAACATGCTAGTTTTTAATAAAACGCCTATCGTGAAAAGAAAATGTTATATTACACTTCCTGTTTCCAAAGAAAGCAGACGTGTCAACGCAATAAAAATTAAAAGACAAATTAAAATTACTAAAGAGAATAAAAGATTTCTTAGAGATATTGGACTAAAATTAAAATAATAACAATATGCTTCAAATAACAGATTTACCGCAACATGATGACTCTATTGAAAGTTATGAGATTCATACCTTTTTTTTTTTTTTTTTTTTTTTTTTTTTTTTTTTTTTTTTTTTTTTTTTTTTTTTTTTTTGAGGGTGGGAAATCATCAAATAACTTCTCCCGCTCTGGGTGGAGCGGGAGGGCGTGTCAGACTTTTACTGACTAAAACCCACCCGTGTTCCTTCAGTTGCCTATGCCAGGGCCGCGGTAACCCTTTCAGACAACCCGCGACCCCAGCGGCGTCGGCCCTATTGGGCCCCGTCACTTGCTGACATCTCTTTGAGGCGCGCGTGGAACACGACGCGCCGTCGACTCGGGCCTGGTCCTTACCGGTCGGCGAGCTACCCGCTGCTCACCGTCCGCAGGCCCGCGCCTACGGTGGCCGGAAATCGCCCCGCGATTCCCGCCGCCCAGGGCGTCTCCTGCGGCGACTGAGGGCGTGAGGCTGCCTCTCCCTCACGCGTTCCGCCTCCTCCTTCGCGAGCATCACTGCTTCGCAGAAGGAGGTGACGGCCTCCCATGCACTCTCGCTCCGCACCATGGCCTGGACCAGGCTCGGACGCGAGAGATCGCCGCCGCCGATCGCCTCCGTGAGAACACGGCGGTGCTCTGCCCAAGCCGGGCAGACCTCCACTGTATGCTCCACCGTGTCCTCCGGGCGATCTACACAATGGAAACACCCGGGCGTTTCCTCCCGCCTTATGCGAAACAGGAACCTCCCGAAACAACCGTGTCCGGTGAGGACCTGCGTCAGGCGGAAGGTGAGGACGCCGTGGCGCCTCTCTAACCACTCCTCAAAGAGGGGACTTATCGCCGCTATTGTGGCGTGCCCAGCGCTGGGTTGCGACAATCGCGCTCTCCATGCCGCCATGAGATCCCGCCGGAGCTCTGTCCGCTGTACCGTGATTTCTCGCGGCAGCGGAGTTACGCCCCGGCGCTTCGCCTCCTCGCGCCACTCCCACACGTGCGCGAGGACCTTTGCCTCCAGATCCCACGGCGGCAATCCGGCAAGGAGGCTCGCCGCCTCCCGGGAGACCGTGCGGTATCCCCGGACTAGCCGGATGGCCATGACCCTCTGGGACGCGTTCAACCTGCCGGCTGGTCCCAGCCTTAGGGAACGCGCCCACACCGGTGCTCCGTAAAGGGCCATGGACCGCACGACCCCCGCGGAGATTCATACCTACAGTCCGTATAATACTAGTTTCAAAGAAAATGATGAAATCAGAATACCCATACATCATCAAGATTTGTATGTATTGCCATGCAGCAGTTCCATTTTTATAGAAGGGTATGCAAGTGTATCTAGTAAAGATTCAGCAGGAAAAATAATACAAAAAGAAGTTAATTTCATAAACAACCCAATCCTATATTTGTTTCAAGATATTAGGTACGAAATAAATGGTGTTGAAATCGATCGCATTAAAAATGCCGGTATCACAACAACTTTAAAATCGTTCGTCTCCATGAATGAAGGTGAAAGTAAAGCTGCAGCAATTTGGGGATGGAACTTAAATGGTAGTAAAATAGGTAATGGACACTTTAGCGTTATTGTGCCATTGAATAGATTACTAGGATTTGCAGAAGATTATAAAAAAATAATAATTAATTGTAAACATGAACTTATTTTACAAAGAAGCAGCTCCGCATTAAACTGTGTGCTTATGGAGAAAAATGATAGCCTAGAATTTGATATACAAAAAATACAATGGCGAGTGCCACACATTAAAGTTTCTGATCGTAACAAATTATCATTGCTTAAGAGTTTGGAGAGAGATCGTTCTATTCAGTTAGCATTTAGAAACTGGGATTTGTATGAATATCCGTTGTTACCAAAAACAACAAAGCATTCATGGTCGGTGAAGACAACTTCACAATTAGAGAAGCCAAGATTCATTATATTTGGTTTGCAAACTAACCGAAAAACTAATATAACTAGAAGTTCTTCCATATTCGATCATTGTAATGTATCCAATATTAAATTATTTTTGAATTCGCAATATTATCCATATGACTCACTTAATCTGAAATTTAATGAAAATAAATACAGTATATTATACGAAATGTATTCTAATTTCCGTCAGTCATATTACAACTTTGACATAGATCCGTTGCTTAGCTTAAATCAATTAAAAGAAATTGCTCCACTTTTTGTGATTGATTGCTCAAGACAAAACGAATCGCTCAAAACTGGACCAGTCGATGTGCGATTAGAAATTGAATGTTCTGAAGATATTCCAGATAATACATCTGCCTATTGTTTAATAATAAACGATCGACTTTTCGAATACAAACCTTTGAGCAATATTGTGAGAAAATTATCATGAATGTTATCGTAGATGTACAAGGGTTTAAGGGTGAAGAAAACGAATTTGTTCCGAAAGAAATAGCAGTAATGTATGAAGGACGTATACAAATACTGTTGTTAAAACCACCACGAGCATTTCATCATTTAACGAAAAAAGAACGGATACAAGTAGCCTGGATTGAAAGAAACAGAGGAATATACTGGAATGAAGGCACCGTACCTTATTTTAACTATAAAGCTAATTGGGGTAATTTTTTTACAAATAAAAATATATTTACAAAAGGTAGCGAAAAAGTGTTATGGTTAAAAGATATATTCGGAATTGATAATGTATATAATTTAGAAAGTAAGCAGTGTCCTAGTATAGTAGCGTTGTATAAAAAATATTCAAAATCATCTGATATTATAAGTTGTATCAATCACACCAATATTTGTGCCTTAAAAAATGTATTTTGTTTAAATAAGTGGTGTGTCGAAAATAATGTTCTTAATTCATAAGCAGAAATGTAAATATACAAGTAAACCAACATTTTAGTTTTATTTTTACTCCTATATTCGTTATTTTTTAGTGTCTTTAATATAACACAACATCAGTAGCTCTCATAACACATGGAACAGTATGCTAATTCTTATACGAGCAGCACATTTAACGCTACTAATTACAAAATACAATACAATTAAATGCTATTATCATTAGAGTCCTAATAACTTATAAATTGCTTACAATTCGTTTGCACGACATTTCATTCTTGCAATTGTAGTGTGAAGGTTCATTACGAAAAAATTATAACGCTTCATTTTGTAAAATTATTTTTGTGAGTAGTACCTGTAAGATTATATTTATTTGAGATAATAATATGCAGAGCAGTCAGAAAATAAATAAATTCAATCCTCGATATGACACGTACAATACTTATAAAATGCGGGAATTATCGTTTAGTCATTATTGGGCAACGGTTGATTCAAGGAGAAGATTGGTGAGGGAAATGGCTGACGCCGGATTTTTTTACTGTGGAAATAGTGTAAATGACAAAGCAGCATGTTTCTCGTGTGGGGGTATAATAGAAGATTGGGAGATTTACGACGATCCTTGGATGCAACATGCTATACATTTTCCTCAATGTTATTATTTGATTGCTGTGAAAGGAAAATATTATATTAATAAATGTCTGCAACATTTATGTTCTCTATTAGAATATACGTCATCGGATCATACTTCAAAGTGAGTCCACTTACGCCTACATAATATTAAAGCGCACTGCACTGCATCACAGCATTTGATCCTCATCATTTCAGCGTGAAGGTTCAATTGTATTGTATCTTTTTCATCTTACTAAAAGTAATTAACTAATTACCATGTCTAATTCATTAAAATGTGATTTAGAAGGCATTCATAAAATTATTTTCAAGAATCCTGATGGTAAAATTATATTTACTCAAGATATGCAAACTGATCCGAAAATACCGAATGAAAGTTTGTTGAAACACAAGGATAGTAATACAAGCCACACAAAAGATTTCTTTCACCTAAAGATGCAAGATTCGGTGAAATCTAAGTTTGAATATCCTCATTATCTTATAGTCAAGAGTGACCATCGTAAGGATACTCATACATTGGTACGAGTTAGCGACATACAGACTGATCGTGAAAAATATAATTCAAGTTCATCAAAACTTAGTGAAAGTAGTATATCAGAAACAACAGACACAGTTCTACCTGATTTAGAAGATGTTTTATGCTATCAGATTCAGCCAGGAAACGAAATTACTTTTATTTAAACCGTTTTATCTTCACTGTATCAGTTCGACTCCATGTCAAAGAATAAAGGACCAGGTGATAGCTGACAAAGATAGGTAAAGTGTTGTGTAGTGTGTTCTGTAGCAAACAGACCAAAAAAATGTAAAAGGTCCTCTAATAAATTATATTCTTCAATATTTACTGTTGTTTTTTTTATTTAAGTTATCTAAACAATAGATGATTCTGACCTTTATTTTGAATAGAGGATTGTGATTACAACCTTCATTTTGAAAGCGGGATTCTGAATATAACCTTCATTTTGAATGGAGGATTCTGAATGCAACCTTCATTTTGAATTGAACACTCAGTTTGAATAGAGGATTCTGAATGCAACCTTTAATTTTGAATAGAGGATTTTTGAATACAACACTCAGTTTGAATAGAAGATTGGGGGACCTGGATCCTTTGATCCAGGTCCCCCAATCTTACCCTACTCCTGGTGCATTATTGGTTTGGTATGAGTAAGGAAGACTTCAGAAATATATTACTAGAAACTCCACGGCTAGCGAATATGCACAGAAGTTCAACTGCCCTCGCTGCATTTTTAATGAAATTAAGAAATGGTGACTCTGGAGATCGTATAAGTTCTTTGTTTCAAGTTCCTAGAACTACATTAGAGGGTTTAATGGCAAGAGCAAGAGAACTTTTGCATCAAGATTTAGTTCCAAGGCATTTAGGTATAGGTCACATTACACGAGAAGAGATAGCACAAAGAAATCTTTTAATACCAAATGGCCTTTTTGGTGGCACTGAAAATGAGGGTGGTAGGAGACCAATAATAATAGTTGATGGAACCTACATATATTGTAATAAAAGTGCCAACTATGCCTATCAAAAGAAAACTTACTCTTTGCATAAATATAGGAATTTAGTAAAGCCGTTCTTGTTTGTATGTTATGACGGTTACATAATTGAGATTTTAGGCCCCTATCCAGCCGTAACATCTGATGCTGATATTGTAAATAACGAGTTTCGAAACCCAGAGAGTCCATTGCGTCAATATTTTCAAGAGGGCGATGTGTTTATTCTAGACAGAGGATTCAGAGATGCAGTCCCATTGTTGCAAAACTGTAACTACTCTGTGCATATGCCATCATCATTACAGGATCATGAAAATCAGCTGTCAACATTAGAGGCAAACAAAACTCGGGCTGTTACTATTTGTAGATGGGTGGTTGAAGTTATGAATGGGATTTTTAAGCAGCGGTTTAAAATATTCCGACATGAGTTCAACAATAGAGCTTCACCACATGTCATGATTGACTTTTCCATAGCTGCTGCCCTAATCAATAGATTTCGACCACCCCTCACAGACAGGTTTGATGCTGCCCAGATATTACAAATTATACAACAGAAAATGTTCCAAACTAATACATTAAGTGAGTTTATTATACATAATAATTATAACAGAAGATCGGCACAGTTCTCAAATATAAATGTTGATAACAGCAATGTCACTGAGTTTCCTCAGCTTGAGTATCACGATTTGATTTTAATAGCTTGTGGTACTTACCAAATCCGTCAGGCCCGATCATATTACGGTGAGCATATCCGCTTTAATGGCCGATATAAGATCCAAGTATGTAGGGAGGCATCAATTAACAATTTAAGAGAACAATTGTCTCTCTCTCAAAGCTCTTGGCTTTTAAGAGCCAAAATTCAAAGTCGCCATATCAGTAGCAAAGCATATTTTGTGTATGTTCTGATTGATAACAGCTTAAATGGGAGAGAGGCAATAAGTCAATATTATTGTAATTGTAAGATAGGTAAACGAACTGTGGGATGCTGTTCCCACACTATGACCATTTTATGGTATTTAGGTTGGGCTCGGCACCAAAACAGTATTGAGCCCCCTGCACAATTCCTTGATGATTTGTTAATTGAATTTGATGATAGTGATAATGATTGATAATTGTGAAAAGAATAAAACTCTTCAATTAGGTACTGATTTTTTGTTTAATTTACTCTGTGTAAAAATACATAACCTCCAATTTAAAATGTCTGAATAACTTCTTTTTTAGAAGTTCAGTGTAAAAGTGGAAATCAAAGAAAAGTTTTTGACATTAAACTACACAAGAAAACGTAAGAATTTTCACTGTCCATGACAAATTAATATTGAGCCAAAGTTACTATGGACATCTGACATTGTTCTTTTGGAATCATAACAACTAATAAAGAAATTGAAATTCATATTTAGTATGTAAAAATGTACTATAATTCATATTACGCGCGCTTGCGCGCGCATTTTATGGACCATATTTTTGCGATATTTCGATACTCGTTTAACTTCATATCAATTCTTAATGCATTAATTTTATTATAAAGGATCAATATGAATAAATCAAGAAATGCGGGCAAGTGCTCAAATACTCATCGATGATTCTGTAAATCAATACAACTAATATTCTATTCTATCAATTATTTATAATACCTTTGCAGTAAAAAAATATGAAAGGTTATTTTTTATACAAAAAGGTTACATTTTTTTATATTTCAGGTGATTTCTGACATGACCGACTGGCAACAATGATAACATTATGAAAGAGCGTGTTGCATTACCCAAAGATTCGATGTTTTTAGTTAAAAAATAATAAATAACCGAGTTAAAAGGCAGTGCTTGTTTGTGTGTACATATACAGGGTTATTTGTAAAACACCAGCAACCTCTTAAGAGGTCATTGTACTCATCATTATGAACAACTTTTACTATGGGACCAAAGCTAAAATCGCGAAAAAAAAATCAGCTGTTCCCTACATCTAAGTTCGTTGAACTCGTCAAAATGTAGGGAACAGCTGATTTTTTTTTCGCGATTTTAGCTTTGGTCCCATAGTAAAAGTTGTTCATAATGATGAGTACAATGACCTCCTAAGAGGTTGCTGGTGTTTTACAAATAACCCTGTATAAGTGTATACATTTTTAATTTTTATATGAGGGTTTTATTTGACTGTTTGAGTGCGTTTTTTAAAATCCTAAATAATATTAACAAAGAAATTTCCTTTGTTCGCAGCTACAACTGCCTTGAAAAACCATCTTAAAAACAAACATGCTGAGGAGTACACAACTGTCTTTGATAAAACCTCGACAAGTGTAAATAAAAATAGTAGCGCTCAAGCCACACATGAATCTGTGCCCGGTCCGTCACCGAAACCAAAACAGTTAACTCTAAAAGAAGCAGTCGACAGAAAGCTGTTGTGGGACATAAATGACCCTAGATCAAAACAATATCATTATTTAATTGGTGAAATGATAGTTATTGATAATGATTGATATTTTCAGTAGTTGAAAGAGCTGGTTTTGCAAGGCTTATGTAAAAAGCAGTGCCGCAATATAAAATGCCCAGTCGTAATTATATGACAGAAAATGTCATTCCCGAAATATATGACCGAATTCACTCTAAAATTGCAGCTAGTATTTCGCAAGCTACAGCCACCTCTGTGACATCCGATATGTGGACAAACCAACACAATTACGAGAGTTTCTTAAGCTTCACTGCACATTGGCTGTCTCCAGAGCTTAGTCTTGAACATGGTGTTTTGGCAATGAAGCCATTTATTGGCGCACATTCAGGTGTCACCTGAATGTGCGCCAATAAATGGCTTTGCGAAAGAGCTCAATGCCATTGCCGACTTGTGGGATATTCCTCATAGCAAGACTCATTCGCTTGTCCACGACAGTGGAGCCAATATGATAAAAGGCGTACGAGTGGCACAATACGATTCTGCAAAATGTTTCATTCATTCGCTACAACGATGTGTTGAGGAATCGTTGAAAGCTCAAGAGGATGTATTAGATATGATAGGCACTGCAAGGCGGATTGTCACCCATTTTAATCATTCTGGTGTAGCGCAACACAAGCTTAAATCTATCTGTCAAGAGCTTAACTTGCCAGACCACCAGCTAGTGCAAGACGTTGCAACGCTGTGGAATTCCACTTATTATTTAATGGAACGATTGCTAGAACAGAAACGAGCTGTGTCATTGTACATATCTGATCACGATTCTTTGAATAATTTGACATCGACGCAGTGGGAACTAATGCAGCAATGTGTTAAATAAACTCCTCAAGCCATTTCAAGAGATCACTAAAATTACTAGTTTGGGCCTTTCCTGCATTTCTGAAGTGATACCGCATGTTGCCGTATTATTGAAATACTTAGGTAAGGAAGAGACTGCAGTCAGCACACCAGACTTATTAAGAATGAGATCAATACTAAAAGCCGAGCTCCAAAAACGATTTAATTTTGATGAAAATGAAAAATACTTGGTTGCTACTTTTCTTGATACTAGGTTCAAAACTAGTTTCCTTTTATAAGATATTCCTTTTATAAGGCCTTATATATATTTTATTATATATTAGGCCGAATAGTAAGTAGTATTCGGCCGAATACCGAATACTGGAAAAATTAAGTTAAAAATAAATATAATATTGAAAATGTCGAAAATAGGTAATTGATTTACTCACTCGCTTTTTTTCCTTCTCCGCCACGCGAGATCTTGACTTTACAATCTTCACTGAAAATTTCAAAATATTTCCAAATAGGAGACTTTTTATTCACAACTGAAGCCATTTTAGACGATATACATTATTTTTTAAATGCGATATCATAAAATACAGCAAGTTGTGACACGACTTGCCGGCTACTGAGCCAAATACGGGGAGTATTTGGCTCAGTAGCCGCCTCGTCACCGCCGCACGCACTGCACCAAAACGTGTCGTAACTTGTTCGCGTGAAGTGTACTGGATCTCCCGCCAGAGACCGGCTGAGACCGCCGCCGAATATTCGGTATTCGGCCAAATCACTATTCGTTGCATCTCTAATAATCAACTTACATGGAAACCTAAAATATTAAGCCTAACGGGGGCGGAAAAAACTACTAAAATGTCACATCTTAGAGGGTCATAAAATAAAATAACTTTAACTAATATAATTCATTTGCCCCTAGTGTGAACGAGTCTTTAGATTACAAAACATAAAATCAAAGATTAGGTACGAGTCACCGCGCGTCGACCGCGTCAACGCGTCGCCCGGCGGTAGACAATAGAAAACTTTTAGCAATTACCTTCTTTTATTTGTAATGTTAACTCTATAAGCTCGTAACTACTCCTGGACAACAAAAAATGTATTAAATCATTTTTAGTATTTATTTCTGTCAAGTGATTTGTAATCTTTAGAAATAAATGAATTCAAACCGTTAATGGCAGGATCAAGAGACATTAAAATATTCAGGCATGAATATTTTAATCGTGCATGGCCCTCACATGATGAATAAACATAAACATAGGTGAATAAACATAAACATAGGTGAATAAACATAAACATAGGTGAATAAAAATAAAATAGGTGCGACCACAGATAACAATTGCATTTTGTCTCTCCAGAGGCAGATCAGGTCTGCCTCAAAAACTCATATAAACTATTTGTTATATATGATTTTTTACTAATGACATTACTCCGGCTTATAAGAAGCAGACCCAAATGTTGAGGCACATATTCCTGAGCTAATATATCCCTAGCCTTGTTCATCAGGGTTTCCACAGTGCGCCTTGGCGTTTGAAATAGACTCGACAGCCTGTCTCCTGAGTCTCCCGTCCTTAATTTGCATAATATTGCAGTAAATGCAAAACTTCCTCTGTGCATTTCACGAAGTCCTCTTATTTCGTTAATTATTTGTTGATGTTGGGATAAGGAAATTCCCAGAAAATAATGTGCCACATATTCTGGCAGACTCTGGATATCTTCAAACTTAAAAACACTTACAGAAGATGCAGACCATTTGGGTCTGCATCTTCTGTAAGTGTTTTTTCATCGTCTATCTTTGCATCTTCTGTAAGTTGAGGCACATATTCCTGAGCTAATAATAGGTCTTTACCTATGAAATTGCCGTTTTGTATGAAAAAATTTAAACGATTTTTTTTCATGTATTTTTTATTTGTATTAATCGAAGTAATCACCCATGCAATCAATGCATCTTTGCCAACGCAGTGGCAGTTTATTGATGCCCTTCTTAAAGAAATCAGCTGGTCGGGAGGCAACAAATTCTTCAAAGGCATTTTGTACTGCCTCTCGGGTATTGAATTTTTTTCCCGCCAAGAAGTTATCCAAATTCTGGAAAAAGTAGTAGTCTGTAGGCGCAAGGTCTGGTGAGTAGGGCGGATGACGGAGAGCTTCCAACCCCAGTTCTTGCAACTTGGAGACCGTCTGCTGTGCAGTATGAGGTCGCGCGTTGTCGTGCAGGAGCAGCGGAGACGAGCGATTGACCAATGCTGGTTGGAGATGTGCCAGCTTCTCCATCATTGTGTTCAGTTCTTCACAGTACACATCTGCAGTAATGCTCACCCCGTTTGGTAAGAAGCTGTGATGAATCACACCGGCGCTAGACCACCAAACAGTGACCATCACTTTTCTAGGGGTAAGTTTTCGTTTAGGGCATTGTTTAGGTGCTGAACCAGGATCCAACCAACTTGCTGAGCGCTTGCAGTTATCAAACAGAATCCATTTTTCATCGCAGGTAACAATGCGGTTCAAAATTCCTTCATTTGTGTGTCTGTTGAGCAGTGCAAGGCACGTCTCGACGCGTACTTCGCGCTGGCGATCATTGAGTTCGTGGGGCACCCATTTGTCAAGCTTTTTTACCTTGCCAATTTGACGCAAATGGACCAATATTGTTTTGACGCTAACGTCGAAAGCTGCTGCTAATTCAGCCGTAGATTGTGTATCATCAGCTTCCACAATCGCCTTTAATTCTTAATTGTCGACCAAAGTCTTCGGACGACCGCGAGGTTCATTTTTCAGGTCGAAATTTCCAGAACGGAAGCGAGCAAACCAATAACAGGTGGTGCGTTGGTTTGTAGTGTTAGCTCCGTAAACCTCGTTGATGTTGCGTGCCGCTTGTGCCGCGTTGCTGCCACGACGGTACTCATATTCCATAATTACTCGAATTTTTAACGTATCCATGATGACGAAAAAGATTGAAATGCGATGAAAATGTAACACTAATCAATAAACCAATGACTACTTTTGGAAAAAAAATCCATGTTTTTAAAATAAAATTAATTTGAAATTAGAATTTTTAGCCAAACAAAAATTATTTTGATTTGAAATGGCCAGTACTGCAGAACGGCAATTTCATAGGTAAAGACCTAATATATTCCTATCGATATCCTTCATCAGGGTTTCCACAGTGCGCCTAGGCGTTTGAAATAGACTCGACAGCCTGTCTCCCGAGTCTCCCGTCCTTAATTTGCATAATATTGCAGTGAATGCAAAATTTCATTTGTGCTTTCTTATTTCGTTCATTATTTGTTGATGTTGGGATAACGAAATTACCAGAAAATAATGTGCCAAATATTCTGGCAGACTTTGAATATCTTCAAACTTCACTTACAGGTTCTTGTAGTATGAAAACCATATCTTCAATTTGGAAACAATTAAAATGGTCTAGTGTGTTTTCAGATGTGTACAGTTCACCAAATGTGTTTCTACCCATGTGGTAACCGCATATCCTTGCACCTCTAGGTATATAAAAGTTGTGGTCACTCAGCACCCGTCTACATATTGCGTCCGGAATATGATATCGCTCATTCCTACAATCAGCAAACAAACAGTGCCTTCTAATGTCAGCAGCGCGTCTAATGTTTGGCAGTGTAATGTATTGCTGCTGTGGTATTTCCTGATTGTTGCACTGGATTTTCTTCTGGAATTTCTGATAAAACCCGGTGGTTCGCAAGCTCCTAACACGTGTGGCACACATAATCGGTGTCCACAATCTAAAAAAAAAGTATTTACAATTTATTTCTCATTGAATTTTCAATTTTAACTAACTGAAACAGTCATAAAATTATAATTAAATAAATAAATAAATAATAAATATCCTTGAACATTTCACACAACGCCATCTAGTACCAAGCTAAGCAACCTAATGCTTGTGTTATGGTAACTAGATGGCTGATAAACTACTTATATACATTTTTTTTTTGTAAATACATACATATTATAGATAGAAAAACACCCAGACTCGGAACAAATACTTGTAGGTCGTACAAATATTTGTACTGTGCGGGAATCGAACCCGCGACATGCTGCGCAGCAGTCAATCGCTCAACCACTGCACCAACCGTGTCGTCTAATTATAATAGCCTGTAACTGAAATTTCTAGGATATGTCCACAGCTTTATAACTCTTATAAAATGTTCACTTTGTGAAGACAGACAATGCCTATTTTCTGCAGACAGCAGCTGTATGTCACAATTCACACAGCAATCTCCAATTTCCTCATGTTGAGGGCTTTGGTGCGGGGATATAGACATAGCCTCTGAAGCACTTCTGTTAAATTGGGCGTTTTGGGTGTTAGTTTATAGTAATATTATTTGAACTCGTAGCCAACATGGCCCACATGCTTCATCAGTAGGAATCAGCTATAACAATAATTAATACAATCAATATTTATTACAACAGAAATAATAAAAAAATATTTTTATACCATTCCCCCTCTAAAAAGCTTATTTTATTCACTGAAAACATTGAATATACAAAAAAGCACTTTTATTACTGGTTTGATGTATTTAGAACACACCAATATATTCGACCACAGATTTAGAGTAGGCTAGATACCGCATGTTCATTAGATAGTATGAAAACCGAGCGTGTCATCTTTTTTATACCTAACGCACGCTTGGACGGATGGCTTGCGGTAGTCTAGCATACTCTAAATCTGGTACTCGACCTATATTAGTGTGTTCTAAATTCAATTTCATTAGAAATTTTAAAATTGAATTGATTTTTTGAATTTTATTTGAAGGTGAAGACCGACTGGACTCTGAGGGTCGAAAGGTTGGAGTCGCGCCACAACATCAACTTTACGTCGTTCGTGGTACGAGTTCCAACCCAACATCTACAGACATTCTTAGAAGAGGACTTTTGGCCGAAAGGTGTCATATTTCGACGTTTCCGAGGACGGTTACGCGACACCACGCAGCGGAACACGACGCCGACGTTACGTGTATAGTTATAGTTTTTAATAAGATTATTTCATATGTATTAGTTTATTATTTTATAAATCATTTGTGAATTTTATCTATTAGATGGGCCTTAGTTGCCTGAGAATAAAGGAATTATTATTATTATTTTTAAAGTGTCTCTGACTTATCTCGGGAACCTGGGGTCCCGGACTTTTGGAAGGCGTACGAGGGGCCGAAGCCAACTTGCAGAGGCCCCTAAGACAATTTAAAATTATGAGGAGGCACCAACCGACGATTATCCCTATATACACTATGCAAGTGCACCCAAGGATAACCCCCGGTTGGTGCAGGACTATTGCAGAACATTGAAACAAAACATATTGGGCTATGGGTTTGGGTCAATTATTATTATTAGTCGACATTTTCGACAAGGAGTTTAGCATTAGAATAAAAACTGTTTTGTGTTCTTTGCTGTCATTAGTAAATTGCCGCTATTTTGAATACTGTTGTACGAACACAAAGTTTAGTGTTACTTCGAAAAAAAAAAACGATAAATCGATAAAAAATGCATTCAAGTGATGAACGATGTGTTAACACCTGAGTTTATGAAAGAGAGGGCGGCCGATATAGTGGACAACTTGCTACCCAACAAAATCACGGCTGGTTTATATCAAAGCTAATTTAACTTTCCTTTTTCTTCATTAAATGTCTATTTTCGCTTAAATCTTTCTTTTTCTCGTAGTCATGGTATAAAGTATAGTATGCAACTCTTGAATAAAGCGGATTTATAACGAGGGCCATGAATCACTCGCGTCGCTCAGGAGTCTAACACTTGAATCACGAGCGTAATCACTCCCTACGGTCGTGATTCAGTCGTTAGAATCCTTCACTAGCTCGTAATTCGTATAATGCCCTCGCTTTAAATCTGTCCTTTATTCACTAATTGCATAATATACTATTATAAAGACAAAAAAATATATTTACTTGACGGTGCTGTATCCACTGTGAAATGATTGCAGCAAGTTGTTGTTCTTCATCAGTACTTATCTCAGTACTAAACGACTTCTGCTTCTTAGAATGGAACGGCCACATCCAACGCAAACATTTTGATGTCCAACTTGTCTTTCAGGTGCAACTTGACTTGCTAATTCCCAACAAGCCTGGCATACGAAGTCAGCATCAGTTGTCTGCGAGTAACATAATGTAGAATGATGGGATTGTGGGGCAAGTAAAATGCTATAGAACAGTTTTACTCGTGGTTTATTTCTTTATCCGACACACAAAAGTACAGTAAAAATCCTCTTCTTAAATTAATTAAAATCTTCCAACGTCTTGCCGTCTTTCACTCCAACCGCAAAGTCCCCTCCCTTCCTTCCTCTCAACCGCCATCTTCCTTCATTATTAGCATATATTGGTAATAGGATTCGTCTTTGCGTTTTTTACGTGCCGCCATCATCTCGTGCATTTCTTTGGCGTTCACGGCGTCCGGAAATTCCTTCAGCACAGCTGCCTTTAGTTCTTCGTATGTTTTGTGCACTCTTTCAGTTTTCAGCCACAGCCCTGCTGTTCCCGTCAATGACCTACGAGCAATGATAAGTCGTTGCTGCGCAGTCCATGCAAATATCTCCGCGTTGTCATCGAGATCTTGAGCCCATTTCGTGGATGAATAGGAATGATCGTCACCACTGAACTGAGTCACTTCAAACATGTTGAAAAATGCGTCTTTGCTGTCTTTGTCCGCCATCGTCGTTTTTTAGTAGGTAGGTAGGTAATTTCACTGGAAAAATTTTCTTAGAGCGTCTTTCGTCTTCAAATAGCGTCCTCCGTCTTTAAATAACGTCTTCCGTCGTCTTTCTTCCTTGTAATGCGTCTTCGTCGTGATTCTTCGTTGATTCTTCACCTTTTTGTGTCGCGATCGTCCTATTTTTCTTCAAAACCACGTGCCCGCAATCCCGGACGAGCCCCCAAAATGTAGAATGATGGGATTGTGGGGCAAGTAAAATGCTATAGAACAGTTTTACTCGTGGTTTATTTCTTTATCCGACACACAAAAGTACAGTAAAAATCCTCTTCTTAAATTAATTAAAATCTTCCAACGTCTTGCCGTCTTTCACTCCAACCGCAAAGTCCCCTCCCTTCCTTCCTCTCAACCGCCATCTTCCTTCCCTCTCCCTCTCACAGTCGTTCTTTCTCTCTCACACACGTTACGTTCCATTCCTCATAGATTCTCGCATAAACACCCATCCTACAATAATAATAAAAAACTGTTAGCCTCTCTAATACTGAACAGCCTAGTCAACCACGCACTTAGAGGTCGAATACATCACTGTCCAAGTGTTACTCTTTGGGTGTTTTAAATTACAGTAGTGTCCAGTTATAATGACAGCGAGATATCAAAAAGAAAACTTATATGACATATACAGTGGAAGCAGAAGTCAAGCCAAGCCAAGGGTCAATAATGAAAAAAACCGGTCAAGAGCGAGTCGGACTCCCACACCGAGGGTTCCGTACCATCATTTATATGTAATTTTGTTGATGATTTCTGAAAAACTGTGCTATTTAGCGACATCGTTTTATTTTTCCTGTAATCTATACATAAACTTCTATTACATTGAATAATTTCAGATTTTTCTGTATGCAAACTTCGCAGATAAGGGAACGGATTTTTTTTTTACATTTTCCATCAAAAGTCGAAAACTATGATACATAAAAAAATAAAGTTTGAGAATGTGCAAACAGCGCTCTTTCATATGATACCCCACATGCCCTAGTATAACTATATAACCCCAAAAATCAGATCTGACAAACAAAAGAGCCGAGCGCACATTTTTTTTTTGTGTATGGCAATTGACCATTGAGGTCGAGACTTCTTAACCGGACTATCCTGTTGATGCTTTAAGCGAACTTAAAGCCTCCAGCCAGGGTCCGTGCGCACAGAACAGTTGGCTTCGGCTCCTCGTACGCCTTCCGGAAGTCCGGGACCCCAGGGTACCGAGATATGTCAAAGACATTGACAGTGAAACAAAATAATAAAAATCAGTAATAACTTCTAAGACAAAAATAAGCTTATCATTTCTCGAAATCTCTCGGACAGATTTTGATGCCTTTCTGCATGTTTGAACAGTACATTGTACACTTTCATTTGGTATATGATTCATCCTTGGCGACGCTTGGATCACATTTGCCCACTATCTTATGATAAAATTATTTCCAGTTGCAAAGCTGTGCTTAAAACCCATGTAACATGTTGTATTTATATGGCGCCACAGTAGTTGGGCCATGATCGTAGTCCATTTCTGCTTTGGCAAGTTACATCGTTTTTGTTTTGTAACAGAGGGCTTATTTGGATCATTGCGTGCAGAATAATAATCTTTAATTGGTCGTATTTGTTCGCAAATTAAAGGCTCTACATCGAAGCATTTGACTTTTGAGAAACTTTGTTCTTCATCAGATGATGGCGTGACAGTGTCGTTTTTTCAGAAGAAGAGTTGCTACTTTCATCATTAATCACACTAGTTGTATCAAAAAAGTATTTGAAATTTCTCTTTAAAGATAAGTAAAGGGCTCTGTGTGTCATTCGACTGGAGAGATTTTTACTAATAGCTTTAAAAATCTTACTTGTTGAAAGTGGTTTATGCTTCTTAATGAAGTTTTTTAGCTGTTCTTCATACATTATAAATTCGATCTTCTGTTCGAATCTGCTTAGTACGCTATAATTATGCTCCATTGTCACAGAATTTGTAGCAGCGGAGTAGGGACTTTTATCGGAAAACATAATATACATTACATGAATAATTTAGTATGCAAGAGAATGCACCATGCTGATGGAGTACAAACTAATAATTACAGTACCTGCAGTTGAAGTAGCAAGAAGAGAGGTATCAGTGGAAGGATGACTAACACTGCTAACTTCAAACTGCTGAGTTGTAGCAGGGATGCCGTAACTTTCACCTGAAATAATATCTACTACATACTATCGTCCTAGTAACTTTATCATTAGGTCTCTGTCTAATCGATAGATGTTATAATTTGAGAGTATCTGTCTCGACTTGGACATAAATGAAATCCCGTATAGTTTTAATACTTGTATTTCGACACAAATAGGTTTTTTCCAATAATTTTAGTGGAGCGATCAATGTTCTGCCAAATTAATATAAAAAGTAAATGTGGGGTAACTTATAAATTGAAGGAAAAAAATCAAACTCCTGGCTATTGCGTGCATCTCTGCACGAAGCTTGTTTGCTGCTATGAATATACTTGTAGGCGCAAACATCCTCCCGCCGTTGAAACTTTCAGTTTTCAATCCTTTATCTCATCTGAGGAAGGCAGAGGCCAAAGTCGCACTAAAGGGCGTCGTACAACTTCCCGTTCGGTCTTCACATCAGCAACTCGAGAAACTCCGTCTGATCCAGGAAACAATTTCTGCACTCGTCCCAGTCTCCAATACAGAGGCGGCGTGTTATCATCCTTCAGAAGAACTAAATCACCGATGTTCAGGCTTGACTTATCGGTTCTCCACTTGCTACGTTGCTGTAAATCAGCGATATATTCACGCTGCCACCGACGCCAAAAATGTTGATGAATTTGCTGTATTCGTTGGTAGCGTTGTAGACTGTTAGAATTGCGTTCTTCTAAGTCAGGTGATGGAAGAGCAGTGAGGGGCCGGCCAATAAGAAAGTGACCAGGGGTGAGGCATAGAAGATCATCAGGTGAGGAGGATAACGGGCAAAGCGGACGACTATTCAGAATGGATTCTACATGTGCGAAAAGGGTAGACAGCTCCTCAAAAGTTAAATGAGAATTGCCCATCACACGTTTGATATGGTACTTAGCCGATTTCACACCGGCCTCCCAAATTCCACCAAAATGAGGGGCGTAAGAAGGTGAGAAAATAAAATTGATCCCTTCCCCGCTTGCAAAATCAGAAAGAGAGTCCGCGTTAATCTTAAAAAAATGATTTTGCTCCTTAGCACCAGATACAAAATTGCGACCATTATCGCAAAATACCTCAATTGGCCTTCCGCGTCGTGACACAAACCGTCGGAAGGTGAGAATAAACGCGTCTTTAGTTAAATCGCTTACAGCTTCAAGTTGTATAAAAATATACGTTAAACATAAAAAAAGACAAAGATATGATGGGTTATAGGTTTAATTGAAACACAATTATAAGAGATGACGGCAGATTTAATAACTTGAGAGCTTCTCAACTACTGTAATGCTGCTCCATTACAGTAGTTGAGAGGTTTTATCAAAAAGGAACGACATGACAATGTCAGTTGTACAGATGCATTTGACAGCTGACACATAGTACAGAGACAACGTTTAGTTTACTATTCTTAACACTTGCCCTTAAACTAAAACACAATGTCTCGCCAGACAACTGGCCCTGAAACTTATGTTACATAATAATAAATTATTTATGTATACAAACAATAAAATGTTATCCAAATAACAAACAAACAAATGTTTACATTTAACGTTACTTAAATAAACCTAAACCTTTTAAGAACAAATCATGTTTTTCCTTTGTTAAGGGTTTTGTTAGAATATCAGCAATCATTACATCAGTTGACAAATACTCAATTTTAATTATGTCTTTACTAACAATTTCTCTTATGAAATGATGCCTTACATCTATGTGTTTTGTCCTACTATGATACATAGGATTCGAACTTAATCTTTGAGCAGATTGATTGTCATTATAAATCAATGTTTTACAAAACTTTCCCAGTAATTCATGCAAAAAATTTCTAATGCACAAAGCCTCTTTACAGGCATCTGATAAGGCCATATATTCAGCCTCCGTACTACAGAGAGCCACTGTTTTTTGTTTTTTACTCTCCCATGATATAGTGCTATTACCAAGTTTAAAAATAAAACCAGTGTAAGATTTACGATCATTTTCGTCACCTGCCCAATCAGCGTCTACATAAGCAGTGACATTCAGCTCACTCTTCTGAAAAGTTAAACAATAATTATATAGATCGGACTAACTTACCTAGTGACGTCCGATCCTTAATTATGTGAAGTGATCTCGTCCTCATTGTACACATGTAGTTTGTACTTCTCATACCCGCTAATCACATTATTTAAAGATGAAAACCTTCATCATAAAAAAAAAATATTAAAAAATAAAAATATTTTATCTGTGGTCCGCCCGTTGGCGCGTGCTGTCCTGGCATCTGTCAATCATTCTTTCAAAGCATAAGAACGGGACTTCACGATGACCGATACGGGCATCGTATAGTCCCGGCATAGTGCATACAGCACAACACAACTTTTAGAGGGGGTTTAGATAAGGCAATCCATTACACATAAGTAGGTTGATTATCTGGGAAGGGCTGGGATACAATGAGGACGAGATCACTTCACATAATTAAGGATCGGACGTCACTAGGTAAGTTAGTCCGATCTATATAATTATGCTTCGTGATCTCGTCCTCATTGTACACATGTAGATGTTCAAAGAACAAAGTTGTGTTGGTAATAAGTTCAGCATATTGTTTAATAATTGAACATTGTAACTTAACATGTTATTCTAAGTTTGTTACTTACTCATTCATTATAAATGTATTTCTATTTATGAACCAGTCTTCCAGTTAGCTTAACTTAATTTAAAATTCTCTAAATGTTATTAGTTCCTGGAATTCTTATTCGGTCCTGAATGAACTAGTCTCATTAATAATCTAATATGGCACACATCAATTATCTACTTATAATCAGACATTTAACATTGACATTAAAATGTAACAATCACTGTGTATAGAGCACACAGCTTGTGCAAAAGCTCTAGATTGCACAAGGATTACTTATGGTTGATAATTTTGTGTTCCAACCAGCAGCTTTTCTTATGACTACAATGTTGATACCTCCTTCAGAGGTCTTTTAAGTTGAAGTAGAGGCATGTCTGTTTATGTGAATTTGGAAATATCTATTCCACTACTACTTAAGTTTTGTTTCATCCATCTACTAATGGTTGCAGAAGAGGTGGCATGAAAAGGTTTTCTCATAGTTCTAATTAATTATTTACAATCTTATCTTATACTCTTAGTAAAATCTAGATAGGGAAAAAAAGGGGCTAGGATACATTCTCTTTAAGAAATTATAATATCAAGTTGAGTTGAGATCTGCCAGGTGAAGAAGTTTTAATTATTTCTGGAATCTTTATCTAAATGTTATCCTCATTATCGAATGTTATCAATACTAATGAGTACAAGAGCTAAATGGATACTTACTAATTTTTTGTTACTTATTCTAAACTAAGGGTTTAGTTATGAAATAAATTAGATAACCCAACGATACTGGGGTCCCAAAGTATTTCATACTTAGGGTTCTTTTGTTTTAATTTAAACATAAGAAACCCAGCCTGGTTCCCCCTCACCCCCCCCCCCCCACCCCCAAGAAATCTTGACACTACCATATGAGCCATTTTGGGGGCCTAAAACTAGAAAAATTGTTTACAATTATTATACAGCGCACTCATTAGGGTATTGAGTGAGTCATATGACAATCCTTCAATGAAACTTAGTGGTCAAAAATAATATCACCATGGTGACTAAGCCTAGGAGGGGTCAATATCTTGATTCCTACAAAAGAGAATCCGCTGATTTACAGTAGATTCATATTGTTTTCTTGTTTTGTTAAACAAGGAAGCTATCAATTAAAAGGACCAGACTTCCTCTTCTCAGGAAAGCGTCCCTGATAATAATATGGTGGCAATCGGTGTGAGACCGCGCATCTACAGAGCATGTAAGTACCTGGATCAGGGAGCCATGATATGTCATTCTGACACTTAGTAGTGGAGCTGCTTGCAAACAGGGTCAATGCGGGGCTGACACAGTTTAACAACAAATGACTTGTGGGCTATATCACATCACTTCCATTCAATTTTTATGCTAGGTTGTCTAGATTTTACATTTGCCATAGAGTTTTCTTTGGACTAATGTAAGATGCATAAACCCATATACTTTGTCTTTCCTGGCACCATTGCTACAATTAAAGGCTAATTAAGCTATTTAGATAAGTAAAACAAGTACCACACATCTTATGATGATATAGGCGGAGCTATGACATTGTGATATGTAATATAATTACGCAAAATCTATTAATTGCATCTCATTTTTATGGAATAAGAGATAAACTATAAAATCTTTTTCTGAGGAAGTAAAATGGCAAACCGGACTGAATCTAACAAAAATCCTAGATACTGGCAGTACTGTCTGGGTTCTAGGACATTCTTTTCAGTATTAATAAATAAATCTTAGATTTTTTAACGCAGTTTGAATAGTAAACACCTTCTAACATTTTACATATTTGAATAGGCAAGACACAGAATATTGTCAAGATATATTGTGACAGAAAGTGACACTAATAACTTCAGTTGACAGCCACCTGGCTCCATGATTTGTAAATACAAATATATACTGGAGATACCTCTAAGATATTTTCCTATGGGTAATAAATAGTATGCATTTATTATATCCATTTTTGTCGGCAAAGACTATACTGTCCTTAAATCTACCAGTTTAAAATGGTATGTGGGAACATACTTATTGTATTTTTAATCTCCAAGTGCCGTTTAATTTTGGGGAAAATTATAAAAATTCATTATTGACAGGAGAACATGTTTCTATGGCACCTAACTGTAAGAGATAATAATCTCTTAAAAATTAAATATTATTATTATTTATTATTAATAATAATAAAATGATAATAACTATTTTATCATCAGGCAACTAGGCCCATAGATAAAATACATAAAATTATCTAATTTATTAGGAAAATTTGTATGGATATAAGATTGCTTTATTTCTGAATGAAGTTTTTATTCAGAAGTTTGAAAAGGAAACTCAGTGAAAGGTAGTTTATAGTCCTTGATTCACTCATGTATGGTTGGATTAGTAGTAATACTATTCCATACTTCAGAAAAATACTGCAATCTACCATTGTGTATCTGAGCTAGTTTCAGTTCTGTTTCAGTACCGTTTGATGTCATTGAATTTATCTTGAAGCTTATAGCCCGACCAGGTAATCAGATAATCAATATCTGTTTGTTCTCTAAGGATAAGGATCTCCGTGTGATGAACTATCATGATAAATGTCACAGTTGTCTAGCTGAGTCAGTTAACGTTTCTATTGATGCACTCCCTTGTGAGACTATTAAACTGTTAAGGACTTTGCCAGTGGATGTAATGGCAACAGCCATTATAATCCGCTGCAGTTGATTCCTCTTTCATTTACTGCTTCTGCCACTTAGATTACAGGTGTTTCATACTTCTTTTAAATGTTTTGCTTCTTAATTGCTATCTATAATTGCTCACCGGACCACCATGTGGCCAGACTGCCTTGCTGTGCCATAGATAAGGTAGATAACTGTACCGCCCCCCTCCTCTCTGAGTAGATTCTCAATACTTGAAGGTAAGACATTACAATGACATGACATTACATGCTTGTGGTATAGATACCATTACAATCACAGCCTCCTTCTAGTTGTATTGTAGTAGAATTTAAGTAGTAACATAGCATAATTAAGTTAGATTGTATACAACATCTAGAATTGTAAGTATTTTGGAATTTTTGAAAAACAACTGGAAGTTATCTGGCAAATAAAAGAGTTAAAATTGGCGGCATTGAGTCCGGCTGCGACGGATTCGGTCAAGTGACACATAGCTCCTTGAACGTGTTCGACTGTAGTGTCTTCCACGGAAGCGAGCTTCATACTCATCTACAAAGAACAATTGAAGTTCAGTTCCAGACTGCATAAATCTAAATCCACGGCTAACCTCTCGTGATAGCTCTAGGGACACAGCAGGGACATGTTTTTTAACACTGAACGTATCGTACCACTGGCTAACCTCTCGTGAAAGCTCTTGTGGTGTCGTTCTTCTGCAAGTATACAGCATATTCTCATGGTTAACCTCTCGTGAAAACTCTTAGAGACTCCTGGGTCTAATAACAGAGACGTGTTTTTAACACTGAACGTATAGACCATCGACTAACCTCTCGTGAAAGCTCGTATAGTATCGTTCTTTTGTAAGTATACGGCACAGAAATTTTTCTCATGGTTAACCTCTCGTGAAAACTTTTAAGAGACTGCTAGGGATCCAACAGAAGCGTGTATTTAACACTGAACGTATATACCATCGGCTAACCTCTCGTGAAAGCTCGTGTGATGTCGTTCTTTATTAAGTATACGGAACAGTTTAATGTTCTCATAGTTAACTTTTCGTAAAAACTCTTACGAGACTGTTAAGCATCCAGGAGGGACGTGTTTTTAACACTGAAAGTATAGGCCATCGGCTCGTGTGATGTCGTTCTTTCGTAAGTATATGGCACAGTTAATTCTCATGGTTAACCTCTCGTGAAACCTTTAGAGACTGATATGCATATTGCGGCACCCAAGGTAAATAAATTTTAGGAAAATGATTTAAAATAAAGACAAATTGTTAGGTTTATCAAGAAACTTACTCGAGTTTCAAGACGACTCCGTTTTCGCTTTTCCACTCGATTTTCCAGATCTCGCAGACGCTCGTTCAGCTCCTCCATTTCCTTGTCTCGGATTCTTCGATATTTTTCCATTTCGTTAAAATTTTTCTTAACTATTTAACGAAAAACGTGATCAGCGCGCGGCACAAAAAAGTACAATGATTGACAGATGCCAGGACAACACGCGCCAACGGGCGGACCACAGATAAAATATTTTTATTTTTTAATATTTTTTTTATGATGAAGGTTTTCATCTTTAAATAATGTGATTAGCGGGTATGAGAAGTACAAACTACATGTGTACAATGAGGACGAGATCACGAAGCATAATCTTTAGTACCTTTAAGATAGCGCAACACACGCTTAGCTGCTTTCCAATGAGTTTCTGAATGAGATTCGTTGAACTGGCTCAGCACGCTTACAGCATGACAAATATCAGGTCTGCTACAAACTGCAATATACATAAAACAGCCAATTACACCATTAACCTAACATTATATTACCTTTGTAAATTATTTCTAAGATTTTATGTTAATATTTTACCAATTATTAATACTGAATAAATATTCTATATAATATTCTATATAATATATAATATATAATTAAATTCCTATAATCATATTTATTACTTTTGTCTTGACTTGCAATTAACTTTGATCCCTTTTCCATTGGAGTTTTCGCTGGTTTACAGTCTTTCATGTTAAATCTCTCTAAGACTTTTGTTATGTAACCCGACTGATCAAGAGTGATCTTATCTCCTTGTTTACAGATCCTCATCCCCAATATCTGATGGGATGGTCCCAGATCACGCAATGGCTTTGTTTAATTTGTAAACAACTTGTTCTTTACCATTTCTTTTAAAACCTTCTGGTTGCTCCATATAAACTTTTTCTTTTAATTCGCCATTTAAGAATGCAGTCTTTACGTCTAAATGATCAATATTTAAGTTATAATGAGCAGCAATGGCAATCAGAGTCCTAATTGTGGAGTATCTTACAACTGGAGAAAATGTTTCTTCATAATCTACTCCATATTGTTGCGTGTAGCCCTTGGCCACAAGCCGTGCATTATACTTTAACAATTCGCCATTAAGACCTCTTTTCTTCTTAAACACCCACTTGCATTTAATTGGTTTTTGATCATTTGATTTTTCAGTAAGGGTCCATCAATTGTTTTTCATAAAAGATTCATACTCATCTGTCATTGATTTTTTCCATTGAGCTGCATCTGGACCATTCAGTGCCTCCTGCACTGTCCCTGGTTCTTCACCATGACTGCTCAATCTACGTACCAGCTGCGCAGACTCATCCAACGTCATTGAATCTTCATAATCTGATGAAACCGTTGCATCTTCTATGGATGATTCTCCTGGAATGTAAGTTGAATCCAAAGTATCATTTGCATTAGAACTGTCCCCGCTCTCAGAGTCATCTACTGTGACAATACTTGTCCCTCTTGCACGCCCCCTTGTTATAAGGGCATCAGATCGTGTAAGCCTCATAGTAGATGTCTCTGAGTGCTCAGGAGACTCATCAGTTCCTGATATATCATGGGTATCAGACTGTACATTAGCCTCTGCAGTTTGCCCAACACTCAAACTTGTGAGATTTAATGAGCTCATGCTTTTATAAATATCATCATGTGACCTATCTGCTAAATCTACAATAAATCTATTTTCCAAGAATTTGACATCTCTTGCCTTGATACACTTAAATGAGTCAGGCTCCACCAGCCTATAACCTTTCGTATCTTCGCAATAACATACAAATATGTTCTGTTTAGACTTGGAATCCAGTTTCTTTCGATTATGAGATTATGAGAAACAGCATATGCAATGCAGCCAAAAATATGCAAATAATTAAGATTCACCTTTATATTGGTCCACTTCTCCTCTGGAACTAATCCAGTGACAGCTTTGGTTGGTGTTCTATTTTTCAGGTAGACTGCAGTGTTGACCGCTTCTGCCCAGAATTTGTTGTCGAGCTTAGCATCTCGCAACATGCATCTTGCTTTCTCCAGAATGGTCCTGTTTGCACGCTCAGCCACTCCATTTTGCTGTGGTGAGTGTGGGACCGTGGTGTGATGCTTGATGCCATTATTCTTCAAAAAAGTCTGTAATTTGAAATTAACAAATTCACCACCACTGTCACTACGGAGAACCTTTATTTTATGGTTGGTTTCATTTTCAACCATAGCCTTAAAATGTTTGAAATGCTCAAACACTTCGTCTTTTGACCTAAGAAAATACACAAATGTTTTCCTACTATAGTCATCGATAAAACAAAGAAAATACTTAGCACCACTAAAAGACTCAACTGGTAAAGGACCACACAGGTCTGTATGAACTAAGCCTAAAACTTCAGAAGCTCTTGTGTATGATTTCTTGGGTTAGATTACCGTTTGGTAACCTACTTTGCTTGCCCTCAATACACGCAATACATGGCTGAAAAACTGTGGAGTCATAATTAATACCTTTGACCATACCTTGTTTAAGAAGCGCCATACTTCTGGAGTTCAAGTGTCCGAGTCGACGATGCCAGGTTTCTTGTGATGCCACCGATACCTTTTCCTTCGATTGTGACGAACAAGCAGTCATAACTACTGCTTCTGGAGCTGATGTCACCGACATTACTGATGATTTACTAGTACCCCTCTCTGAGCACGGAGTCTGACACATGTCTAACTTGTAGACCCCTTCATCTAAGCTCCCTGTAGCTAAAACATCCTTTCCATCATAAACATGACATTTTTTACCACTAAAAACTACTTTGTACCCTTTACTGACTAAGGTACTTACAGACAATAGGTTGGCAGACAGTTTAGGTACATAATAAACATTACTAATTATCCTAATACAGTCTTTGAGCTGAACCTTCACATTGCCATATCCTACAGTCTCTAGTTTTCCCCATTTGCTACTGTAACACTCAATGGCTTGTCACGCACAAAATCAGATATGACACTTTTATCATTACACATGTGAGCCGTTGCTCCACTATCTAAATACCACTCACTTGACTTGATGCTGACAGACAGCGCTGTCAACAGCACTTTTGAATTTTCCTTGTTCTCTCTTTCTCTCTGTTGTTGTGGTTTTTCTCGATGTTTCTTACTCTGCTTCGGGCAATCTTTAATAAAATGTCCAGTCTTCTTACATCTGTAGCATTTTGGAGTTTTTCTTGATGTGTCTGTCGTTTTCTGTGATGCTGATAGTGCAGTTGCACTCTCATCTGGCTTATCACGACGTTGAGATTCTTGTAACAACTTTGCCTTTACTACATCACTAGATAGCTTGACATTTGAGTTTTCCAGAGCCATGATCAGAGGATCATAGTCAGCCGTCAGTCCGCTTAACATAATTACCGCTACAAAATCATCATCAAGAGGAGAATTTATATCTTGTAATTGTTGTGATAATTCTACGATTTTGCTAAGGTAACTGTCCATACCATCACCGCTAAGTTTTGTACTAAACAACATTCGCAGTAACGATAATCTTCTACACAGCCCTTTATCCTCGAAAGCCTTTTCAAGGTTAGACCACGCTTCAAACGCGTTCTTACAATAGCGTATTTGTGGAAATATATTCGAATTTACGGACAAACATATCCTTGCTAGTGCCTTTTGTGATTTCTTTTCGTCGCATGTTTCATTATTCTCGACGCAATCCCACAAGTCTTCATGGATCAAAATCATTTTCATTAGGAATTTCCATGTTCCATAATTCTCTATTCCACGTAATTTCTCGTGAACATTATGAATAAGTGAAGATGACGCACCTGTTGTATTTGTTGAAGACGACATTGTGTGGGTCACACCGGCCGCCGGCTATTTTCGTCGGATTGCGCAGTTTCGGGAAAAATAGTACTTTTTCTTTTCCGAATATGTCCTGGGCCCATAACCTGATGGGTTATTGGTTTAATTGAAACACAATTATAAGAGATGACGGCAGATTTAATAACTTGAGAGCGGAGCAGCATTACAGTAGTTGAGAGGTTTTATCAAAAAGGAACGACATGACAATGTCAGTTGGACAGATGCATTTGACAGCTGACACATAGTACAGAGACAACGTTTAGTTTACTATTCTTAACAAGATAGCCTTTAACTAAATTCGAACCGCGTCCTTTCCTATTTAAAATAAGAAAAGGCCCAGCGAAGTCTATGCCTACAGTAGTAAATGGGAAGTTTGGCGTGACCCTTTGGGAAGGTAAATTACCCAATATAGGTTCCAATGGCTTAGCTTGAACCCGCCGACACTTGACGCAATGACGATTCCGAATATAACCGTTCAATGGATAAACCCCTCAGGTGTCGAATGCACCCCATGTGTGAATAAGAAAAACCCTTTTATTGTTCGGTACATAAGCTTATATCACATATACAACGTGTCCCAGAAATCAACGTCAAGCCGAAATCGGTCAATAGGCCAAGTCGTGACAGTTCTTAGAAAAATATAAAAAAAATCTTTTAAAATTTTATGGATTCAAAAATAAATCTCAAAAAGTGACACCCTGTGATGATCTTTCAAGTCCTGTGACTACAAATATTAACTTTTCGTCAGTTTTTTTTCTGTGACGTAACCATGAATAACCCTTCTGTAAATGACAGTTAAAAGTTAAAACATAACTACCTCAGTTTTAAATAAAATGTTAGATTTTTGCCCAACATTGAATTCAAAATTATTACATCACCCAACTTTAACCGCGTGTAGTGTAAAAAAAATGTACTACACTATTTTGGCAAGTAACTTTAAAAGATGGCGTGTTTAGTCTGGATTTCAAAATGGTATGCCACTTACTAATTGCTACTTCTTAATTGAGGAAAAACATTTTTTTTAATGAAGTCGGATTTCATACAAGTTTGATTGAGACAAAGAGTGACGTTATTTGACTAGTGCGAGCGAGATAGATGGTGACGCTACTTTGTTGAGTGTGAGCGAGATAGATAGTGACGCTACTTTTATCTAAGAGCGAGACGGATTGACACATTATTTCGTCTGTGTGAGTGAAACAGATAGAGACGCCACTCTGGCGAAACAGGGATGCGTTAGGGGGTAAATTGTGCAATTGTGCAATACTGCAGTACGTTACGCTCTTTCGTTTACTACGCATCTTTCCGTATAATTTGTATTGACTTCGTACTTACAACTGTGGCTTTGTTTATTGGACTTGATTTGAATTGTGATTTGGATTTATCTGCACTGTTATCGTAATCCCGTGTTTTGTGAAGTGTGTTATCATGCCATCTCGATAAACCGCACAGGAATACGCCAACATGCATCTCATTTATGGAGAATGCTTATACAACACCAATGCTGCAGCAAGAATGTATCGTGAGAGATACCCAAATGCTGTGCGTTATCCCGATCATCGAGTATTTATCAATGTGCATCGGTTGTAAGGTCCGGAAGTAGTAGGCACCTTACACTTGTACAATAAGTTATAGTTCGCTCACTTGAAGTAGTTAAAGTCAGTTTAGGTGAGTTGACGGAAACCACGGATTTAGTAACACTTGATCGTTTATTAAGTAGCCCGATTTACAAGTAAAGATTGGATGCTAATCCGCAGCGCTCGCGTTAGTAGTAATTTGTCAAGTAACTTAAAAATATATTTAACGCTATTAATAAGAGAATGAAGTAAGTAGGTTGCTGCGTATGCAGTTTCATACATTGTACGTGAACCGTACATGCTCCCGAGGGCAGAAGCGTGATGAGCATCCAGTACATAGTGAAAAAATGTAAAAGAAAAATACAAAAGGCATAATTATAAAAGAAATAAAGTAAAAATAAGGAAGTAAACATTAGGTATTCAAGTCTGTATCATATCTTGATATTCAGCATTAATTTGACACTTCCTCGAAGTGAAATAGTTTTTTCGGCCTCACGTCGCTGTATAGTGGCGCCGCTGGTGTCGAGTTAGCCGAGGTTGTGAAATGACGTATTTCATGCATTTCGATGTCCACGTGATTGTCTATACCTTTAGGTTGCTGTTGCTTCGTAGTCTTCGTACACCACCGTCTCTTTATGGAGATGTAGAGAACAAACGAAGTAGATCCTCCCAACAGCAAAGAAGTCACAGAGTAGAGGTCATGACTTGAAATCTCTGACTTCTGCGGTAGATTTTCATCCTCTTTCTGGCGAGTCAGAGAGTTTTCTAATATCTGTTGCGGATGTTTCCAGTTCTGTCATATTCAATTGTGCGTTTTTCCAACTTATGTCGAATAAATTGTTGATGCTTGAGTTAATAATGGGTACTTCAATATCCGCTTTCATGTAGTAGTTGCTTCCTAAATGATTGTATGTGAATATTGTCGCGTCTTTATTTTGTAGTAAGCACTTTGGTTTCAAGGCCATCACCCCGGTACCGTTAATGACCGCTGGCGTAACTTGATCGGCGCATATGACTCGTATCAGCTGTTTGTCGCACAACGTAAACAGCCCTAGGTTAGGTTTATGTAATTTGAACCAAGTTTCTTTGCATGTGACGTCATTTATTACACATGATAGTAACGTTTGCTGACTGAATACTTTGGCTTCGCAGGGAGCGCTTTTGTCATGTAATTTATTTATTATTTATTTATTTAAAACACACACATACAACTATCACCACAGGCTTACCTAATACGATAGTGTAGTTATAATACAAAGAAAGACTTATTATATGTATTAAATGACTTGACAAAACAACAACAACTTGACAAAACATAAGGTTTTTATAGGTGTATTGTATAAATAAGTTAAATATAAATGTTTTTACGACTTGATAAAACATAAGGTTTCTATATTATTATAAATTAAATATTAATGTGTCATACATATTTAAAAATATTTAAGAAACCTCCCGGAATAAATTCTCTGATATAAATGATAGTGAAAAACCGCATCAAAAAAAAACCGTTACGTAGTTCAAAAGAACAACGCGGTCCCACAACAGACAGACACTAAAAGCGACTCTATCATAGAATAAGTTATGGACAACCAAGAGTAATATTACAATATGCGGCCCGTGTGAATTCACTCAGAGTACAATTGAAGTTGAGTAAGTTGAATACTGGCTGACGTGAAATGCAAGTGTATTCGTCTTCACCGTGTGACGTACATTGATGCATGTCCTGCTCTTCCATAGTGATGTACGAGTTTTTGACGAAGTTTATGGCGATGAAGTTGGAGTACGGTTGCACCATTTTTAACTTGCCTTGTCTCAGGAAAGGTATAGGTATCACCCGATATATTCTGTAGTCCTCATCACTCGAAAGAGGAACATGTAGCTCAAACAGCAAGTAGTTGTTGGTAATCTGAGCTTTGACATGGATTAGTTCGTATATGTCTCGGAAATCATTCTGTATGTCTTTTATGGGTAGAGCTAGTCCTTGAGGTAATTTTTCCGAAATTACGTTTAGTTGCTCTGTAACTTGAGATGTCGGGAACAAGTGGGTATCCAAATGGCCTCGGTAAATGTTGGTTATTGCATTCATTAGCATTTCTTGAATTCTATTTAGATCGTTCAAAATTAAAGTTGCTGATACAGCGGCAGAATTCACATCGTTTATTAAGTATAATATTTGCGCTCTGTTCTCAATTTTTGTGATAACGCTGCTAGTCTGGTTCATGTAACCTTGGATTATATTAAATTGTTTGTGTATAAATTCCGTGTTGTTTTTTATTACGTTGTTTTATTAATGTTTGATTTTTCATCAATTGTAGCAAGTAGTTGTCGTTATTTTGTTGGTTTTCAATATCTTTCTCATATTTTTGTGCGAAGTCTACATCCAGGACCCCGAATAGTGTTCTAGCTAGTTTTCCAACTCCGTCAAAGTAGCCTCGTTTTTGTCTTGAATGCTGAGAAAGCAGCATGGAGTTATAGTTTTCCAGGTGACGTAGTTCATGACGTAGGTGGCTAACGACGGATTCACACGGCGTGTACTCGTGCACTATTCTTTGACACAGTCTATCAATTTGGTTAATGAAGATGTTGATGTTCTTTGTAGCTTGCCAGTACGACGTCAGATTGTAGTAGATCAGTAGCGTCCATTCATCGTGTATGAGTTGTAATTTCCCTGCGTCATCAAAGTAGATCGGTTGATTGTTCATTATGGATGTCAATTGATAGTTGCTTGAGATAGGTGCTGATTGTACAACGCCCATCATACCTATCATAGTCATAAGAACAAGAGACAGTAGACTTTTTTTGTCGGCTCTTGTGCCCTTTCTTCTCTGACTTGTCTTCATTTCTCTCGCATCTTTGTTAGTGATGTTCACGGTTTCTTCCGTGATTGATCGGTTTTCTTGTATTGGTAATGGTGAAAGTTTGACAGCGGGTCGTTTTATCATTCCCGTCTTTGTTTTGATAGTTGCCACTCGAACTAAACCGTCTTTGCCAGGGTGAGTTTCCATTACTCGTCCCATGGCCCATTTTCCAGGCGGTAAGTTTGTCTCCTTGATTAGTACTACATCGTTAGTTTTGAGATTTTGTACTTCTTTGTTTCACTTGCATCGTTTCTGTAGAGTGCTTAAGTAATCATTGGACCACGCTTTCCAGAACTGATCTAGCATGTGTTCTGTTAGCTGCCATCGTTTCCTCAAATCCATCTTTCTGTCGTCAGGCTCCGGTTGAGGTAGTGACAACGTAGCATTGCCAGTTAGAAAGTGGCCAGGAGTAAGAGTATTGTAAACTTCTTCTGGATCTTCTGTTAGTGAGCACAGGGGCCTTGAGTTCATGCAAGCTTCAATTTTTGCTAGTAAGGTGGTGAATTCTTCCCAAGTAAGTTTTTGTTCGCCTAAAACTCGCCGCAAGTGATGCTTTAGTGATTTAACGGCTGCTTCGAATATTCCGCCCGCACTAGGCCAGGCAGGGGCGTTGAAGTGCCACTGTACTTCCAGTTTCCCGATCTCGTCGAAGAATTCAGGGGAGAGAAGGCGTTTGAAGTTTATGAAATCCTCTTTCAGCACTTTGGATGCTCCAGTGAAGTTAGTGCCGTTGTCTGAGTACATGTGTGCAGGCGTTCCGCGCCGAGCACACATTCTTTGAAACGCCGCAATAAATGCTTCCGTGCTTAGTTCAGAAACTAATTCAATATGTACAGCTTTACTCGCCATACAAACGAAAACGGCTATGTAGGCTTTTGAGGTCTTCACTCCTCTGCCTTTGTTAAGCTTCACGTCCACGTGACCAGTAAAGTCCACACCAGTGTGAGTGAATGGACGACTTGGTGTTATTCGTTGTTTCGGGAGATCAGCCATAAGTTGAGCGTTTTCAGTAGAGTTGAAACGATGACATTTTACGCAACGGCGTATCTTTCCCTTTACTGCCCGATTTCCAGATACTATCCAGTAGCCTTGCCGTAGGTAGGTCAGAGTGAGTCGGGCTCCGCCATGAAGTGTCTTCAGGTGTGCTTGCTCGATAAGTAGTTCGGTGTAGCGATTGGAGTTGGGTATAATGGCTGGATTTTTCATGTTAGCAGGTAGATCAGAATGTTGAAGTCTTCCGCCCACCCGAATAATTCCTTGTTTATCCAGGAATGGTTTTAATTTGTAAATATTGCTTCTAGGCGAAATAGTTTCGTTTTGCAGTAATTGTTTGTATTCTTGCGCAAACTCGCGTTGTTGGACATATTTCAGTATGTATTCTGCTGAGTATTTTAAGTCGTTTGTTGTTAAGTGTGTAGTGCTTGGTCGGCATTTTTGCTTTAGTGATGCAAAATATCGCAATATACGTGCAGCAATTCTTGTTATTCGTGTCAAGGAGCTGTGACTATTTAACAGCTTATAAACAAAGTTTTCAATGTTGTAGGTTTGCGCTCTGATGGTTTCAGGTTCGATTCTGCGCGCAACATTTGTAGTGAAGTATTTTTAAGTTAGTTGACAAATTACTACTAACGCGAGCGCTGCGGATTAGCATCCAATCTTTACTTGTAAATCGGGCTACTTAATAAACGATCAAGTGTTACTAAATCCGTGGTTTCCGTCAACTCACCTAAACTGACTTTAACTACTTCAAGTGAGCGAACTATATCTTATTGTACAAGTGTAAGGTGCCTATTACTTCCGGACCTTACATTTAATGGTCCTTCGAGCATTCGTGTATCTTAGTGTGTTTGTTTCTCCTGTTACGGTAGCGAATCGGTTCAGCTGGTCTCCCGGAAGAGGGTCGCCCCAGTTGGATTGAGAAGACGCACATACCTAGCTCGAGTACAGGCACATTGAGTACCGCAACCAACTTCAACTGCTGGACGAGCCTTCGACAACTAGAGGAACCGTCCACTGGCAGAACTAACTACAACTACTACTACTGCTACTGCTACTACTACTACTACTACTACTACTACTACTACTACTACTACTGCTACTACTACTGCTGCTGAGGCTGCAATATATACAACTACTAAACTTATTTCGATTAACTAATCGAGAAACTCAAGATGAGCGAAATTACTCTTCAAAATGAAGTTTTCGAGTCAATCAAGCGACTTTGTTCAAACTACCAAAAGGACAGTGCGACTCGGAAAGGAAAGGTATACTTAACTCAAAGGTTGGTGTCATTGGAAAATCTCTGGCAAGACTTCACAAGCAGGCACAGTCTACTTCTGGAACGGGAGGATAGAGGTATTCAATATTTTACTGAGAATATTTACGAAAAAACTAAGCATCTTTACGAAACTACTAGGCTGGACATACTACAGCGGCTACTGGGTGTTGATGGGAAACAAGGAGAAGTTGTTAGCCCGCACCCTCAGGGAACAGATACCAAGACCAAAGAACTACTGGATAGACAAGAGTGCCACATAAAGGCTCTGGAGCGAGCTATGTCAAAAATTGATGTAGACTGTGTGATAGAAAAATGGGAGTTAGAAGATCAACTAAATGAACTGAAAAGTAAGTGGCAAACCGTAGAAAAATGTCACTGGGAGCTAGAAGCTGTGCTGAAAAGTTCAAATAAAGTATATAACCAACTATTCGCCAATAAAGAACGACAATATGAAGTACTGAAAAGGTCCCTTAACTGTAAAATATGGACTGGTACGCATTATCAAAACTCTGCGCCAAGAATTCAATTACCAGAATTCACTGGAAACTACAGTCAGTGGATTACGTTCAAGGATATGTTTCTGGAGACTATCCACAACAATGTGAACTTCTCAAGGTCGCAGAAAATGCAGCATTTAAAATCCAAGCTGAAAGGAGAGCCTGAACGACTGGTTCAACATCTAATTGGCGGAGAGAACTATGATACTTGTTGGGAAATTCTCACTCAACGATATGATAACAGAAGACTTCAATTTGTGAACTTAATGAATACTTTAATGCATTTACCGACAATTCACCAGGCCAACGGCGCTATCTTGAAGAAAATGCATGACGTAATTAACGAGTGTATGAATGGTCTGCAAACTATCTGTATAAACAGCTGGGATCCGATTATCGTGTATTTGATGGGGCAGAAATTGGACTCAGCATCTTATACTGAATACACAAGAGAGCTAGAACATCCAAGGGAGGTCCCGGAGTTGGGTGAATTTTTGGCCTTTCTGGAGTCAAAATTCATGGCGCTGGAATCAGCTAAAGGCTACCAGAAAGAAGCTTCAAGTCAACAGAGACCGGCTTACAACAACAAAATGAGATACAACTCGCAAAAATCATCTGAATTCAACAGAAAAGAATTCTCTAAAACATACCATACGTCATTCGGGAAATGCCCTCTATGCAGCGATTCTCATGTCCTAATGCAGTGTCCAAAGTTCGTCAATATGGACACAAGGCAAAGAAATGATACAGTAAGGAAATTGCAGATTTGCAAAAATTGTCTGTATAAGCATAGCGACACAGAATGCGCGTCAAACAAAACTTGCAAAGAATGCAACAAACCTCATCATACATTACTACATTACTCAGCGCTGAAACTGGCACCAAGGTCGAACGTGAATCACAACAATATGGATCAGCGTTTCCAACAACGGGAGCACCGATCTTCAACAGCTGATCAGCATAGCTCGAACCATTTATCAAACAAGAACATTACGGAAATTTTACTTACCACAGTCCGGCTCGAAGGACCATTAAATGTAAGGTCCGGAAGTAGTAGGCACCTTACACTTGTACAATAAGTTATAGTTCGCTCACTTGAAGTAGTTAAAGTCAGTTTAGGTGAGTTGACGGAAACCACGGATTTAGTAACACTTGATCGTTTATTAAGTAGCCCGATTTACAAGTAAAGATTGGATGCTAATCCGCAGCGCTCGCGTTAGTAGTAATTTGTCAAGTAACTTAAAAATATATTTAACGCTATTAATAAGAGAATGAAGTAAGTAGGTTGCTGCGTATGCAGTTTCATACATTGTACGTGAACCGTACATCGGTCACTATCAGAGGGTCGATTCCCTAGTCAAATGGTTAGCGAGGGTAGACCCGTATTGCCCTATGAGGCCGAAGTCCTGCAAGCAGTTGAAGAAGACCCAAGTATCTCAGTACGTGGAATTCAACAGAGCATAGGAGTCCCCAAAAGTACTGCACAGCGTATTTAAAAAAAAAACCGGCTTCACCCATACCATGTACGACGAGTACAAAGTCTGCTACCCCGAGACTACCCAGAGAGAGTGCGATTTTGTCAAACGATGTTGCAGAAGCACCGAGAGGATCCGCGATTCTTTGAAAAAATTCTATGGTCAGATGAATCAACATTTAAAAAGGACGGTTACATAAACCTCCACAATTTGCACGAATGGCACGTGGAAAATCCAAATTTGATGCGGGAAGACAGATCGCAGTACCAGTTTAAAGTGAACATGTGGACGGGAATTTTGAATGGTAAAGTTATTGGTCCAATCGAGCTGCCGGAGAACTTAAATGCCCAGGGGTATTTGGACTTTCTACAAAACCAATTACCAGAATTGTTGGAAGAAGTACCACTGAACATTTACGGCAGGATGTGGTACCAACACGATGGCTGCCCAGCGCATTATGCTCTAACAGTACGTGAGTTTCTCAATCGGGAATACCCCGATAGGTGGACTGGGCGCGGTGGTACAATTTCGTGGCCTGCCCGTTCACCCGATTTAAACCCCCTAGATTTCTTTTACTGGGGTACGATAAAGGATATCGTGTACTCTAAACCAATCCAAAATTTAGACGAGCTGCGCCAAAGAATTGCAGAAGCCGCTGAATCCATCAACTCGAGAAGACACGCCCGGCTTATTACGCGATCATTTTTAAAGAGATGTAGAGCTTGCATTGCAGCTGAAGGCGAACAGTTCGAACATTTATAAACATGGAAAATCTGATTTAATAAAAATTATAACTAAAGAAATCCAACAACTGAATTTTATTTCAAACGCACCTGAAACTAACAAATAATTTTGTTTTCCTCAATTAAGAAGTAGCAATTAGTAAGTGGCTTACCATTTTGGAATCCAGACTAAACACGCCATCTTTTAAAGTTACTTGCCAAAATAGTGTAGTACATTTTTTTTACACTACACGCGGTTAAAGTTGAGTGATGTAATAATTTTGAATTAAATGTTTCGCAAAAATCTAACATTTTATTTAAAGCTGAGGTAGTTATGTTTTAACTTTTAACTGTCATTTACAGAAGGGTTATTCATGGTTACGTCACAGAAAAAAAACTGACAAAAAGTTAATATTTGTAGTAACAGGACTTGAAAGATCATCACAGGGTGTCACTTTTTGAGATTTATTTTTGAATCCATAAAATTTGAAAAGTACATGACCAAGATTTTTTTTTTATATTTTTCTAAGAACTGTCACGACTTGGCCTATTGACCGTTTTCGGCTTGACGTTGATTTCTGGGACACGTTGTATACATATAAATGTAAAAAAACATCATCCGATGGAAAACCAATCAAATCATTAGTTGTGAACTTATCGAGTTCGCAGCTAACCTCCCCTCCCCCACCCGCGTGTCAAATGCACCCCAAGTGTGCAAAAGGACAAAACTTTACATAATAGGTATATAAGCTTAGATCACGTATATATAAACGTAAAAAAACATCATCCGATGTAAAACATATCATTATCAGTAGTTATGAACCTATGGGGTTCGCAACTAACCCCCAACCCTCCCCACTCGCTGGGGTTTTGGGTCTAAAATCAGCCAAACTCAGACACTTGAGGGGTTAAGGGACACAGCGGCTCGCTAGGCAACGACGCAGCCGACGAACTTGCCAGAAGGGGGTCGAGCATGGCACCAGTGGGACCAGAACCTATAGTGTCGCTCCCCTTCGGGTACTTGCGCGCTCTGGTAAGGAAGCGTACCAGGGACCAGTATCACAAACTTTGGTCAGACCAACGTGAGTGTAGGCAGGCTAAGGAAGCACTCCCTACAATTGATGGCCGCCTCACGAAACAGGTTCTCCGACTGACTAAACAACAGTTGCGTACAGTTACAGCTGCTATAACTGGCCATGGGTCATTTAATAAACATCTCTTTGTCATAGGAGTCACAGACAGTCCGCTGTGCAGGGCCTCCATGGAGGACGACGAGACAGCAGCTCATGTGCTTCTAAACTGCCCGGTGGTCGCCGCATTCAGGGCAAAGTACTTCGGTAACCCAGGTACCCTCCGGGAGGTTGTCAGTAATATTAAAGCGCTGCTGGCCTTCTTTGAGGAGCTGGGGTGGATCGAATAACCTATTTTCCCACCCATACGCAAAATACGCGCATTCGCGCTTCAGCTATACGATCTTCCACACTCTTGGCCTTAAAAATAGGACAATTGTAGATTCTATGTTCGCCTTAGCAAACAACGCAACCTGAAGAAGATGAAGAATTACTCTGACAAGCAGACTGGCAAACTGATTCACATGCAACAGATTTATTATTCTGACGTTCAGCTTTATTGTTGGTACCTTTAGAAGACGTAGAAGCCGATGCCTTATTATTATTATTATGGCTTGATGAAGAGTGGTTTAGAGACACAAGGACATCTGCTCGATCAATTAGAAAGCATGACGGGCAAAATGTATGGAGTCTGGTACCCGCTCCAATAGAAACATGTTATACATCATTGAAAAGGTATTTTTGTGTATAATTTAACTTTGAGCGCTTGTCTCAAATATTAGCATTTAAGGAGTTAGAGCGATTTTTGTGTCATGCGTTTTTGCTTTAACATGCGGGTGTGAGTAGTCACTAAGAATAAAAATACACGTTTATTTTTTTAGGCTCAAGTTAGTTATTTATTTGAGTAAAAAAATACAAGTATAAATAAGAAACAACTTTATTTTTTATAGTTTTACAATTATAGACTGTTTTCGTTGTCTACAATGACATATCATTGAGAAATGCTGCTGGAGCAAGGAACCCTTCGCGTCTGGCATATCCTAAGACCATGTAATAGAAATAATATGCGCGCAAGTGCCCATTGTACGTCGCCCAGTTAGGCATGTGCAATAATAATGTAATATATTGTTGTTTTGACCTAGGTTACATTTTATCATAATATAACAATAATAAGTCCTAGAACGTACATGACGCGACTGTATTCGTCCGCGTGATAGCCAGACGGCATCATTTATACCATAGTCTGATAAGTCATCAAGGTTATGTTGTTGATATATTTCTATTAGATAGAGTCCATTTGTTAAATGTTCGTTGCAATAAGAACGGGCGAGTTTCAATTGATAAGTACCCAACGAAAGTAAAATAACTTCCTCATTCTGGGAAGTTTTGAATATCATTAGCTTCTATTCTTTCAAAGTTAGCTCTACGCGCATTCAATCGTTTTCTTTCGACATAAGTATATAAAATATTTAGTGTATCTATTTTAGTCTCGATTATGTTGAGAAAGGATTCTACATGTATGTTGTCGGTAATAGGAATATGAAAATGATTTAACATAGCTGCAGCAATTCTAAAGTCAACAAACATGTTTGGAAGCGTTTTATTAAAGTATTTTTGTCTTAAAAGTTTGAAATCGCACTTAAAGCGCCCGTTAACCACCTCGACAACCCATCTGCAAATCGTAACTGAGCGCGACTCATTTGCTTGCTCAGTGGTTAATTGTGTCTCGTTTCTATTTTTTGTTGGTGGCATGTGGGGATCATAGCCATTGGCTTCAATGTCACCTACGCTGTCCCTGAAACCCCTGTCCAAAATAAATACGTCTTCCGGATGTAACAAAATATGTATGGGATTCTCCCCATCATTCATTAGATTAGACATAATATTCGCGTCCGTTTTTGTTGCAGCATATGGGCCAAGTACTTCTATAATGTATCCATCTGAACATACGATTAAAAAAGATTTAAGTAAGTTTTGGAACTTATGTAAACTGTAAGATTGTCTTTGAAATAAAAAATTCGAACTTTTATTAATATAAACATAAGTTCCATCAAATATTAAAATGACCTTATCGTTATGCTCATTACCGAACAAAGTTTTTGGAATTGAGAGATTCCTCTCTAATATATTATTTCTAGTTATGTGGTCAAAACCTAGGCGTCTTGAAACATATTCGAGACTAAGGCATTCTCGAATTATTTTCAAAATTCGCTCTAACTGTCTGCGGGACATATTAATGTGGATAACCTGTTATTTGAATCCCCTGTTCTTAATTTTGTCAAATAGATACCTAGCGCATTTCTGGGTTCCTTGCATCTCACACTAAGAGAAGGTGTTTCGTCTAGTATAGCGTCAAACTGGTCTGGTTTCCGCCCTGTCCAAAAGTGCATCTGCTCTTCAGATAAGGCACCTCTTACATTGAAATCTAACTTTATTCCATTTTGTACAGCTGTTCGCAACATGTCACATATGTCAGTAAATTGCTGCGCATTAAAACTGTGAGAGACATTGCACAATTGAGGCAAATCTTCCCAAGCATTGCCCTGAAGGTGTTCTGCACAGACTCGAGCACTATCAGGAATATATAACGAATACGCACAAAAAATATATGTCTTGATAGAAGCTGGTATCCGGCATCGGGTTGCATGAACACAGCTGTTGAAGATACAATGTCTTGGTGTATTTGGTGCTCGCATATAACCTGGGACCTGAATCTCCCCATCATTTGGTCTTCTTTCGGGTGCAGCAGGTCTTCTTAAATTGTTTTCGATTCTCTGCCAACAACGGTGACACATACGCTGCGTATTGTTAAATGCCACCTGAAACCAACATGTAATAATATTAATTAGTTTTATATAAATACTTATAGGTCTGGGAAGCGATTCCACTATTTGGTCATTACGTTTAAAATGTTCATTCATTCATTGTAGCTACCTACATAAAGGCGTAAGCTTATTAAATAATAAGCTTACGCCTTATTAAGTGAATGCATTAGTTAATCTAATAAAATATACAAATACGCGCAAAGACTACGCCAGCTCCTAGCGCCCTAGCGCTAGGAGCTGGCGTAGTCTTTTTCTTCACGGAATATAATTATCTATCCCTCTAGGGATAGATAATTATATTCCGTGTGTACAATTCATATCGGTCCTTAGATGCTTCTATACGAATGGCTTTGATAGAAAGAGATGGGAAAGCAACAGAAAAATAGTTTTAATGTTGAAGTTGGATGGTAAGAGGAAAAGTATAACAGACCTAAAAAGTGTTTAGCAATACAAAACATTTCTTAGAAATGCAGTTTATTGAGCGCTTTCATGGGCCTTACAACAAAATATCTTTCCAGGTACTACCCCTGCGCGATAAGTTGGGACCTTCTAGGAATGCGACTCCCCCGCCCGCTTCCCCCGCACTTCCCTGATGGCGCCTGTTTTGTACCGTTTGCATCGTACACGCCATTGTGACGTCACCGCGCCACCGAAACGCCCACGCCTCCCGCGGGCGGGGGTACCACGCGCCCGCGCCATTTTTGTCGACGCGCGGCGCGGTGCCGCTGCAGCTTCAAACGGCTTTTATGCTAAATATTTATATGGACTGATACTAATCTGATGACTGTTTCTTAAAGTGGATAGACCAGGCTACTAACGCAATTTGTTTTAGAACTATATCTGCCTTAGTTTTTTTTTAATAAGCAAATTAAATATAAAACTCGTATTATTTCACGATCTAAAGCGATGACCCTATGTTTGTAAATACCCTATCTGTTGTAAATACCACTCCTATTGTTACCGCCTCAAGTAAAATCCTGCCATTTCATTTGAAATGAACTATCCGCCGTATGTTTAATATTAATAAGTGAGAATGATTTAACTATTTATGATGTAATATCACTGATTAATGGTACCCATTCATAAACTAATAAAACGTGCACAGGGTAAAAGGTTCATTGAACACCGACTAACATGAATGCAAAGAACTCTATATTAAGACATAATGTACTCGTATTAAACAAAAGTAAGAAATACAACTTTTACATACCTCTAAAACAGCATTTTCTTGAATATAAGTCAAGTAAATCATCAAATAACTTCTCCCGCTCTGGGTGTCAGACTTTTACTGACTAAAACCCACCCGTGTTCCTTCAGTTGCCTATGCCAGGGCCGCGGTATCTTCTTCAAACAACCCGCGACCCCAGCGGCGTCGGCCCTATTGGACCCCATCACTTGCTGATATCTCTTTGAGGCGCGCGTGGAACACAACGCGCCGTCGACTCGGGCCTGGGGGCCTACTCCCTAAGCACGAAGCCCGTAGTTTCGGCCTTCGTTACGGGCGTTTCTTACTCCGTATCACCTACGGATGGATGATTGGTTCGGGGCCCGAAGGAAGTATGAATGACAACATGATTTGCCAGTTGTCCCTACTCCCGATGTGTTTTTGCCCGTCCGAAAAATTTAACTTTTACACTTGTTTTGATGGATCGTAATGTCAGACGGACGGATAAACGGACGGACGGAAAGACGGACGGACTTAGGGAGTAGGCCCCCTGGTCCTTACCGGACGGCAAGCTACCCGCTGCTCACCGTCCGCAGGCCCGCGCCTACGGTGGCCGGAAATCGCCCCGCGATTCCCGCCTGTATATGGCATATCTGTACACCACCGCCTCGTAGTCAGGTACGATTTTGCCGTCCTTCTTTACTAAGTTTAACTCCTGTTAACTCGGCTAATTCAAGGCGTGTAACAGAATCCCTTGTTAGACTCGTCAAGTAATTTTTAAACTTGTTAATTGTGCCCTTTATTGAACTACGCTTAACAATGAGATCTTGTAATTCTTGCACAGAATCGCCATCCTTGTTGCCCATTGTAACAATAAACAAGGTAAATAAAAGAAATGAGTACCTACACATTGCCGCGGACTTGGTGGCCCGCGCCTTTTTTTATTGGTTTTATTGTTTGGTTCATTGTGCATTATGCACAAGCGACATCGTCTTATTAAATTTTCACGGACTCGTCTTAACAAGTCCCCATCTGCGACTAAGAAGTTCTAAAAATTTCTCTGCATTTAAAGTCCCATCAATAAACACTGGACCTATTATTTTTGACCGACTTTTGTTCCTATGAATTCCAGCGCAGACATTTAGTGAAAACGAGACGCGGGTTTTCGTTACTCCATTATGGATGCTTATTCCAAACTCCATTTCTTGTAAACGAGCGCGGCTCGTCTCGGGGTAAAAAAAACCGGCCAAGTGCGTGCCGGATCACGCACAATGAAGGGTTCCGTAGTTGAAAAGAATTTATCCCAAAAACAAACTTAACATTAAAATCCCAAAAATATTTTTTTTATGTGATCAACTTACAAATTACCAATTTTCGGACCTCGCTTTTTGTCAAATTTCATTATTGTAGGTTAACGGGAAGTACCTCATAGGTTTTGATTTACTTGCGAGTATCAAACTATGTCGCTTAAATGGCCGTATTTTTTTATTGCATCGACGTAGAAGCTTGATTTTTTTAGGTCTCCAAGAAACCATAGACCTACGTATTTGATATTAATTTCAACTTAATACCTTTACGCGTTCTTGGAATGGGCACTATGGGCAGGGTGCGTCATCAGCGTGGAATCGTATGACACCTTTCTCTGTCTTTCAAGCATATTGAGACGTAGAGAATAGAATCATATGTTTTGCACAGGTTCTTGACCTTACAATGTTTATCTATTGTTACGGACTCAGATCTACATCATGTTGAAAAATAAGAAAATGTAAAATAATTTCCTGTGGCTAAAGTAATCATTGGATTTGATTGATTTTTTGTATACGGGTAAAGAACATGACACTCTTTACGTGGATTATAGGAATGTCAATCGTCCTGCTCCACTTTGTATAATATTGAAAAAGTATGTGAAGGACATTGAAATAAATAAGTACCCAAGTTCTAATTTTTATTTTTAAATTTTGCCAAATGCAATTCAGCCTCTACCCTCTCAGCTCTATTACAGTGGAAAAGTTCATCTATAGCTTCCTTCTCAGCTTTACTTTTGTAGTACAACTGTTCTGCTGCCTTCACCTTCCACTCTTTCTCAGCTATTTCCAATTTGTGGAGCTCCTCTTCTCTTTTTTGTGATCTTTCATAAGATTTTTGTCTTAGAGAGAATTCCTCTTGGATCACTTGAGACCGTATATTTCTAGGTCCTGTAATGTTACAAATAAAATCCATGTTATTAAGTACGCACGGCTACAGATCAAGCTATAAATTTCCAGTATAAGCTGATCTCACACTGTGTAGGATTTCTTTACAATGAAAGGTCAGTGAAAACTGGAAATGTATAGCTTGATGTGTAGCTGTGTGTAACTATATTGAACACTAGCTTTGGCCCCTGTGTGGAGGTCGGAAAACGAGAAACGTTAAAATTATCTCATGGGAACATTGCGGGAATGACAAGTATCTTATGACCTAACCAATTAATCTACATGTGTGCCTAATTTCATCAAAATAATGTCTTTATACCCTTTATAACTAGAACAAATCAACACGATGAATGATGGATGATCAACAACTAGGATGGTAACTTGAAAAATATATTTACCTTGTGATGGAGCTACAGCATAATCAGTCGGACAGGGCCCGGAAATATGAGTAGGAGTAGTTGTATTATTTTCTGCAAAATAACATTTCGTAAGTCTAAAATATCATTAAACAGCAATGGTATGGACCATTGTATAAAATGTTAATGCATATACCTCTTTCAGTCGCAGACTCGCATAGAATTTGAGTTTTAAGCTCATTGGCAGCATACAGAACTTGTGGTGTGTCTGGCAATATTTCTGTTCGTATTGGCTCTTCTGTAAAATATTAAACAGTAATTATAACTCAGACAACTCCACATCAGTTTGTTCCAAGAGAGCATCTTCCAGTACCTGGACTTGGCTAGAGGTACTAGGCAAATTGGGGTTAAAAGATCCACCCCATGTCCTCATCCTTTCCCTTTTCTCTTGTGCCAATATACTTTTGCGACGGGTCTTCAAATTGTCCCAACATTTTTTAAGTTGACTTTCAGTTCTCTGATGAAAAAATGTTATATTGTAGGTATAAAATAAAGTTTACTGAATTATTATTTATTGAATGATAGAAATACATTTTTCGATCTGCAATAAACTACGTAGGTACTTACTTTTGAATTTGTTTCGATTGTGTTGTATTCCTGGGTTAAGCGAGCCCATGCAGCTTTTTTAACTGCTGGGCTCCCCATAGTCGTTGCCACCGAGTTTAACTTATATTTTAAAATCAATTCTTGGAGGCAAATCTTTTCACATTCGCTAAAAAACTGTCTTCCATTTCCAGACATTTCGAGCAACAAATACACAATACGACGAACAATCAAGATACGTTATTTTAAAGTATTTTTCTATTCCCAACCTACTTATTTTTTAACCAATTTGGCTTTTAGTACAATTGCAATTGTTTATTTTTCAAATATTCGCTCACTTTCTGTTACGGACTCTTTGGTTTTTTATATTTTTCTTTAATATTTCAAATTATACCTGTTGTTGTCTCGTCCTCAATGATGAAGCATATTACTAAGGTAGTATATTTCCATGTTACCTGAGGGCGTCACATAAAGTTTAAATCTTCAAAATAAAAAATAATTATCGTATCCGAACGCTCCCATTCCCAGCTCACCGTTCTATTATCTGTGGACTTCATTCGTTTCTTATGTCACTGCGAGGCGTCACCGCTCCCACAAAAATATATTTTAAATTAGTGTTATATAGTGTTTTTTACAAATATATGGAAAGAGTAATAAGGAAATTAAAAAGGAAAATTGAAATATTAGAAGAAAAAACGAAAGGTTAGTTGGCAGACGCCAATGGCGCCATTTTTACCCTTTTTTATCTTTACGATTTTCTACTTATTTTGTTTCTCTATGTTATATAATGTTGAGAAGTAACATTAAAGTGAATTTATCCATAAAATGAATAAATTGATAGCTGTTGCTGTGCTGATACGAGTACCGAACAGTTTTTCTCACGATATAAAATCGGGCGGTAGGTAACCGGTTTAATCCAGTCACACACCGAATAACTGCAAATTGACGAAAAATGTTGTTGCTATACTGGCAGAGTATCGAACAGCTTTATCAATTTTGCACGCAAGTCACACATTGTTGTTGCTATACTGTCAGAGTATCGAACAACTTTAAAAACCATTTTACTTTTTACACGCAAGCCACACGTTGGCGTTGTTGCTATACTGTCAGAGTATCGAACAACAATTCTTAATGTAGGCGTGTTGTGTGAGAAATCTTGCAAATTAATTACTTTTTCCTGTTGTTGCTATACTGTCAGAGTATCGGACAACAAGGCAAAAGCGTAATATCCACCATTGTTCTGGATACAGGGTCTTCACGAAGTCGTTCACCAAGAGACCGTCACCATGCCCGGTCACCAAGAGCCCGTACCCGGTCACCAAGAGCCTGTACCCGATTGCCAAGGGCTTGCCCTCGTACACAATCTCCGAGTGTATGGTGCCACACCCAATCTCCTAGTGTTCATTCCATTATACTACAACCTGGAAATCACCAGGTTAGTGAGCCTTCAAATAATATCCAAAACTTGGAAATTCCTCAAGCGTTGGCGGCTGCAGCTCCTGAAACAGCACCAAATATTATTGTAGAGCAGTATATACAGCAGCGGGAGGCTGAACATAATGAAATTGACATTAACATTATATCTGCCATGGGTGCTGCGGACGAGGATCCTTTAAATGGCCCTTCAGTTCACAACGAGATTGCACAATACTGGACACCTATTTTATGTAGAGGTCTCAAAAAAGAGGATAAGACAATCTTACTAAAGGAATATGCTTCCTTTTCAAAACATACCCTCTATGATACCACCAAAATTGAATCCAGAATCTTCAGCAACTGTATCTGAGCCGGTAAAGAAGAGACATATCATTATAGACAGAGAGTGTGTACACATGGAAAAATGTAGCTGCTGCCCTAGCAGCTGTTGGTTGTACTTTAGAATTTTTTATGTTTGCTGATTAAGATGATTTTATGTGAAATATTACACAATAAAACTCAGAGCAAAAGAGCTCTTATCTTAAACATAATAAATAAAGAAATGAAGGACTCCTTACAGGGAAGTCCCAACAAATTCCTATTTGGTGCAGGCCTTCACAGAAAGGATTAAGGTAGCCAAGGCGGGCCAGAGGTCTGCACAGAATCTGGGCACAACTGTAGTCAAACAAAATAACGTTCGAGCTAATCAACGACCTTTAAACTCGCGGGTCACTTCCCAACCAGGATACAAATGCTCGGGCTTCAACAGGATGAAGAACGAGAACCAACGGAGTCACAATCCACGCAATTGAACCTGCACAAGGAGGTTTACAGATTACCCTATTTAATTGGGTGTTCGGATATTCACTTAATTTTATCAAAACTCCTTGTTAGGGGGATACCCCACTAAATAACAAATTTTCTCCAACTGAAACAATTCTTATTAGAACAGAAATTAATGAATTATTTAGAATTAAGTATATAATTAAGATAGTTGTATGCCAACAAAGGACCATTTTGTTCAACCATTTTCTTAGTACAGAAACCAAATGGAGATTACCGTTTTATTCTAAATCTTAAAAAATTAAATCAATTTATGCTGCCTGACCATTTCAAATTAGAAGATTACCGTACAGTTTGCAAATGAATACAGAAAAAATATTGTTTAGCAATCAGTGAAAATGCATATTATAATGAGAAACATAGACTTTAACTGCCGAAAATACCTCCGTTTTTATTTTAATGACAAACTGTACCACTTTACAGTTCTACCATTTGCCCTCTGTATAGCCCCATTTTTCTGTTTACAAAAATGTTCAAACACATACTCTGTGATCAGAAAAAGAGGAATAAGAATGGTACAAATACCTAAGAATGGTACTGTATCATTGCAGAATCTTATTTAGTATGTAAAATTAAGTTAATTACCTACATACTTAACCTATAAAAAAAAAAAAAAAAAACTGTTTTTTTGTAAATTACAAAAAGTGCATTATTACACCTAAAACAGAATGCAAATTCTTAGGGTTTATTTTCAATAGTAAAGACATGATCATTTCAATTGTCTAGGACAAGAGACAGATATGTTTAGGATTACTTTCAAAACTTAAACATAGAATTTCAATTACATTTTTAGCTCAATTTTTAGGAACATTAGTTTTCTGTAAATATACCAAACAATTGAAAGAATTAAATATTTATCACTACATACTGTCAGGTAATGATAATTTTGAAAGTATCATAGCATTACCTAATAGTTGCCAAAAAGATATAGTATGGTGGCTTACAAATTTAGAAACACCTGTGTCCTATTAAGGAAAAATAAATTTTGTTTAGAAATTGAGACTGATGCGTCTCTTACAGGATGGGGTGCAAGATGTGGTAGTAAAACCACTAGTGGCCCATGGACACAAGAAGAGGCAAAACTCCATATTAATACACTAGCCTTCTTAGGATTAAAAAGCTTCGCAAAAGACCTGCATGATAGTGGAATACTGTTGAGAATTGACAACACCACTGCAATCTCATATATATATAAATCGTTTAGGTGGGATCCAACACCATCATTTGAACAATATCTCAAAATCAATATGGCAGTGATGTGAATCACAAAACATAATTATGGATTTATGCCTCTTACATTAATACTAAGAATAACGTAATTGCAGATTTTCAGTCGCGAAAGAAATTAGGTCATACAGAATGGGAACTTAGTAATAGATAGTTTAAAATAATAGTTAGCAGTTTTGGAAACCCTGACATAGATTTGTTCACATCACGCACAAACACAAAATGCGAAAAATATACATTCAAAGTTGATGCATTCACATTTTCTTGGTCAAACATCAATTTTATGCTTTCCCGCTTTTTTAATGATTTCTAAAAGTATTGAAAAAATTATAGTGGCTAAAGCTGAAGGTATCATGATTGTACCAGATTGCCCTACACAACGATGGTACCCCATTATCCAAATAAGAAAGCAATTGTTATTTACACTGAACAAAGGTTTACTAAATTTATGTAATTATTATTCAGGACATTTCATCCGCTACATGGGAGCCTAACATTGATGGTAGGATAGCTCTCCGGCGCAGCTTTCTTGAAGCAGGTCTGGAGCAAGAAGCTACAGACTTAATGCTTAGCTCAATCTCTAACAATACTCCGAAGCAATATTCCCCTTACATAAAATATTGGATAACATACTGCTATACAAACCAGCTAAGTACATTAAAACCTAGTATATCAGAAATTATAACTTATCTTACTAGTAAATTTAAAGAAGGTTTATCATATGGCAGCTTGAACTCTGCTCGGTCAGCCCTGTCACTACTATTAGGCTCTCATGTTGGCGTAGATTGCAACATTAAAATATTGTTTAGAGTTTTCTTTAAGTTAAGGCCAAGTCAGCCTAAATATGAATACACATGGGATGTGTTTAAGGTATTGAATTACATGGAAAACAAAATAACTTGTTTATGTAGAAGCATGTTCAAAAAGACTAACTCTTTTAGTTTTTAGCTACGGGCCATAGATCCCAAACAATATGTGCCATCGATATAGATCATATTAAAATAGAATCCTATTTTGTATTAATTCAAGTAGATAAAATGCATAAAACATCTGCACCTAACAGAATGCAACCTTTTATTAAGTTGCCATTTTTCACGGATCAACTGTTCTGTCTGTCCAGCTAAGGCTGTTATTGATTATTTAAATATCACTAAAAATAGTAGAGCTGATTTTAAAAACCTATTTTTATCATATAAAAAAAAAACTTATAAACGTGTAACTGTCAGTTCAATCAGCCATTGGATAAAATCCGTGTTACAAGAAATTGGCATAAACATTAGCACATTCTCTGCACACAGGACTCGACATGCATCTACTTCTGCAGCGCTTCAGAAAGGTGTCTCGATTCACGAGATCCGAAGAACGGCTGGTTGGACTGACAGCCCAAGTTGTTTCGCTAGGTTCTATAACAGACCTGTACGGAGCGAAAGCTTCATAGAAGCAAGTCTTCGCTCTTAAATAAGTATTCCTTAAAAAGTAAAAATTATACGTTTAAGTTGTAAGTTATAACTTCGTTTATATGATTGTCTATTATGTTAAGTAGTAGCTACCTATAACTTAACAGAAGTTTAATAAAAGATCTGATTGTACAACAGTCTTTGAACATCTACCTTAGTAATATGCTTCATCATTGAGGACGAGACAACAACAGGTATAATTGAACAATCAAACTAGCTTACCTGTAAGCGCCGTTCGATTGAGATTATTCCTGTTGTTGTCTCGTCCGAAGATGATGAGTCCCGCCCACCCTTAAAGCCCTGTTGGTTGTAGCAATCAGATATTTTTTGGCTGATAACTAAATGAAGTCCACAGATAATAGAACGGTGAGCTGGGAATGGGAGCGTTCGGATACGATAATTATTTTTTATTTTAAAGATTTAAACTTTATGTGACGCCCTCAGGTAACATGGAAATATACTACCTTAGTAATATGCTTCATCATCTTCGGACGAGACAACAACAGGAATAATCTCAATCGAACGGCGCTTACAGGTAAGCTAGTTTGATTGTTCAATTTTAAATCGTTTTTGTTCTCTTTTTACTTTCTGTCAGTTGCTTATAGTATTGTCTGTCAAGAAGCGCTCGTCCATTATAATAATAAAATACAATATTTTCAGGTAAATAATTCATTTCATTTACGGATAACAGCGATAACAGCCCATTTCCTCATCTTTTTCATTGGTCCTTCGTCTAGTTTTCAGTGCCTATTTTTCATCAACATAATCACCCACTTACTTTCATTTCGTTCCATTAGCTTTCATCCACGTAGTTAGTTATGATTACCCGTTCCCAAAGCAAAACTATGCCTGCCAATCCCGAGCCCGGCACATATATTCCTCAGACTCATAACTCCGGTTTGCCGACCAAAAGCGTACGCAGTGAACAAACCGCGCAAAGCCGCTCATCACATTCGTCGGCAACTGTGAGAGCACAAAAAGCAGCGGCAGAAGCGCTCGTCCTACGTCGCCGCCTGGAGCGCGAGCAGGAGCTCGCCGCACATGAGCGCGACCGCGAGCAGGTACTCGCCGAACGTGAGCGCGAACGCGAACGTGAACTCGCCGCGTTACAGCACCAGGTCGAGGAGTGCGAGCTGCAAGCCGAGCTGGCGGCTATCGATGCCGGCGCTACAAGCGCAGGAAGCCGCGCGAGCCATCGTAGCTCTACACGGGTGAGCGTAGATAGAACTAAAAAATGGATAGAAAATCACAATATTGACAGCTGTGTTGATAGAGAAGTCACTTCAGTAGGATGTGATCAAGGTTCTCCTGGCACACCCCCCGGTCAATCGGTACACCGCCCGATGACCACGCGGACAACTGCACTCCCTATTAACCCTCTCATTAGACAAACGCAACTCTTACGAAATGTCACTAAAGCATCCGAGGCGGTAGGCTGTACGCCCCCGCTCATTTCCACGGAGCTTGACCAACCTGCCACACTATTACAAGCTATAGCTGACACCGCGGCCGCCGCAAAGGCTCTCGCCTCTGCCTCCGGTGTAAAGAAACTGGAATTGCCTCAGTTCCACGGCAATACTTTGCATTGGCTACAGTTCAAACGTACTTACAATGTTACAAAAGCTAATTTTTCTCCGCTAGATAACATAAACCGACTTGACATTGCGCTGCGTGGGCCCGCGCGTGAGGCCGTGGCGGCGCTGTTGATGTCGACGGGTGACCCGGAGGAAGTCATGCGCGCCCTCGAAGACAACTTCGCGCGCCCCGAGCTCATCGTTTACAAGGAGGTTAATTCGTTAAAAAACCTTCCACGCCTAGGTAACGATCTCAAAGAACTCGGAATCCTTTCTAATCGGGTACGTAATTCCATATCGACAATAAAGTTATTGAACCACTTAGAATATCTGAGTTCACCTGAGTTGTTCCACGCTGTTCTTGGAAAACTTAACCCCACTATGAAAACTCGGTGGACAGATTTTGCGGCACAGGACACTACAGGACGCCCGAAACTCGATATTCTGTCCGACTTTTTAAAGCGTGAGTTAGATCAACACATTCGTTCTGGTATGTCACCCGAGTTTAGTGCAACACAATTACAACCCAATATTTCTTTTGACAAACCATTAAAACGTGAAAATGTTCACAATGCTGTTACGAAGTCAAAACATACTCCTAAATCCGAGTCTACAATAAAACGAGACTGTGTATTTTGCAAAAAAGATCATAACATTAAGGAGTGTACACATTTTAAATCTTTGTCCATCGACGATAGATGGCAGTGGTTGTGTGAAGCGAAGGTTTGCTATAGGTGCTTAAAGGCTACTTCACACCAGTGGAAAACGTGCAAAGTGAACCCGTGTGGCGTTGATGGCTGCCCTTTACGGCATAACGCGCTTCTTCACCGGCAGCCATCGCCGCCGCTCGTCAATACATTTAACGAGCAAGCCACAGATACCGTTACTCACCCGATAACTGTTGAACATAATACACACCCTACGTCAAATGCTGCTGAACTGACCGGTGAAAAAGTCATTGTGTCTACAACCTCGACAGGTGCACAAAAACCGAATAATATTTTAGCTCTTCGCCCTCGTGCTTATTTAAAAATAATACCAGTTACAGTCTCGGGCCCTGCTGGAACCTGCAACGTGTACGGCCTCCTTGACGACGGGAGCGCCGCGACAATCATAGATTCCAGCATCGCCAAACTGATAGGGGCGACCGGGCCACAACAGACCATAACGGTAAATGGCATAGGTGGTCTCGAGCGAAATACCACAATATCATATGTAGACATTAAAGGTAGACACACACAGGAAACATTTTTAGTAAAAAATGCTCGATCTATGGAGTCTTTGTGTTTGCGCCCGCAGTCGGTCAAACGTGAAACGATTGAGTCCTTTTCACATTTGTCCGATCTGGTTGACGTTCTGACATACGACGACGCAACTCCAACTATCCTCATTGGAGCTGAACACTGGCATTTGTCAATCAACCGCGAAGTTCGAGTTGGTAGAAGGAACGAGCCCGTTGCCTGTTTGACAGCTTTCGGCTGGACTTTATACGGCGTTGCTTCTAGCAAAACGAAGTTGATTGAGTTCGTTAATCATACACACATGGATACAAACAATGATGACAATTTAGAATCATTGATTAAGGAACAGTATAAACTCGACTCAATAGGTATTACTAAAACGGAAACTCTGCATAGTAAACAAGACCAGCGCGCAGTAGACAGTTTGGAAGCGACTTCCAAACGATTGCCCACTGGTCGGTTTGAAGTAGGCATGCCGTGGCACGATGATATACAGCGTGTTCCAGACAGCTACCCACAGGCGATGTCACGTTTTTTAAGTATAGAACGACGTATGGCTAAAGAATCCGAGTTTGCTAAAGCATACAATGCGTTTATAGACAACATGATCGCGAAGGGTTATGCAGAGGAATGTGCTCCAGATACATACTACACTCACTGTGTTAACAAACCTGACGGCTTATGTGATAGCAAATCAGTCGCGCGCGCGCACCCAACAGCGTCGGGCCCGTTTTTTATGTACGGAGCGCGGATTCGTGTGTTGTAATACCTAAAATGACGAACGTTGCAAAGTGTAATGTGTGTAATATCATCATTGACGAAATGTTGGCGTACATTCAAAATAAAGTGTCAATCATAGACGAAGAATCACTAGTGCGTATCTGCAAGGTTGCATTCACAAGTGATGAAATCAAGAACTCAAAGTCACTCCTGTTTGAGTCTATCCCAACGGGCATAAGAAAAATATTGCGCAAAAACAAAGGGAAGGAGGAGCTCGACGTAACAGATATAATAAATCTATTAAAATCGACTGAGCCCGACATTATTCCAATTTTTGTGGCAAGACAACTGGATAAACTACCGCCAATTTTGATTGATCACTTGGATTGTTCCAAATTGTTAAAGGACATGCAAATATTAAAAGCCGAAATTGAAGGTATAAAATCGACCTATGCTACATTGGAAAGTGTTAACGAATTAAAAGCGGACGTTCTTCGCGTAAAAAACGACTCCTTGCCGCCGGCGTCGGCGTTCAAAGTTAACATTAGACGTGGTGCCTGGCTGGACAGTGGTCCTATAGGACTTTCACATGATTGTCATAATCTGAGTGATGAGTTAGATATGAATGCGAATATTGAATGTTCTAATATTCGGTCAACTTTATCGCAATATAGAGAAATGAGGGTAGTCGAGGAGAAACAAACCGATCATGAATCAAGTGAGCGACAACGGTCGGTGGAATGCGGGTTGGCGAGCTCGGGTGGCGATCGCCGGTCGTCGCTGCCGCGTCATAAGGCGAGTGCGGGCGCTGACTGCGGCGCGGAGGGGGAAAACCGCCTGTCCGGGAGTCAAGAGGCGACCGCGCGGACCGATTCTGTGCCTAGCGCTGCGGTGACGTCAGACGCACCTAGTATGCCTTTGCAGATAGCGGATCAGCTGACTGACGATGTTATTGACAGGCACAGCGTTGCAACGGGACAGCACGGATTACAGCGGCCGGTGTATGTATGCGAAACTACGGCCAAAGTAAACAATAATAATAATGAAGCATGGCAGAAAGTAGTGCATCGTAACAGGTCAGCGAAATATCGTTTCCTAGGCAAGTCAGGTGTGGCCAGAGATTTGGAGTGCACATTTCGTGGAGCGGACAGAAGAATTCCAATGTTTCCGTGTCTTTAGAGAAAATAAATATGAAATTTGAAAGGGGACACAAAGCCTACAAGTTTTTTATATCAGAGGCCAATCTACCAAAGTACATGGATGAAACTTTATGGCCTGCTGGCGTCTTATTTCGGCGGTTTGTGAACTTCAAATATAGGACAACAAACGATGCACAGGTTATCGAAGCCGACGGTCTAATCAAACCAAATAATGGATAGTCAGGATAGTGGCCTTTATAGATTTGCTACTTTCAACTGTAAGAATGTAAAGCGCTCCATCAGTGACGTCAGAGACCTGTGCCGTACATGCGACGTGGTTTGTCTTCAGGAAACTTGGTTGATGCCGCATGACATACCCTTTATCGGTACTATAGACGGCGGTTTCGGATACACTGCGACGTCTGCGGTTGATACATCGGCGGGGATACTGCGCGGGCGTCCCTATGGCGGCGTCGCGTTGCTATGGAGATATAGTGCGTTTAAACAAGTGACTGTGTTACAGTGCGAAAACGCCCGTCTTTGTGCCGTTAAAATTACAACGGGTGATAGACAAGTGATCGTAATGAGTGTTTACTTACCAACTAACTCTGTCGATAATTTACAAGATTTTACTGATTGACTAAGTGAGATAAGTGCCATTATTGATGAATATGGAATCGAGTCTGTTTTTATTTTAGGCGACTTTAATGCGGATCCGGGTGAGTTGTTTTTCCGTGAACTTTTGCATATTTGTAGCGACCAACAATGGTCATAAATAAAATAAAAAATAAAAAAAAAATAAAATAAAGTTTATTAGGAACAATTTTAGGTATTTAACATAACAATAGTCAACGAAGATAGCTGCAAAAGTAAAATACTGTGGCGCAGCTACCAACGCCCAACAAAATACAAGGAAGACATTTTTGTTCCAGACTTTAACATCTATAAAGTAAGTCATAAAAAAAAAAAAAAAAAAAAAAAAAAATATATATATATTATAAGTTTTTAAGTATCTACCCAGTGAGGTGGAGTGGAAGTGATGTTGAGAGTGTTTGTGTGTGAGGGTGTGGGGTGTGTGTGTGTGTTCTTGTGTAAGATGTGCAATTTGTCTATTATATGAGAGACCGCTAGCGTGACAATTTATTTATGATATCACAAGTCGTTCAGTTTCATCATAGGACATGGATTTAAGCCAGTCTGTCAATTTTTTCCTCAGTAAATTTTTGGTTAAAGGGTAGATATTGATTCTCCTATTTATATTATTATAAAGTTTAGAGCCAATGTGGTTAAAGTGGCGACTTACTATCGCAAACCTGCAGAGCTCAGTCTTGCAGATAACATCAGCGCGACGCTTTTTAGTAAGGTGCTGAGGGTCGTAAAGCAAACGGTGGTGCTTCTTAAGCACCGTTTGCAGTATGAACAGTTGTCGTACTGTGAGAACCTCACAAAGTGAATATAATTCAGTAGTCGGAAATCGAATAGGTTTCTTCGAAAGTACTTTTAACACTGCTCTCTGTGCCCTCTCTAAACGCAACATGCTTGTCTTGTGGGTTCCTCCCCACGTAGTTATGCAGTAACCGAGAACTGATTGAGCTAAAGCAAAATAAATCATTTTTAGACATTGAAAGTCAGCAGCCGCGCGTAGTTTTTTAAATAAATAAATCAGTCTTCTGACACGAACAACGATAGAGTCAACCTGTTTTTTCCAAGTTAGAAGATTGTCTAATATAACGCCAAGATATTTAATACTGTCAGATCGTTCTATCTGAGCACAATTACAGGTGGAAGCCGCTGGGTAAGTGCAAACATGGGTCCTGATCCCAAAAGTCGTAGGTGGTTGGCTAAGAATTCCCGGGGTAAAGGGGATGAACTTGGTCTTTGAGATATTAAGTGTGAGAAGATTCGAGGTTAACCACAACATGACCAACCTCAAAGCAGCCTCTGCCTTCTCCCGAGTCTCAGGCCAGTCCCTACCATATGTTATAAGAGCTGTGTCATCCGCATATGTAATTATTTTTGTGTTCGGAAGAGATAACTGACACAACTCATTGACATAGATAAGAAAGAGGGTTGGACCTAGGACACTACCCTGGGGTACACCAAAAATCATATTTTCTGAATTGCTAATAAATTTTTCGATTTTCACAACCTGTTTACGCCCCGTCAGGTAGCTACGAAAGATATCGAGGGCAATGCCACGAATGCCAATTTGTTCAAGCTTGTTAATTAATTTGGGGACAGAAACTGTATCGAACGCCTTTGATAGGTCGAGGAAGACACCAACACACTTTTGCTTATTGTTTAGGTGTTCGACTATTGTATTTGACAGTTCCAAGGTAGCATCTTCTGTGGATTTACCAGCTCTGAAGCCATATTGATTGTCGGCCAGGATGTTGTGTTTTGCTAGAAATTTCACTAGTCTCGCGTTAATAATTTTTTCAAAGATTTTTGAGATAGTTGATAGGACGGATATAGGCCTATAATTAGAAACAAGATCCCTGTCACCCCCCTTGTGAATAGGATGGACTATAGCAGTTTTGAAAACATCCGGAAAGACACCAGAAGATAGGCACAGATTAAAAATGTGGACAAGAAGGGGAATAATTGTGTTTTTTGTGGCTTTAATAACTGTGGTAGGGATTTCATCAAAACCGACAGCACATTTATCTTTAAGATTAATAATGATGCTTTCAATTTCGATGTCATCCACGTCATGCAAAACCATCGATTCATGCAAAACCATCGATTCATCGAAGTCATGTATAGATATAGATATGTTAGGGTTAGACTCGGGTACTTTTACTTTTGTAAGTGATGTGCACGGGACTAGCAGCTGGCTGGACCACTGTTTAGCAACTCACTCGGCTAAGCAGGCTGCTGTTAATGTAGATGTTAGGTATGACACTCTGTGGTCTGATCATTTTCCACTTGTGGTTACCTGTAATTTAAAATTGCTGTCCCCTAAGATCACGTCTCATATTATAAATGTAAATAAAGATGTAGTGTGGGGTACAAAAAGTGAGGAACAAGTTTCAGTTTATGCCAAAGAGTGTCATAAGCGACTTAAAGTAATTGACTTCCCTACTGAGTGTGTAAACTGTGCTGATTGTTTTTGTAGTGACCGTGGCCACAGGCTTGTTCTGGATACGCTTTACTCCGACATTGTGACTGCCCTCCGTGACGCAGCAGTGGCGAGTCGGGGAGGCACGGAGAGGTGCGGGGGTGGCCCGCGCATAGCAGGGTGGAACAAACATGTCAGCGAGGCTCACAGGGTGGCCAAATCTAAATTCCTTGATTGGGTGTTGTGTGGTAGGCCTAAGTCAGGATTTTTACACAAAGAAATGTGCGATAGCAGAAGAGTGTTTAAGTCTCGATTAAAATGGTGCCAAAATCATCAGGACCAAATAAGAATGGACGCTCTAGCTGTCAAACATTGTAAGGGGGATTTCCGTGGTTTCTGGAAGGGCACCAAAAATGAAAACTTACGCCCTGGCCTTCCTGTGAGCATCGATGGTGTTAATGGCCCAAAGGAGATTGCGAATCTTTTTAAGACGCATTTTTCGGTGAAGTCCCCATTGGGTACGGCGACGGAGGTGCTCGATGCTGACGTAAGCGGTCGGGAGGTGGGGACTGCCTTCCGGGCGAAGGACGTAGCTGAAGCCTTAGGGCTTATCTCGAGAGGTAAGTCCCCGGGTCATGATGGCCTCAGCATTGAGCACCTACAGCACGCCGGACCACACATTGCTAGAGTTTTGGCTATGTTTTACTCGCTGTGTGTGAGCCATTCCTACCTGCCGGCCGACTTCATGAAAACAGTGGTAGTGCCTGTAGTGAAGAATAAAACTGGTGACCTTACCGATAAGAGTAACTACAGGCCTATTTCTCTTGCCACTGTAACGGCTAAGGTGTTTGACGGTTTGCTTAACGCACAGTTAAATAAATCGGTAACCCTGCACGATAACCAGTTCGGGTTTCGTCCCCGGCTGTCCACTGAAAGTGCTATACTGTGTCTTAAGCACACCGTCAAATACTACACAGACCGTAAAACACCCGTGTACGCGTGCTTCCTTGATTTGTCCAAGGCTTTCGACCTGGTGGTGTATGACCTGCTGTGGAGCAAGCTGAGGAGCATAGATTTGCCACCGGAACTCATCAGCATGTTCCAGTACTGGTACGGGCACCAGTCTAATAGTGTTAGGTGGGCGGGGGCAATGTCGGATGCGTATCAGCTCGAATGCGGAGTCAGGCAGGGTGGCTTGACATCCCCTACCCTGTTTAATTTGTATATTAACGGGCTGATCGTGGCGCTCAGCAGCCAGCATGTCGGTTGTCACATTGACGGCACATGTGTCAATAATCTAAGTTATGCTGATGACATGGTGCTGATGAGCGCTTCGATCTGCGGCTTGAGGAAGCTGTTACGAATATGCGAGGAATATGCTTGTGGTCACGGTTTATTGTATAACGTAAGGAAGAGCCAGTATATGATCTTTGAGACCGCTAGTGCGAAATGTCCGGAAACCATACCTCCGGTCAGACTTAACGGGCTTCCTTTGGAAAGGGTTGACCGGTTTAAATACTTGGGGCATATTTTGACTGTCGACCTCAAAGATAACGCAGATATGGAACGGGAGCGGAGGGCGTTGTCTATTAGAGCGAACATGATCGCCCGCAGATTTGCACGGTGCTCTAATCAGGTTAAGGTTACGCTCTTTAGAGCGTACTGTACATCGATGTACTCGTGCAGTCTGTGGGCTCACTACTCTAATAGAAGTTACGGCGCCATCCGCGTCCAGTATAATAACGCGTTCAGGGCGGTGATGGGGCTGCCCCGATACTGCAGCGCCTCGGGTATGTTCGCAGAGGCGCGCACTGACTGCTTTCACGCGACCATGCGCAAGCGCGCCGCGTCCTTGGTGCGCAGGGTACGGGTTAGCCCCAACATCGTGCTGGCGATGATTGCGGGAAGGCTGGACTGCCCCTTCATCCGACATTGTTCCGGCAGACATGTTGCTGTACCAGTGTCGGAGAGAAGGTATTGATTGATTTTAATTTTAATTTTGTTGGTCGATTGATTTATTTTGATTTAATTTTATTGTATGATTTATTTATTTATTTTGATTTAATTTAATTTGTTTTATTATTTTAATTTAATTTGACTTGATTTTAATTTAATTTGTTTTGTTATTTTGGTTTATTTTAATTTAATTTGATCTGTTTTTAATTTTATTTGATTTATTTTTATTTTCATTTGATTTATTTGAGATGTCTGGCAATGGGTGTAATTTACCTGAAAATAAATGATTTTATTTATTTTATTTTATTTTATTTTTATTTAAATCTGGCGGCTTTCGTCTTTATTTACCACATTTTGGTGTGTACCACCCCCAAAAACGAAAAGTCAGGGCAGTTCATGATGCAGCAGCGAGGAATGAAGGAGTCAGCCTGAATTCTTTACTGCTCTCCGGTCCTGACCTACTCCAGCCGCTACTTAAGGTTCTATTTCGTTTCCGGGAGGGTCGCATCGGAATAACCGCGGATATCAAAGAGATGTTTCCTCAGATTCGGGTTAGAGAGGAGGACAGAGACGCTCTTCGGTATCTGTGGAGACCTGATAAATCACATGTCATAAAGGAGTTTAGGATGACATCGGTCATTTTCGGTGCTTGCTGTAGCCCCTTTATTGCACAGTTTATAAAAAACAAAAATGCTCAAGAGCACGCACATACGCATCCAAGAGCCGTGGACGCTATTTTGGTCAGTCATTATATGGACGACTACATCGACTCACAAGATAGCGTTGACGAAGCAGCCCAGTTAGCGGCAGATATTGTAAATGTGCACAATGCAGCTTGCTTTGAGATGCGAGGATGGATTTCCAATGAACCAGGGTCATTGAACCTTGTCGCTGAGGAGCTCAGGGCCGCTCAACCATTGGAAGTTGATCTTGGCGAATCTAATAACAGCATCTGAGCCCTAGGTATTGCATGGAACCCTACCGCCGATGTTTTGGGTTTTCGAACAGGCTTAATTAAAACAGTCCCTAGTTCACTGACAAAACGCAAGGTGCTGTCACACGTTATGCGCGTTTACGATCCTTTAGGTTTATTAGGATCCATAGTCGTCAAAGGACGGATACTGTTTCAACAAACCTGGAGATCTAATATCGACTGGGACACGGAGCTCCCACAAACAGAATCATCAAGGTGGTTCGAATGGTTTTCAAGATCTGACAAAAGTCTCTTTGCTGAAGACACCGCGTTGGTATGCAAGGGCGAAAGGCTACGAGCCTTCCCACAGAGAACTTCACGTTTTCGCAGATGCAAGTGAGCTTGCTTACGCCTGCGTTGCCTATTGGCGTTTGATATACCCTGACGGCAACATCAAGCTCACTCTCATCGCAAGCAAAGCCAGAGTCTCGCCCTTGAAACCAACGTCGATCCCACGTTTGGAACTTCAAGCTGCCTTGATAGCTTCTCGTTTGGCACTTGTTATTAAGGAGAGCCATCGAAAAAAGTCAGTGCGTACATTCTTCTGGACTGATTCGATGACTGTCCTCCAATGGTTGCGCAGTGATGCGCGAGCGTTTAGACCTTTCGTTGCCCATCGGCTAGGTGAAATTTTAGAAAATTCTTCGGTCAAAGACTGGCGATGGGTACCGACGGATCTGAATGTCGCTGATGATGCAACCAGATTGCGCCCAATTAATTTGGAACCTTCACACAGATGGTTTTGCGGCACAAAATTTCTTTTAAATACCCCAGAGGACTGGCCAAAGGAGCCACTTTAGCGTCGCACCAGTTCGGGAAGAGCTTAAGTGTCAACGGAACGAGCTGGTGGGACTGACTTCACTAAGCACAGCTTTACCTACTCCTGTCACGGCGAATTTAGCTCGCTTCAGTGACTGGCTACGATTATTGCGTGCCACAGCCCGAGTACACCAAGCTGCGGCTGTTTTTGGAAATATTTTGGCCACCATTCGAAATTTCAAATCAAACAGTGGGATAGCTCACCCCCGCTCCCACTCTTCACCAACGTCGACCACTCTAACACCCTTGAATGCCGACCTAATAAAAGCCGCTGAAAGGCACATATTGCAGCGGGTTCAACAAGACAGTTTTTTGCAAGAAATTCACTGCATTTTGAACAAGAAACCAATTCCTCCAAGCAGCCGCCTCATCAAACTATCGCCCTCTCTGGGAGAAGATAATCTTTTGCGTTTGGCTGGAAGGATAAAGGCCGTAGAAGGCATCGATCCCAACTCCCGTTTCCCGATCCTACTTGACGGTCGCCACCCAGTCGCACGGTTATTGGTAGAATATTACCATCGCCAAGCAGGTCACGCAAATCATGAGTCCGTGATAAACGAGATAAGGCAAAGATTCTGGTTGTTGAGACTTCGTGACACGGTCAGAGCTGTAGCAAACCAATGTCTCTTCTGCAGAATTCGCAAATCACAACCACTAAATCCAACCACTGGAGATCTTCCACCACAAAGACTAGCTCATCACCAGCGAGCGTTTATCTTCACTGGCGTAGATTATTTCGGTCCTGTCAACATAACCATCGGACGCCGCCATGAAAAGCGCTATGTAGCCCTTTTTACGTGCCTCACGACCAGGGCCCTCCACTTGGAACTGGTACACAGCCTATCCGCCGACTCCGCAATCATGGGTCTCAGGCGTTTCTTTGCCAGACGCGGGATTCCGCAGACTATATATTCGGATAATGGAACCGCATTTGTTGGCGCAAACAGGATCCTACGGGAATTTTACACAAATGACGTGCAAGATTTTGCCGCCACAAAGGGCATTAAGTGGAGTTTCATCCCAGCGGCGGCGCCTACTTTTGGAGGATGCTGGGAACGCCTCGTCAGGACGGTGAAAGTAGCGCTGAATGCTACACTGAACGAAAGATGTCCCAAAGAGGAAACATTTTTGACTTTGTTAGCGGAAGCCGAGGCGATTGTAAATTCACGCCCGCTCTCGCATGTGTCCACTGATCCAGATGACCCAACCACATTGACACCGTTCCACTTTCTCATCGGGTCTTCATCGAACCAAACCCTACCAACGACATTGGAAGACCGTGACCTGAGCGGACGCTCTGAATGGAAGAAAGCATTAAAGTTATCAGATCACTTTTGGAACCGCTGGGTGCGCGAAGTGCTGCCGACTATGCAAACACGAACCCAGGTTAAGGGAGATTCTGGTCAAGACCTCCTGATTGGAGACGTGGTTATTATCGTCGACGGATCGCTACCACGAGGGACATGGCCACGAGGCCGTATAGTGAAGGTGTTCCCTGGAAAAGACGGCGTTAATAGGGTGGTGGACGTTGCAACGGCCGGAGGTACGTTACGCCGGCCCCTCAAAAAACTTGTAAGGCTTGCCACATAAGGCTTCTTTTACCCTTGACTGTTGGTGCAGTGCTGCACGAGGGGCAGGATGTTACGGACTCTTTGGTTTTTTATATTTTTCTTTAATATTTCAAATTTTAAATCGTTTTTGTTCTCTTTTTACTTTCTGTCAGTTGCTTATAGTATTGTCTGTCAAGAAGCGCTCGTCCATTATAATAATAAAATACAATATTTTCAAGGTAAATAATTCATTTCATTTACGGATAACAGCCCATTTCCTCATCTTTTTCACTTTCTTTGACATTGTGACACTTCTTGAAAACCACAGACAACGCGCTCACAGACTGTTAAAAAGCAAGTTTTATACGGAATATTTCTCCAAATAATGACGTTTTCATGCCCTATCACCTCGACTCACACTCATTCGAGGCACCTCATAATTTCCTTAATCTTACGTCTGTGAATACCAATTTTGAGGATCTTTCGAGGCACGCCTTAAGGTCGCCTCGACTGAGTTGTGAGTCGAGGATCCTTCGAGGCTGCGACTTAGAATATAGGTGTAAAGAATTATTCAATTCAGAAGAGATATTTGTAACTTGTTTTGCCACCCTTTATGTTATTAATAAAACGCATTACATAAGCCAATGTACGTACCATTCCGTGAATGCTAGAACATTTACGTATTTGATCGAATATATCGCTCGTAATTGAAGACACTTGGCTGGCGGAGAATGCTGACCCGGTTTTTACTTCAGGTAAATTCGCAGGTAAATCTATTTTAAAATTAAATTTATATTCACTGTCATGCAAAAATTCAGGGTCATTCCACCACAGGCTGCAGGCATGAAGCTCACTTGGCGTAACACCCCTACCGATATAGTCGGCAGGGTTATTTTCAATGTTTACATAAAGCCACTGACAGTTAGGCATACTTTACCATTTTGATTTGTAACTCGCAGGTATACGCAGCATCCATATGCCGTAGTGCTGGATGCATCTGAGAATCCTATTAATTCAAGTTAACTTAATTCAGTTACATGTATATTTCTATTAATAAAAATTGGCTTCATTTCAGCTATACTGGAAGAGAAGTCATTCCACGAGTTCCTAATATCATCATCAGGCATGGAATCCCATTCAGTCTTGGAAGACCATAGCCGTTGCATTATAGCTTTTGCTTGTACGATAATGGGACTAACAAAGCCCATGGGATCAAACATTTTCCCGACATTTAAAATAAATCATCATTAACTATCAATTGTAAGCCCAGTCTTTAAATAATAATTATCGCTTTGTATCTCTAAGTCATCAAAATGCTGTTCAGCTGAAGGAACATCAGACAATATTCTATTATCATTGGATGACCACTTATGTGTATGAAAGTTACCGAACTTTAAAAGCTGGCGAATCTGTGATTTAGCCTCTATGATAGTATCCAAGTTATTATCTGCATAAAGAATGTCATCTACACACGTACAATTTTCTATAATGAATGAAACTAGCGGGAAAGTGTCTTTATTTTGTGCCGCTAATTCTTTAAGACAACGGGTTGCCAGATAATTTGAACTCTTCAACCCGTACGTGACCGTGTCAAGCCTAATGCATCGGATTGGCTCATCGGGGCTATCTCTCCACAGTATGTTTTGTAAAGAGGTAAGCTCCGGTGTTACACGTATATTTCTAAACATTTGTTTTATCTCAGAGGTAAATGTAAAATCACCACAACGAAATAATAACAATGTCTCAAACAAATCTCTTTGTACAATTGTTCCATTTAAAAGCAAATCATTAAGCCTGCAGTAATAATAATCTCAAAAGACCTCCAAAACAGAGTTTATGAACAAGAATTGCGAGGGAAATTTCTTAGTGGGTCGGAGCGTTTTGGAGGTCTTTTGAGATTATTATTATTCTTAGACTAAGGTGATTTAGATGCTATTTTAGTATTTGCTTTATTGAACTTTTGTCATTAAACCAACCAAATTTTACATGCATAAGATGCTTTGTTATTATGAAACAAACCGTTTATTAAGAGATAAAAACAGAGGATTTCGATGACATTGTGACATCTGAATTAAGAAAATGAAAGATAATTTAAAAAAAGTAATCAGCGCATTTTGAAGACAACAATATGAAAACAATTATGCGCTGAACAGATTTTCTAAATATTTGTATTGCCCAATGCAAGTGCACAAACATAACTCAAATCGTTGTTGGCGCGAAAGAGCTGTATTTAACGCTTGATTTACCTAACATAATCCACCCAGATGAACTTAAAAAAAACTAACAGCTATTACTTATATTATGGTTATTCAAGTACTATAATAATATTTCATGTTATTTCATTACTTTTGTTTAAAAAAAAACACAAAGTTCGCCGCGAGTGAATTTTGCAAGACTGCAGCCTTAAGTGACACTTTTTTATTAGTTTTCATAGAGCCATCAAAAACTGTAGTGCTTAATGGTTTTACTGTCAGTCTTCAGGACTGCATGATGAGGCAAAAATATATAGCATTTTTGTTTAATTCATACAGCTGAATATCTACATACTGACCGTGATGTAAATTTAAATATTCATGAATGAACTTTTGGTACTCAGAGAAAAGTTTGGGATCTTTATGTAATTTCTTCTCTAAGTTTAAAAATCTTTTTAATGCAAGATTAAAGGAGTCACCTAATGAATCATTGACTTCACTAAGAGGTACCTAGTTTCAATGGTAACGCGACTTCAAAACAATTGACTGAACTGTGTTATTAAAAATGTATTCGCACAGCTCTTGTTCTGATGATCTTTCATCATAGATTTTTGGAACATCCTCTGTTTTCCAAAACTGTGTTAAGGTTTCATTAATATCCGACTCACATGTATTACATTTTAAACTAACCTTATTGCAGACCTTTGATAAATTAGTGTGTGGTAGGGTACCTCCTATAATACATCCAAACTGAGTGTTGACAAGATGTGGTTGCTGACTGCTGGCTGCTGGTATTCACGCAGCACCGGCAGCTCTGAAGGCAGCAGCACCTGAAAAAATATGTCCGCTCCCATTAGTAAATCAATCTCAGCTGGCACATTAAAGTGATCGGCCAGTTTAATGCTTTTAAGCAACAAAATGTCTGAGGTATTAAATTTATGTTGAGGTAAGTTACAGGTTACTTGGTCAACAATATGACATGTGGCAGCAACCTTATAGGGGTTAGTTAGAGAATGGATTTGTGTAAGAGGTGCTGAAATATTAACTTCTAAAGATGTATGAGAGGTTATTTGGTCAACAACATGACATGTGGCAGCAGCCTTATAGGGGTTAGTTAGAGAATGGATTTGTGTAAGAGGTGCTGAAATATTAACTTCTAAAGATGTAATGAGTCGTATTCGAAAAGAGAAAGAAGAAAAAGCAGAAGCGAAATTAAAAAAAAAAAACAAAAAATCAAAGAATCCTAAAAAAAAACCACAAAACCAAGATCCCACAAATGTCGGTGGTTTTCATATAACTTAATTAATTCGATATATTTCTCATTATCCATTTTGCCGCGTGCCGAGCACACGTACGTCCGTCTCCACTGAACGCACGCCTCACACTGAGGCGTCTTTGAGCATGGCCATTTACCGACACGATTTGGCTCGCTGCGCGGCCGCCTCGTTTGGTTCAAGTCGCGGCAAGCCTCGACTCGCGGCACGGTCTCCACTAGATCTGCCTCGGGTCGAGGCAGCCGCTCGGCCCGAGGTTGCCTCAAATGGATACCCAGCTTAATAGGTCATAATTATGTATGATGTTGTGTGTGTTTGTTTATTTAATTTTTAAGTTTATATTGATTTTTATCTGGAAATAAAAATATTTCATTTCATTTCATTTCTAGCTGTCTCCCCCCCCCCTTGCACGCTGTTTTGACAATTTACATTATTTACGATAAAAAACAAATGATGAAATGACTTGAACTCACCTCTTTACTATATTTAATATTACCTGCACCGAACCTGGAGTAAATTACGCCTCATTAGATTTGCTATCCTGCTAACTTTAACTAAGAAAAATATTCCCTCCAACGAACCTGGAGTAAATTACGCCTCATTTGATTTTCTATCCTGCTAACTTTAACTAAGCTGATGGATACGCTGGTGCAACACATTTCACAGTAACCGTTAAAGTTAAAATTGGCTTAAACCTTAACTTTAACTAGTGTTATGGTGCAACTCAGCCTTAGTGTATTAATCTCCACGCATCCTTTGCATCTCCACGGACTGCACATCAAAATTATCACCTAAAGCTACTGACAGACGTGCTCATTACTAGCACGAAAGCATGCTTTCATTGAGCAAGTGCTCATTAGTAGCATGTGTGACTAGTAATGAGCATGCTTATTTCTAGTATGTTTTCGAGTAAGCGTGCTTATAGGCATGCTTTTTATAAGCACGTGTCAGTACTTTAAAACATTTCTAGGAAAGACAGTATCTGACAATGTATTTTTTTTATAAAACTAAACCATTTTTAACATAATCTTCAATGAGCGCCCATAACTTTTGCAATAATATTTTATTTTATTACCCAGTTACTGGGATGTGGAGGTCAGATAGGCAGTCGCTCCATGTAAAATACTGGTATTCAGCTGCATCCGGTTAGACTTGAAGCCGCCCCGAATATTGTTGGGAAAAGGCTAGGCAGATTGACTTTATCTCTGTAACTAATGGGTTTCTGCGTTTAACCGATATTGGCAGACGCAGAACTGAATCAATTGATATTTTTAACAGATAATTGAACAAAATTGCAGATAATCGGTTTTGGCAGCATGACGGTGATATTCTAAGTATATTTAATATTGTATTATTTAGTCGACGATTGATCAAAGAATGTCATGGGAAAAACGGGTGGATCGCGTTTGCGGTGTCGCGTTCGACACAGGTCACAGCGTCAGCTAGGTAGCGCGCATTTGTTGTCGTGTGGAATCAAGGCATCGCATACTAGCGATTCCGCCTGACTATTCCTGCGTAACAACACGGTTTTGATGTTTAACAATAGAGCTTCGTTCGGAAATCGCCTTATTTGTATACGTCAAGCGAAACGCATGAGTGAGCTCGCTACTGGGCTGGCAACACTGGTTTTGGCATTCTTAGGTCGGTAGCATTGTTTGAATCAGGTTGGCCAACATAACGAAAATAAAGTCGGTTTCGAGTTTTCCGGCTATTTTTGATCATTCATAGTGGTAGTCTATTACTATACTCTATGGTAGCAGTTCACTGGATGGTTATGTCCTCTCTATACTTACTTTACTCTTTGGTTATGTCTTTGGTTATGTCATGTCAGGTTAATTCTGTTTTCGAGTTTATTTTTTAGCTGAATATTTCGTTTACATTCAGTTTTCTATGCCTTGTAAAAACTTCTATTGCCTATAACGTCAAGTTTAGTGTTAAAGTGTAGTTTAATCGTGTTTCACGAGTTCTGAGACAGTGACTCTATTTTGTGGTCCTTTGTTGTGAGTTTTAAAAACTTTGAGCAATGGATGAAAATAGAAGAAAAATAAATGCTTCAAGTGTGACTGTTCACCAGTTTTATCATTATTAACCATCAATATTAATAAATTGTAATGAAACTGTTGAAATAAATGAGAAACTATTTACATTATTTTATTGTTTTATTTTGCCATATATTCACTGTAAGTTTTTGGTAGATACATTCTCTTGTAAAAAAAAACTCAAATTTGAGTTTTCTTACAAGATAATGTACCTACCAAAAAACCATTTTTTTAATATTCTGGTAATGCTATTCAAACGTTTGAATTTACCGCCATACGAAAGTTTTTTCTTGGGGCCGAGTATAGATGGCGCTGGCAGTAACCGCTCTACTAAATATTGTAAGGAGTTAGCATTCTTCTCCGTTAGGAGTACATATATATGTTCTGTGGACACTACGGAACAGAGAGTGACCGACTGACCGTGACTAGACGGCATTTAATTATACCACTACCATCTTCACTATTGTTCGCAACGAATGACTTTATAAATAATTTTATCTACACCCATGCTATAAATTCTCTATAAAAGTTCCTGAAACAGTTACCTTATTGCCAACATTAAAACAGCCAGTGTCATAGTAACCATAATAGCATCCAAACGGATGCTTTAATGTTGTACTGCCCACTACCGAATTTCATAATGCAACTCGTTTTCAAAAAAAGAACATTGTAATGCACGCGCGTTTCACTACAATAGCGCCGTAATTTAAAAAAAGAACTTATTCGAATTCACGTCGTATATTATGACGCCGGCCGCCATGTTCGATACGAGTATTAGTATTGCAAAAAACTGTTTCAGAACCTTTTATAGAGAATTGATAACATGGGTGTAGATAAAGTCTTGTATGCAACTGTACATAATTGGGTATTAAAACACTCATGTGATACTATTATCACACTCGGCTTCGCCTCGTGTGATACACCCACATTCGTATTTTAAGACCCCTTATTATACGTCAGTTGCATAAATAACTAAAAGTAATTACCTATACACTTCTTATGTGTCTACGTCTCCTTAAAGTTAAATTCAGGGTAACCCCAACTATATATAGGGAGAGGCAGCCTCACGACCTCAGTCGCCGCAGGAGACGCCCCGGGCGGCGGGACTCGCGAAGCGATTCCGGCCACCGTAGGCGCGGGCTTGCGTACGGTAAGTGGTAGCTCGCCGTCACAGTCTCTTTTAAAGTCCAGACATAATGTTGGTCAGATCATGTGAAGACCATGTAGCTGTCTGAAATGGTCTTTTGATGAAAGAACCACACAGATTGAGTGCACGAATTTGTCAGTAATCGTGCAGCTCAACTCAAAAGGAGTTGTCCGCTTTTTCTATGGACGTTGGTTTTTTATTATTCAATAATTCCGATGAGGATAAGTTAAATATATTTGGATAAACAACCCAAACAACTAGTGGTTCTGGGTATATCGTACATTTTTAAACATCGCCAATTTTGAGAAAAATCGTGTTTTATTTTATAGTGAATTTAGTCGTAAGCAGAAAAAGCCTTTCTGTGAACGTGAAACGTTAAAGTGAACACGCCCCAAAAAAAAATAGGCAACTTGTGAAAATTGACACAAGATACTGTCATTGTCACTGTCACTGTCAATCAATATTTGATGTAAGAGTATGAATGACACTATGACAATGTATACAAAACGTTAATTCAGATTATTTAAAATGTAATATTTTCAGTCAAAATTGTGTAGCATAATGCTTTTAAAACTGAAAGCGCACTTTATATTATGATTAAGGCTTCTTCGAATGTTCATGTCATGTGCAAGTTGCATTAAAATACTAAGACCCCGGTTGTCAAGATGTGTTTACGTAAGACCTTTCGGAGATGTATCGACTGCCTAGAGTTGCATGGCTCAATCATGACCTTTACTGCCGATTATTTGTGCCCGACAAATACATCGGACACCGTCAGAGCCATGGGTACAATCTGTTTGCGCAACTGCTATCCAAAACTATTGCCAGAACTGAATGTCCAGTCTGTCGTACTTTATAGATGCTAAATGCCATTCTGACAACACATCCTAATAGGGATCTTTTTGTGGATGAATGGAGTAAAATTATGTTTGTGAGGGAAAGTATGCAAGAGAGTCCACTGTTCCATGTTAGTTTTAAATTAAATTATATGCAACATAACTATATCTGTCAACATAAAAATTGTTTCTATGTTTTAATGTTATTGGTGTTGTTCCGTTTTAATTAACGATAAATAAATGTTTTAGCATAGTACACAGGCCACTGATCAAGAAATTTTTTTAATTACTTAGGTAGGTATGAGAATTCCTTTTTATGACTTGGAATCGAGATCGGAAGTGGATGCTACTTCTAAACTAAATTAATATCCTTTAATTGGACGCAAGTGTTGATAATTTTCCTGCCCTTATCTTAATTTGTTTGGAGTCTCGCAACATGTCTTCATCTTCCATACTTCTCTATTAGTCGTCATCTAGGTAGTCTCCCTTTCTATACATTTATCATCTTTCACGCAGTCCATCCATCGTTTTTTTGGTCTTCCTCGACTCGTATAGCCATCCACATTCATACTCACCACCAAACATTTTCCTCATTCCTCCACATCATAAATGCTCATACCATGACAACTTATTTCCACACAAGTTTTCAGTCACCGGTGTCACTTTGAGATTTCCTATTATATACTCATTTCTTATTCTATCCACTGGTGTAACCACACATCTTGTTTAGCATGCTCATCTCAGCTGCATGCAATTGCCTTTCATTCATTTATTTTGTGGCTAAACAGTCAGTTAGGTTTTGTTATGAAATAAAACGTTTTAAATATATAATGGTGGAGACACCAGGTCAGCCCGGAGCCCCACCATAATTAAACAATTGAAACATAATAAATAAATGTAATTAAATTAATTTTATTATTAATTAGTGATCATGACCATGAGTCAGTAATTCAACAGTAGCTATTGTAAATAGACTTGGGACTTTAAATAGCTCACTAGCATTTTGAGGTGTGAAATATTTGTTTACATTAAAATAATAAACCACTTATTTCAGCCTACAATGGCCCATAGACATGTTACAATCGAACATAAATACATTTAAAAAGTATAAAACAAACCTTATAATAATATTATAGCTTAAAACTTCACTTCACTAGCTTATCCTTGCGCTGACTTGTGATAATTGTCTGCGGAAGCGACTGAACGCCACGTCCTGCGGACAAGTCTTCTTCCATGACTACGGACAGATAACAATTTGGTAGTCGCACTACAAACGCCTTGAAGTCAATAAATTAACTTGAAGTTGACGTTGCGGCGTGATTCTAGTAACTGCACCCTTGTCGTGTACCTCGTCTTCTGGCGCATATACTTCTCTATGTCCTCCGCCTTAGTGGTGGTGGTGTGTGTAGACGGAAGATGTACACGGTGTGTTCGGTTTCGCGGCACGCAAGCTCACTTCGGGATCCGTAGGAGCTTTGCCGTAATGGTTCTTGTTGGTTCGCGATCGGCGCTTCCTCCTTTGCACTGTCACGAAACCCTCATCATCAGCCCTGTTTGACGGCTTTTTTTGCATAGTTTCTTAATTGGAGCGCGCGGTGATGCTAGCAAAATACTTTTATTTAGTTTCACCAGGACTGGAGACACTGACCTTTTCATGAACTCAACCAATAATTGGGCCAGTGGGTCGTCTTAGGGGCGGATTGAAATTGTGACCCATTGGCGCTCATCGTAATATAATTTTACCTATTATATAAAATAAAATATAAATTGAATACGACAGCGACAGTGACATATTATAAGGAATAAAAATTCAACAACCACTGAATACATTATTTGTCCACTAACCGCCATCCATTCTATTTGGTCGTATTATTTCTTGATATTGACTGTCATATTCTGATATTCCCATAACATTTTTAACATACCGATAACATTACATTTTGAGCATATGAGCTGTTTTCCTCTTATTGCTGAGAAAGAGAAAGAGGGAAGTTAGCTACACATACACTGATGTTGATACACTCTGTCTGTTTAGTTAAGCCGGATACAGACTTATGAAATGTAACATGCAATGTAACACGCAATGAATGAATTCCCATAGTGCTTGCACGCACAAACCGTGCAAACGACGCGCACAAACAGAGCATTTCAACTCGTGCGCGCTGCGATCCGCCATTTGTCAGTTTTTTCGCCGAACACAACCCTTTGTGCGCGCAGTGTGCACGGAGCGCCAGTGTGGACGGGTTGTGTGTGTCTGTACTGCGAAACGTTTTCGACAGACTGAGCTGAGCTATGTTCGCCGCGCGCATGCCGGAAACAGGATGCGAGTAGGTACGTGCTCGGTTCGTGCGCGTGCTGCGTCCACACTTATGAAATGCTCCTTTCATGTTACATTGCATGAGCATGTTACGTTGCAGCAGTCTGTACCCAGCTTTAGACCGACACGATCTCTCGAGATCACGCCTACGTTAGACTTTTCTAGTATAAGCTGATCTCTCATTGTATAGGATTTCTTTACAATAAGAGGTCAGTGTAAACTGGAATGTATAGCTTGATGTGTAGCCGTGTGAACAGTATAGTCTGGGTATATGTAATTACCAATGTAATTACTCTGTGCATATTACCACAAGCTTATGCATTCATCATATGCCTAGTTCGTAGACAGTAGAATTCACTGTCTTCGGCCTAGTTAGTCGAAATCTTAGTGGGTGGTGCACTAACAGAACGCAACTTTTCTGGCTCACTCTGTCATTGGCTAAAATTGATAGCGTCAGGGATTATATCCAATCAGCGTTTACTGCAGCCGCTGCGCTGCGCGCGTTTCACAGACAAGTAATCCAGCAGATTTAAAGAGTATAAATGTTTTATGTGAGATACAAGATAATGAACCAATATTTAAATTACATGTATTGTATTTCATTTCAGTTTATTTTCGCTATAGATTATAGAGCAACAATCAATTATCAACATAACCTGGAAGCTGAATGAACTTCCAGTTTCATTGTTTTCAATTGTTTGGATTGTTATGATGGTTAATGGTTGTCCAACAAAGACTTTTCATCATGGTTACGTGAGCATCAAAATGATCGAAACAATGACATTATACATCTAAGGATCGAAATAAAGCTACGAGTAATTGTACTTTGTGTGACGTAACGCCTATGGCTGAAATCTCAGACCAACTATAAAGTTTATGGCTGAAATATGTGTTCTGAAAACATACAAGGACATTTTTCACTGATCGTACGGGAAGAATGAACTGCTCAAGAGGTAATGTATTCTTTACCACATTATAAGTTTTTTTTAAAATATTTGTAACCGGGCTTCTGTTGAAAAGTTTAAACAGCACTACTTTGCTCAAAGAACATACAGAAAAACGATACTGTGTCCATAAGACCATAACATATTATTTTGTTTTTAGGTAACAGATGGAGATTGCATTTGCCAAGAATGCATTAACCTTTTACTGATATCACAAGCACAACATTAGTGACCCACAGCTCGGTCATCAATCAGTATGTGTGTGTTGTGGCGTTTCTATCTCAAGAAGAATAGGCAGACTATCTCGTCCCTTACCTGATGGTCATCCTAAGCGGGCTTATACAGATAGCATCATCAACCCCCCTCAGGTAAATATGTAAATTAAATATTTACACTTGATATATTAATACTGTATCTCTGATTACTGAAACACGCAATAAATGATAACTTAATTTCAGATCCCGGCTAATGCTCGATCATGTAATACCTGATAGCAAAGGGCTCATAACAATATTCACGAAGTGATGGAAACACCTAGAAAAGCCCAAGTGACTGATGACAGTTTGAAAATGAGCAGGTGATGGTAGTTTTACTTGTAGCGGGGGGGGCAATACTTTTGGTTGGTGAGACGTTGGCGAGAAATTGTCCTGTGTATTTTTGTGCTTGCTAAATGTTTTTGAAATATAAAATATCACTAAGTGTGTATTGTTTCACTTCTGAACACCCATCACAATTATACTATACTAGCTTTTGCCCGCGGCTTCGCCCGCGCATGCATTATACTTATAAACCTTCCTCTTGAATCACTCTATCTATTAAAAAAAACCGCATCAAAATCCGTTGCGTAGTTTTAAAGATCTAAGCATATAGGGACAGACAGACAGCGGGAAGCGACTTTATTTTATAATAAGTAGTGATGTAAACCAGAGATCCTAAGTGAAGGGGAAACTCAATTATCAACTGAAAAGCCAACACTACTAGTGACACAGTGTAGAAGTTAGAACAGTCAGTTTAGACAGAAATAGTATAATATTTTAATAGGTCTTATGATGAATTGATGATTATAATTTATTAATAAATAATTGAAATAGTTTTGTCCAGCTAAATGCTCAAATACCACATATGAAATAAAAAATATATTCCCCACCATGGATATGTCAGATGTAATTTTAGTTAGCTTAGGAATTTTCAAATTATACAGGTTTGCCGTTATTATTTGGAACTTATTCGGCCGAACAATACTTATACTGTAGAAGTGAGATGTACAATTATTAAATATTCCAGGCATTTTGTCATTACATGAGACAGCTTTGATCAGAAAAATAGAGTGTGTACACTATAATAGTAATATAATAGAGTGTATTCCACATAGACAGAGACTAGTTGGCAAAATTGTATTTCTGATTGATATTGCAGTTGCAAAATTGCAACCTGGAAAAGACTATTGGAAGCTGTGCGCATGTGATGACAATTGTCTGGTATCTTCGATGGGCTTGGCATCAAAATTATATAATTATCTTCACTTGCTCAGACACTGAAAATTAAGAAAATTAATTAAATAATATTTAAAACAAAAAAATATTTTATTTCCATCAAAACTAACACTTGCGTCCAATTATAGCATGTTCTATTCAGTTTTTAAAAATAGCATATTTTGGAGTCTTTTCTTCAACTTCCGATCTCGACTCGCAAGCCACTTATAAGTAATTCTCCTACTTAATTAAAAAATGTTCTCGATCAGTAGATACTATTATAATTTACTCCTGCTAAACAACCCCTGTGGACTATGCTGAAACCTGAAACATGCACCATGACCATGACATGATGCACTTCTTGATAACCGGGATCTTAGTAAAATATTGCAACTTGCACGTGAACATTCGTAGTAGCCATAATCATTATAGTGCGCTTTTAGTTCTAAAAGGATTATGCTACACATTTTTGACTGAAAATATCTCATTCCATCTTATTCCTTATTTTATAAGGTAAAATAACGTTTTGTTTACATTGTCACATAGATTAACAGTAATGACATGACAGTATCTTATCTTGTGTCAATTTTGACAAGTTTCGTTTTTTTTTTTGAGTGTGTTCACTTCACTGACCTCTATTGTACACTTGCATATTATAGGTCAGTGGTTCACATATAAAGGTTTATTCGTTTCAGGTCTCGTTTCACAATAAAATAAAAAACGATTTTTCTCAAAATTGGCGATGTTTAAAAATGTACGATATACCCAGAACCACTAGTTTTAAGGATGTTTATCCAAATATATTTAACTTATCCTCATCGGAATTTTGAGTAATAAAAAACCACTTCTGGACAACTCCTTTAAGGAGGTCAACGATTCGACGAACAAGACCAAAGAAGACATTTGGGTAGGCCGCATACATTACTCAAAGTGCCAGACTATGATTAAAAACTAACTGAGAAAAGGATAAAAAAAAAGCAATGACCCACGTAGTCTTCACATTCACAATAAATAAAAATAATATAAAATACTAGCTTTTGCCCGCGGCTTCGCCCGCGTGGATGTCGGAAAATATCCCATACGGGAACAAAAATCCTTCCTTATTTCTTGTCTACCTTATAAAGGGAACCTCTGTTCAAAATGTCAGCTTTATAAGTCCAAGGGTTTGGGCTGGGCGTTGATGAGTCATTCAATCAGTCAGGACTTTTCTTTTTATCCACCCACGCGCCTATAGCCTTCCGTAAAAATAATTATTAAACTGGACTGGACTGGGACTAGTAGTTCCAGAGATTAACGCGTTCAAACAAACAAAAAAAGTGTGTGCCAGCACCGACGCACGACTGGAGATTACTACTACTGTTTTTATGCCCCACCTCACTTCCCCGCTAACCTCCTCCTCCCCCTCTAACCCCCTCTCACACCCCTTCACCGCTTTCCAATCCCCCTCCACCCTCACTAACTCCTCCCTTCACCCTCTTTCCTTCTCCACACCCTCCCCCTCACTGCACCCTCATATCCCTCTCCACCCTCCCTCCATCATCCACCCCCTCCCTCCTCACCACCCGTCCCCTCCCTCTACCTCTCAACACACCCTCCCCTTCCCCTTTCTCTCCTCACCATCCGTCCCCTTGACCCTTTCCCTCCTCACCACCCCTCCCCTCTACCCTTCCCTCTAGGGGAAAAACTATTACTGACAAACTTTATTACTTGCTTAGGCAAGTATTTGTGCCAAGTTTCAAGTTAATTAACCAAATGAATAAGATTTTTCATATAAACTATATTCCCGGTTTTCACCCCCCACAGTGATGGAATTTTAAAAAATCATTTGGGATATTTCCGTAACTTGACTGAAAGATTACTTACACCAATTTTCGAGTTAATCAAGCCCCGCAGTAAAACCTGCCCAGTAGAATTTACTATCCCTTTTCACCCCGTTAGGGGTAGATTTTCGAAAAACCCTGATACACATTATTCTTTATTTTTGATCTCAAGTATAAATACTGAGTTTCGAATTAATCGGAACTCGCGTTAAAATTCCTCCATACAAACTTTGACACCCCCAATACTTCCCGAGGGGATAGTAGTTTAGGAAAACTAAAAATGACAAACTTTATAATTTTCTTAGATAAATATTCATGCCAAGTTTCAAGTCTATTAACTCAAGGAATAAGATTTTTCATACAAACTTTCATCCCAATTTGTCCCCCTTAGGGATGGAATTTCCAAAAATCCTTCCTTAGTGGATGCCTACACTGTATAAGGTACCTATGTGCAAAATTTCAAGTTTCTAGGTTCAGCGGTTTGGGCTGTGCGTTGATATATCAGTCAGTCAATCAGTCAGTCAGAACTTTGAATTTTATATATATAGATTGTGATAACACCAAAGGATACCGCCTCGCTGATCCTGAAACAAACAGAATTATCAAGAGTAGAGATGTTGAATTTTTGGAGAATGTTATGAAAAACAACAATGTATTATATATAATGTATGTTATTATTACCTTGTGATGTTGACAGCTCTACCGTCGTACAGTCATCACCTGCTTCATCAGCACCTGAACCTGAAACAGAAAAACAACAATTGGAATTAGAATCTTCAGACGTATATGTTAGTGAAAGCTTCGATGAATATGGAACAATTTCAGACGAAGATGATGTTTATGTTCCCAGTAGAAAATCAGATAAAATTTATAAGAACTTACCAGACAGTAACGTCACCTTACGCCCAAGAAACATACCTAAAGAATCTGAAAGTAATTCAAAACCTAGTTATTATTGTTCGATTAAATATCCAAGAGATCCGGAAACTGTAAAAGAAGCTTTATCCTCAGAAAATGCTGATAAATGGAGAAATGCCATGGATGAAGAATATCAATCTCTGAAAAGAAACATGACCTGGACGCTTACTGACCTTCCTCCGGGAAAGAAAGCTCTTCCTTGTAAATGGATTTTTAAGACTAAAACTGATGAAACAGGGGCTGTGAACAGATATAAAGCTAGACTTGTAGTTAAAGGCTACGCACAGAAAAGAGGCATTGATTATGACGAAATATACTCACCGGTTGTAAGATACACTTCTGTAAGATACCTGATTGCACTGGCTGCAAAATATGACCTAGACATTGACCAGATGGATGCCATAACAGCATTTCTGCAAGGAGATATAGAAAATGAAATTTATATGATTCAACCCGAGTTGTATGAAGAAGGAACAAAAGTATGCTTGTTACAGAAATCAATTTACGGTCTAAAGCAGGCCAGCCGGCAATGGAATGTCAAACTGGATAGTGTGCTACAGAAAATTGGCCTTTCTAGATCAAAAATAGATCCATGCATCTATTACTATGTGAAACAACAAACAATGATTTTTGTTGCTGTATGGGTTGATGATCTCATTATATTTTCAAATGATATTAATTTAAAGTCAGAAATTAAAGAAAAATTAAAAGGGGAATTTCACATGAAAGATCTTGGAGAATCAAAACAGTTTATTGGATTGAACATCACTAGAAATCGTAAGGAAAGAATTGTCATGCTTGATCAAGAAAATTACATTACAGAAACATTAGAGCGTTTCGGAATGTCAGAATCAAAACCTGTGAAAACACCTATAGAGGTGAATGCTAAATTTGATACAGTTGATACTGAAAGTAATGAGAATATTCCTTATCGACAGGCAGTGGGATGTTTATTGTATCTAGCCCAGGCAACTAGACCAGATATTGGGTTTGCAGTAAATAAACTCGGCAGATATGTTAACAATCCTGGACATCAACATTGGCTCGGTGTCAAAAGAATACTGAGATATCTCCAAGGAACAAAAGATATAAAGCTATGCTTCAGTAAAGATGAGTCGAATGGAATAAGAGGCTACTGCGATGCAGACTGGGCCAGCAGCCCAGAGGACAGAAGGTCCTGCACAGGTTACATTTTTATTTTTCAGAATGGTGGTATAGCGTGGAACTCCTGCAAACAACCAACAGTTGCCCTGTCTACAGCCGAGGCAGAATATATGGGCATGGCGTCTGCGACACAGGAAGCGTTATGGCTCCGTCAGCTGCAACTGGAACTTGGTCTGCAAGAAGAAGGTCCCTTACCCATATATTGTGATAATCAGAGTGCAATACGTTTAGCTTCCACTGATTGTTATAAACCTAAAACGAAGCATATAGATATTAGATTTCATTTTTTAAGAGATAATTATCACAATGGAAATGTAAACTTTGTAAATTGCAAAGGTAGTAATATGGTGGCGGACATATTGACTAAGGGAACTACTTTTAATAAACATTATTATTGTACAAAGGAAATGGGATTGCATTCTAAAGGGGGTGTTAAGTAATGAACGCAACATTGTCTTTGTATTTATTAGCTACATTAATTGTCATATTATGTCAATGTCAAACTGACATGTAGAAAATCTCTTCTCTGCCTTTTGCAACGTAATACAGTTGAACTATTTTTCACTCCGTTGTTTTATTATAAAGTAATTACAAGTAACCCGAACCCAATCATAAATCTTCAATTTTTTATTTGTATTAATCGAAGTAATCACCCATGCAATCAATGCATCTTTGCCAACGCAGTGGCAGTTTATTGATGCCCTTCTTAAAGAAATCAGCTGGTCGGGAGGCAACAAATTCTTCAAAGGCATTTTGTACTGCCTCTCGGGTATTGAATTTTTTTCCCGCCAAGAAGTTATCCAAATTCTGGAAAAAGTAGTAGTCTGTAGGCGCAAGGTCTGGTGAGTAGGGCGGATGACGGAGAGCTTCCAACCCCAGTTCTTGCAACTTGGAGACCGTCTGCTGTGCAGTATGAGGTCGCGCGTTGTCGTGCAGGAGCAGCGGCGACGAGCGATTGACCAATGCTGGTTGGAGATGTGCCAGCTTCTCCATCATTGTGTTCAGTTCTTCACAGTACACATCTGCAGTAATGCTCACCCCGTTTGGTAAGAAGCTGTGATGAATCACACCGGCGCTAGACCACCAAACAGTGACCATCACTTTTCTAGGGGTAAGTTTTCGTTTAGGGCATTGTTTAGGTGCTGAACCAGGATCCAACCAAATTGCTGAGCGCTTGCGGTTATCAAACAGAATCCATTTTTCATCGCAGGTAACAATGCGGTTCAAAATTCCTTCATTTGTGAGTCTGTTGAGCAGTGCAAGGCACGTCTCGACGCGTACTTCGCGCTGGCGATCATTGAGTTCGTGGGGCACTCATTTGTCAAGCTTTTTTACCTTGCCAATTTGACGCAAATGGACCAATATTGTTTTGACGCTAACGTCGAAAGCTGCTGCTAATTCAGCCGTAGATTGTGTATCATCAGCTTCCACAATCGCCTTTAATTCGTAATTGTCGACCAAAGTCTTCGGACGACCGCGAGGTTCATTTTTCAGGTCGAAATTTTCAATAACAGGTGGTGCGTTGGTTTGTAGTGTTAGCTCCGTAAACGTCGTTGATGTTGCGTGCCGCTTGTGCCGTGTTGCTGCCACGACGGTACTCATATTCCATAATTACTCGAATTTTTAACGTATCCATGATGACGAAAAAGATTGAAATGCGATGAAAATGTAACACTAATCAATAAACAAATGACTACTTTCGGAAAAAAAAATCCATGTTTTTAAAATAAAATTAATTTGAAATTAGAATTCTTAGCCAAACAAAAATTATTTTGATTTGAAATGGCCAGTACTGCAGAACGGCAATTTCATAGGTAAAGACCTAATAATATGTATAAAGAATTTGCATGATGTGTTGTAAAATTTTTCTATAGTTTCTTTTTTGTGATTTTCACATGTTAAAAAATTGAAATCTAGCCTGACTTGCAAAACAATTTTATATAATTTTCAATATTTCCGATTTGCGGTTTTTTTTTAATAATAAAATGAAATACATCTTGTATGTTGGAAACACAATTCACTAAATCAACGACGGGTATGTTAGGTAGTTTTTCTTCACATTATATTCTCTTAATTTTATGTAACTGTTTTCTTCACGAGAATATAAATTTGTAAGACAAGTTTAACAATTTTTAAAAACTTTAGTGCGACACTGACGTAATAAGTAACCAGTTACCTACTCTACAGCAGCCATTATTCGCGGGTCCCTCTTTTTAATATTTAGGTCCACAATCATTTCGTCACTGTAAATATCTTCATAGACAACTTCGGAAGGAACATTATCTTTTTTATTATGTTCTGTAAAGAACAAATCTTTCAATGATTTAAATATAAAGCCTGAATCTTCCTCGCAGTTAGATCCCGGCGAATATGTGCTGCTTAAATTATTTACCACCAGTGACACGAAGGCGGACTCAAATCCAGCACATGTTGGAGAATTGTTTCGGTAGCCATGACTTCTTACACTACCGAAAAAAATTTAATGGCGGCACCAAATTGACAACATGACAACACATTGATATTGCAAACATTGAATAAAGTGTCTTTCAGCCTTTCCATATTTTCAATTGTACGTATCCAGTTACTTATAGACGGAACTACACCAACATTACCATTTTTGGATATAAATTTCATTGTTTTAAGAATTAACTTTGATTTTGTCCAAACTTCTTAGTGTTCCGATTTCGGCGTTAGTGCTAGAAGCAACGGTTTGCCGCTTCTCTTGGAGGAGTTATTGAAGCTGCCATTCAAGGAGTCAAATAAATTATCAAAAAATAATAGGATATCAGCTGTTTCTTTACATTAATTTGGCAGTAATCCTTGATCTGAAATGAAGAATTAGAGGCATGAGTGAATTTAAAATTTTATTCTTTTGTTTCTGTAATGACTAATAAATAGACAGCACAGTGAATGTTCGCTATAATAAGAAAGTTTATGTCATTCAGAAACAACTTTAAGGGTCATTCAATGCATTAAGCATTGCATTAAGATTTGAGAACCAGCTGTAAAATTGCAGTTCAGCGTAAGTAAATTATTTCTTATACCTTTTAGCAAGTGAGGCACGTCAAACAATGGGACCACTTCATCACTGTCTACTTCGAATACTCCATCCCTTGCTTCTTTACCCTCTAGCGTAATTGAGCCTAGTTTCATAAATTAAATAGTTAATGGCACTAACATTTGATGTCCCCTGGTCACAAACAGTAGCAAGGACTTTAAAGCCAGCTTCCTTCAACTTTCTGATATTTTTCTTGATCATTGCGGCTAATTCAGCTTTTTTTTCACTGCCAGCACAGAATGAGTATGATATTGGCTGTTTACAGTTTTTAAGCACACCTCTGATCATAAACACTAGCACATGATCCGCTATTTCCGTCCTCACTATGTCGCCATTATCAACCAAACCAGTAATTCTATCGTTTTTCCTGTCGTAATCTATATGTGGTGTTAGAGCCATTTCATCATAAACCAATGTGCATAATTTATGGTCGGGTTTTATTTTAGAAGCCTGTTTCTTAAGCTGAAGAAATATATTTTCATTTATACCAGGCTTTATGTTTGCTTTGGATACCATCCTGCTTAAGGTGAACGGCGATGGAAGAACAAATAAATTTTGCAGCATCCTGTAGGCTCTAGGTCCACGTTTAAAAAAATTCAATGCCATTACTTTTTCGTCCGGAGTAAATCGTCTACCCATTTTGTGTTTTCCACATTCTCTATACTGGAGCAAAGTAAAAATTGTTGCCATAGAGGTAAAATTTTTAATTGCTTTCAAAAAACTTCTATTTTCAGTTAATTTTTGTGCCTTTTTCAGTCGTTTTGAAAATTTCTCATTGGCGATGTTCAAGCTTTTGACTTTCTTTTTTAATGTAGTAATCATTTTAGTCAATTGATCCTTTTTATACTTAGACACCTTCAAATCTGAAATTAAAATAACAGAATACATTTTATTTTTGAAGTGTAATTTGTTGGCTTCAATTCAGTTAAGAAATACCAGAGCTAGGAGGTAATAGGAATAACACATTTTAAAAAACCGGGCAAAAGGGTTCCGTAGTTGGGATTGGGACCCACCCCAATCCTTATCATAAGAACAAACTTAACATTGTAGTTGAAAAACATGTTTTTCTATACATTCCAACTGCAAATGTAAGTTTGTACGCACAATATCGAGAGATTTACCATGTTATTTTAAGATCATAGACTTCTTATAGGTTTTCCTGTAATCTATAGGTATAGAAGTATTTTCTGTATGTTTTTCAAAATTTTAGGCACAAGGGGGGGGTGGGGGTGGTAAATTTTCGTAACTTTATAATAGGTACCTAATTTATTTAAATATTAAAAAATATATATATTTGAGACCCACACAGTAAGCCCTCTTATTTGATATGTCACACGGTACAGTTTGCAAAACTTTTTATTTTCTTATTTGTACCCCAAAAGTGACCCCATAGTCAAAATTCATTTATTTACGTTACACGTCCGTGTTTGGGTCACAGAAATTCATATGTGTACCAAATTTCAATTTAAGCGGTCCATTAGATTCGGAGCAAATTGGCTGTGACAGACAGACAGACACACGAGTGATCTTATATGGGTTCCATTTTTCCTTTTCAGTTACGGAACCCTAAAAAAACCATAAAATAAAATTGAACTTACTTGAAGTTGAGGCAGTTTCTTGTGTATAAGTAGATTTTGAAGCCATTACATTTTCTTGCATAAAGCTTGTTTCAGTTGTTTCAAGAGTGTTACGTTTATTAGTAACTTCTGCCAAGGGAGCTCTTTTAGTCACAGCACCTGTAAATTAAAAAAAATACTTATGATATAATGGTGCCGATTCTTTTGTCACTAAAATTTCGTATATTCCTGTCAAACGACGATTTCCCATTCTGAAATTGATTAAAGTCTACATTAAAGTGACACAACTTAATTACACTTTATCTTGACAGCACTAATATTGTACTGAGTTATTAATTTAGTGAAAATGGCAATTTATAATTATAGCAATTATAGCTATTCTGAATTTGACGTTTTTTCACCAAAAATTTTGATTGTCAAACTAAATCAGACAAATCGCGATTAAAAGGGTGTGGAATAAAATTAGTTATCATGAACTAAAATTCACACCAACACCTTGACTTCAAGTGCAAAAACAGTACTGTATTATTTTTTTCTTTTCCTTATATCTCGAAAACGGTGTGTCCTATCGCAAAAATAATGAAAATTTGGCCCCCATTTATAAAACCCTTATCCTAAACACGATATCCTGGAAATATGCAAATTTGTTAGGAAGTACATACATTTTTTCACGACCCGCGGCGATAAACATACTGACCGATCTGTCAGCCAAAAAAAATTTCCACGAAAAACACGTTGAAGCTGCCGCGTCCCTGCCCTGCTCCAGCTCTAAAAAATATCAGACCTGGTAACGGTGGCGATGTCGGATTGTCGGTGTACAAAATATGACAAGCCTTCTCACTTTTCATAGTGATTTCGTTAGTTCCAATTAAAGCCACCGGGTCAAATATACTACGGGCACTATACCATGCGGAGTCACAATTGTCAAACAATTTGTTATTGTTTGTCCGGGAAGTTATATTTTGTAATATTAGACGGCAATATACCAGCCTTATTTTGATACAGTCCGCTTTTTATTGCTCCCCGCGCTAACAACAGCCCTACCATTTGGCCTATCATCGGCTCCAAAAATGTTTGACACAGTAACAAATTGGATTGCGGAAATCCTACGAGCACAAGGTCTCCGCATAATTGTGTATCTGGACGATTTTTCCTGGTCAATCAGGATCGTACAGTACTGGTTTCTCAGGTTACGGAAACACTGAGAACATTGGATACCTTGGGATGGCACATAAATTATCACAAGTCTGCTCTGGAGCCGTCTCAAGAAGTAGAATATCTTGGCCTAGTATGGAACACTCAGCAAAACTGGGTAAAACTTCCTTCCAAGAAGATAATAAAGATAAAGCTAATAATTGCCAAAATTTTGAGCAATGGAAACAGTTCTCTGCGAGAAGCTCAGAGTTTATTAGGTTTGCTAAACTTTGCAAATTACGCAGTATCAGGGGGTCGACTACACTGTCGCAAAATGCAACAGTTTCTAAAATTATTAAATCAAAACAGACTACGAGAAAGAAGAAACCTTCCTCTGTCTGTTCAGCAAGACCTAAAATGGTGGTTAGAAGCCATAGATTACAGCTCAACACCAATTGTCAAGAAAAGTGTGACTCACTTCTTGACCACGGATGCAGCAGACTCATGGTGGGGAGCTCAATTAAACAGCACTTACCTATCAGGGAAGTGGACTCCATTCCAAAAACCCTGGCATTCAAATATAAAAGAAATGTACGGCGTATTTGCAGCCATAAACAGTCAGGGGATGACTCTACGGGGTGCACACATACTTATTCAGTCCGACAACAGGACTCTTGTTGCTACCTCAGAAACGAGGGGGAGACACATTCCCTTGCACTACTAAGGCTGACAACCAGGCTCCTAAAACTTGCAGAGCAGTTACATTTAACTCTCTCAGCCACCTACCTCCCGGGGAGTTTAAACGGAATTGCGGATCGCCTATCAAGGGGTCGCAAAGTACCAGAGTGGCATCTTCTGCCCCAAGCCACGGAGTCTATATTCAAGGTGTGGGGCGTCCCAGACGTAGATCTATTCGCGTCAAGAGAAACGGCTATCGTACCAAAGTACGTAACATTAGATTCCAGAGACTGTTACGCAGTTTTCTGCGACGCTTTCAGCCGAAAATGGGACTATCAGCTGGGCTGGGCATTCTCCCCACCCAGCTTAATACCAAGAGTACTAACTCATTTGAACAGTGCAAAAGGAACATACATCCTTATAGCACCAGAGTGGACCAGATGTTTCTGGCTACCCGACCTGCGAGCGAGAGCCATAGCAGAGCCACTTCCGATAAAGAACCTGCGGAAGGTCTTATTAGATCGGACTACAGGCAACTGCCCTGCACAAGTGGACAAGTTAACTGTCCTTGCCTGGAAAATTGGGGGTGGGCAGACCAAATCGCTCACTGGACTGTAGAGGAACAAAACTTGTTTTGATCTAAGCTGAAAATGCACTCAACAAGCACTTTAGTAATGTGTGTTAAAATATACAATAAATTACCCGAAGCAATTAAAAATGAACAAAAATTTAATATATTTATTAATAAACTAAAAAAATACCTAATCCATAAATGTTACTAGTAGTATAGTATTGGGCATTCTGTCCCACCTGTCGCGCAGACGAACTATAGTTCGCCTGCGCTCCGTTGTGACAGAATGCCCAATACTATACGGATTCGGATAAATTAAGCATTCTGAATTTTATCCATCGAATTCGCTGTCGCTCCGGACGGTGTTCCAGGATATCCAATAATGATCGTTCGATCAAAATACATACGCTCATTCGAGCGTATATCGTACATTTGATAATCCTGACTGTTTTGTTCAGTACAATCATAGCATACTATCACATTCCCTAAACTGTATATTTAATTAAATAAGGCGTTTCGTAATAATTAAAAAGAAGGTACTGCTAGCGTTAATCGATAGGTAGCCAACTATTCTTTCGTTTGTAATATGACGACCAGGTTTAGTACAAAGGTCTGTGTATCAGACTGCTGTGCAGAAGGTTGTGGGTTCGATTCCCACCAGAGCGATAAACTTTGAAAACAAACTTCAATGTTTACTCTGGTCTGGTTACAACTGTGGAAACAGTAGTATATTAACATCACAAAAGTAATTCATCACAATTATTAATAATATGTCTCATCATCGTCGGTCCGATACTCATACGGTGATAGGTACCTACTTAATAATTTTTGATCGTTCATTAATCAAATGATCGAATTGGAATAAATTTTATTTGTAGCTAAACAATTTTGTCTACTAACCCATACAGTTAGTAAACGAGCACAGAAATCAATTAAAGTCGAACATTATATTAAAACAATTTATCAATGTAACTGATTATTGTTATTTTAATCGTGTTAAGTACTAGACGTTTGCAAAAATGAAGTTTGTCAAACAACCCCATTCGCTAGTTGTTGATGCAGTCTGTGTTGAAACCCAAAGTCGTACTTTTCGACACGGGAAGCTTTTACCCAACACCATAAGATGTATTATCTGCGGTCCATCTAACTGTGGTAAAACCAATCTCGTAATTGGTTTACTTTTGCATAAAAATGGATTGAAGTTTCGTAATGTATACCTATACTCGAAGACTCTATATCAACCAAAGTACATGTTTCTAGAAAAAGTGCTAGCTAGTGTACCAGATGTTTCGTTTTCAAAATTTAAAGACAACGAAGAAGTAATTAGTCCCGAAGAAGCTAGGTGCGATTCGGTAATGATATTTGATGACGTAGCGTGTGAGAACCAAAATAACATGCGAGATTATTTTGCAATGGGTAGGCATAAAAACATAGACTGCTTTTATCTAAATCAAACATACAGTAAGGTACCAAAACAACTTGTCAGAGACAATGCAAATGTAATCATTCTTTTCAAGCAAGATGATATTAATATGCGACACGTCTATGAGGAACACGTTAACACAGATATGAAATGGAACGAGTTCCGTGAATTGTGTTCTAAAATATGGACCGATCCTTATAATTATTTAGTTATAAATAAGGAATGTCGTAAAAATGAAGGTGGCTATCGCAAAAAATTTGATAACTTTGTAGTTTTTGATTGAGGTTACATTGTGTAAATATATATCACTGCAAAGAAAATATCAGGTAATCTAAATTAAACAGTAATAGAAGAAACATCTAAATAGTATTACAATGGAAACATCTATGAAAAGACAAATCGTTAATGCTGTTGAAGCTGTCAGAAAAAAAGTGCGAAAAATGCGAAATATTGAAGATGATAATGAAAAAGTTTTGCAAACTGTATTTAAACCTTTGATTAATCCACTTAATCAAATTGCAAATAACAACAAAAATTCTCCTGTAAAAAATAAGAATAGTGATGATTTTAAATATAATAAACATGAAACTAACGAAGACTTAACTAACGAAGACTATGCCAATACGGATAATGATTGGGAAAATACTATTAAATCTAAAGTGTCTACTATTGATCAAGAAAATAGTGATAGTTGTCAAAATTCCGAGGATGATGATTGTGATAATTGTTTCGAGAAAAGTGATGACTCATTCAAATCTATCAACATCAACGATACTCTGAAAGAAAACGTTTCATCATGGTCTCAATCATCTGAAGTAATTGATGATATTCCTTTTGGAGTTAGGATTGAAAAAGGAAAACTAATGCTCGGTTCAGCCAAAATAACTATCGATGATAAAAATATTACTATAGATCATCGTATATATCCAAATACTGAAGGACTAAAAGAACTTTTATTTAAAAAAGATCCAGATCTAAGTTTGGTGACTGAAAACGACAAACACAGTTACAAATTAATGTTATTAGCTACAAATGCTCATAGACGCGATTATGATCCAAACAAACCTATAAAAAGCAATAAAGGAAAAAAATATATGTGTCTTATAAAACCACTTTTTAAGTTACATAGCAACGTTAACGATGCTCAAATGTCTTTGCCTAAAGGAAAAGGGTTGCTAATACTAAAAAAAATGAATAAAGATACTGAATATGTATATTGGGATGACCCTAATGAATTAGTTGAAAGATTAAAATTACTCATAGCCTCTCGAGAAGCTGGAAATACAGGACTCGATAATGAAATATTATCCATCATAGAAGAACTACGCGAGGGAAAATTTATAAAGTAATAAATATATCGATAAAAAAAATATTGTTTCATTTTACTTTGATCTTTCCACTTGAACATACATAATGAATATAGACAAATTTGGTCATCATATTCACAAAAGAATGAGACTATTGGATATGTTTGATATATCGGATAAAACAATTTTAAAAACTACAAATGGTGAGTTTAATTTGCAAATGAACAGACTACGTGGTGTTATTAATCCTGTTGAAGCAGACGATGTAGCTAACAAAGAATATGTAGATGAAAAAATTAATTACTTGTGTGGTAAAAGCGATGTTCAAATTTTATTGGACAAAACAAAAAAAGAGATTTTAAAAGAAATTCAAGTCTCATTAGAACACTTAAAATCAAGTATGGTGTCATATATTGATCATAAAATAACAAACGCTGGTACGAGTAAGACGATCAAACCATCTCATAATGACAAAACAACAAATCGTGAATGAATTACATAAATCAGCAAGAAGAAACTTTGTTCGTCGTTGTGTTATTTTAAAAGGAATCGACGACTTGTGGCAAGCAGATCTTATTGATTTAAGAAACATTAAAAATCATAATAATAGAGGATTCAGTTATATCTTAGTGGTGATTGACTGCTTTTCAAAATATGCGTGGACTATGCCTTTGAAGTCTAAATCAAAAGTAGAAGTATCAAACGCATTTCAAGAAGTCATAAAGACAAGTAATCGTTCACCTAATCATTTACAAACAGACTTAGGAACAGAGTTTTACAACGATACATTCTTAAAATTAATGAAGCGATATAACATTAATCACTATTCATCATTTTCGATTAAAAAAGCTTCGATTGTGGAAAGATTAATTAAAACTTTAAAAAACACATTATTCAAAACGTTTAATTTAAATGGAAACTATAAATGGATAGGAACACCTATAGAAAATACTTTATTTACTTACAATAATACTAAACACCGTACTATTAATTGTAAGCCTGTTGATGTTAGCATTGAAAATGAGAGCATTATAAGGAAAAATATTTTAAAATCACATAGGAAAATGATCACAAAGAAAATAAATACATTTAAAGTCGGGGATTACGTTCGAATAAGTAAGTATAAAAATTGTTTTGAAAAAGGCTATACACCTAACTGGTCAACAGAAATCTTTAAAATCACAAACATTAATGAAACAGTCCCAGTAACGTATAACATTGAAGATCTTCGAAACCAACCGATATTAGGTACTTTTTATAAGCAAGAAATTCAAAAAACAATTTATCCTGATGTTTATCTCATTGAAAAAGTTTTAAGGAGAAAAGGTAGTAAGCTATTTGTTAAATGGTTAGGTTTGAATGATAGTGAAAATAGTTGGATCGATAAGAAAACTGTAGTCAATTAATACAAGGGTATTTATAATTCAACTTATTATTTTTCCTAACATTGCAACACGAGCAATGCCAGGAAGTGGACTTCTTAATAACCTAATAGATCATTTACCGTTCGAGCTACATTTACCAGGTTATAATTACTGTGGACCAGGCACTAAATTACAAAAGCGTTTATTACGAGGAGACAAAGGCATAAACCAATTTGACGAAGCTTGTAAAGTACATGATATAGCGTATAAAAATTATTCAGACTTGTATAATAGACAACAAGCTGATACCCAGTTACTGAATATGGCAAACAAACGGTTAAAAGCAGTAGATGCTGGAAAAAGAGAAAAAATTGCTTCATGGTTAGTTACCAAAGCAATGAAGACAAAACTTAAAATGGGATCTGGTTTGAAAACGTTTGGATCTTTAGTAACTAAAATTCGATCACAAATTAAAAAGCTAAAACCTAAAAACAAAGAAGACGCTATAAAATATGCCTATCTAGCTGCGAAAAAGTTGTATTCAAATAATTGCAGGATTCCTATACCCAGAGTCATACCACTACCTAAAACAGGTGGGTTTCTACCGCTGATTCCAATTTTTGCTGGGCTGTCCGCATTAGGTACCTTAGCTGGGGGTGCAGCGGGTATTGCAAAGACCGTTAACGATTACAAGACTGCTAAACACAATTTACAGGAGTCGCAACGTCATAATAAAGTCATGGAATCGATAGCGTTAGGCAAAGGCTTGTATGTGAAACCATACAAGAAAGGAAATGGTTTGTTTGTAAAATGTTCAAAAAACTAAGTGAAAGGTTACCTAATCGTGCTCCCAGTAATATAGATATCCAAAATCATGCGTATAACGTACCTTTTTTTAGAGGTGTGTACATGAAAGATCAATTACCTAACAAACCGAAACTTATTGAAAGTGGTGTTGTTAATTTGGATAATTCTAACAACGAAGGAACACACTGGGTAGCCTATGTAAAATTAAATAATTATTGTGTATATTTTGATAGCTATGGTAATTTGAAACCACCGTTAGAATTATTGAATTACTTAAAAAAATGTAATGTTTTTTATAACTATACGCGATGTCAAAAATTCAACTCTGTAAATTGCGGACATTTATGTTTGTCATTTTTGTATAATTTCTGGAATAAATGTATAAATTGAATAACTTTTTTTATTTTTATCATTTGCATGATGTCTCTCTCACTATCTATAACGGGAAATTCATCAGTATTATCTACTTATTATTCACCTACTCTACAGTTTGAGGGAGAGTATGAATGTGCATTATTGTATTTATCTACATTTAATTCTATACCAAATATTGATAATGGAAATTGTAAGTTTTATTATGACCGTGATGTTATCGAAATACCTGAAGGCGCATACGAACTGCAAGACATCAACGATTACATAAGATCTAAGTTACAAAGCGCAAGTTTTAATTTGCAGTGCAATAACAATACTTTGAAAACTAATATATTCTGCACAAAAAATATTGATTTTACGAAAGCAGATTCGATTGGCAGATTGTTAGGTTTTGGTAAGAAAAAACTTAAAGCAAATATATTACATGAATCACAGTATCCAGTGAACATTTTATCAACGACCGTGGTGAGGGTTGAATGTGACATAGTGACAGGATCATATATTAATGGCCATCCGAGTCATATTATTCATGAATTTGCTCCAAATGTACCTCCTGGTTACAGAATTATAGAAGTTCCTAAAAACGTTATTTACTTTCCAGTAAATCAAAATATCATTAACAGTGTGAACGTTAGACTTTTAGATATAAATAATAATTTGCTCAATCTACGTGGAGAGGAAGTACAGCTTTATTTACATCTCAGGAGAAAATGATTGATTACAGTAAAATAAATAAATACCCTTGTACCCGAACTAAACAAAACAGTGCTCCTCGGGCTATCCACAAGACAGCACCAAACAAGAACAAAAAACTGCAACTTAATCAAGAAAATCAACAATTTCTCAAAGCTATAGGACTTCTAAAATGAGTATGTTAGACGTTTTATCTTCTCCTCTGCATGACAATACTATAGTTGGTATCGAATACCATTCATACAAACCATACATAACAAGTTTTAATAGAAACGATGAAATTCGCATACCTATTAATGAAAAAGACTTGTATGTTTTACCATCCGCTAGTACATTGTATTTAGAAGGAACAGTAAAAGTTACGAAACGCGATTCCAAAGAAAAAACCGGTGTATCATTTACGAATAATCCAATGCTGTATCTCTTTCAAGACATTAGATATGAACTGAATGGCGTTGAGATTGATAAAATAAAAAACGCAGGCATAACAACTACTATGAAGTCATTGTTATCAATGAATGAAAGTGAATCAAAATCATGTCGTGCTTGGGGTTGGGACATCCATGGCCATAGAAGTTCTAATGGTGCTTTTGCTGTATCTATACCACTTAGTAACATTCTTGGATTCGCTGAAGATCACAAAAAAGTTGTTATGAATTGTAAACATGAATTAATATTACTGAGGAGTAATACAAACTCAAATGCTGTGAAACTTGATACGGGAGAAGTCATAAACGATGTGGAAATCAATAAAATTATATGGCGAGTACCACATGTAAAAGTGTCTGACAAAGAAAAGATTCATCTTTTGAAGATTTTGGAAAAAGATCGTGCGCTGCAATTAGTATTTAGGAATTGGGATTTATACGAATATCCTTTATTACCCAAAACTACGAAACATACATGGTCTATTAAAACTTCATCCCAAATTGAAAAACCAAGATATGTAATTATAGGTCTACAGACTAACAAAAAACATAATACAAGTGCAGATATGTCTAGATTTGATCACTGTACTTTGCGTGACGTTAGAGTTTATCTCAATTCAACTTATTACCCATATGAGAATCTAAACGTAAATTTCCCTAATAACAATTTTGCTTTAATTTATGAGCAATATGCTCGTTTTCAACAGTCATACTATGGACGTCGGTCAGAGCCGTTGTTAAACGACAAGGAGTTTAAGGATATCGCTCCTTTGTTCGTTATCGACTGTTCTAGACAAATTGATAACCTCATATCAGGCCCAGTAGTCGACGTGAGAGTAGAGCTGGAAAGTGATGTTGAAATACCTGATCAAACTTCAGCTTACTGTCTAATATTGAACGATTGTATAATTGAGTATAAACCACTGAGTAATATTGTAAGGAAAATATCATGAATTCATGTAGTATCATATTAGATGTTCAAGGATTTAAAGACATGCACAACAATTTCATAGTAAAGGAATTAGCTTTTTCCACTTCTGACTATACGCAAACATTTTTAATAAAACCTCCATACCTTTTTAAATATTTAACAAATAACGAAAAAAAACATGTTCAGTGGTTGCAAAGAAGCAAAGGAATTTATTGGAATGAAGGACATATTGATTACAGAGAATTCAGACGTATAATCGTTCCGTATCTAGAAAATAAGGATATCGTTGTAAAAGGTTTGGAAAAAGTGAAATGGATTAAGGATCTTTGTGAGAATTGTAATGTGTCTGACCTCGGTGAAAAAAACTGTCCTAATTTGTCTGTGTTGTATAGCAAGTACTGTGATGGAAAAAATAATTTAAATTGTACTAAACATTTAAAGCATTGTGCCTTGAAAAATGTATTGTGTATTAAAAAACATTTAAATTTGTAATGAAATGTGTATTCAAGGTTTTAGTAAATAAAAATCATTGAATCTTAAACTTGTGTTTATTTCAATAGTTTACCTACCTAATTACACTGTTCCACAATAAAAATACTTATATTAAAAGAGTATAACAAAGTAACTTTAATTACCTAACCATAAAGATACAGCAATAATTTATAAACATAATTATAATTAAAATTAATCACTGAACCCTAAAAAATATTAAAAATCACTGTCTATCAAAGATTTTGAAATTTTCTTAACTAACGATTCCGTATCGTCCATAACACTATCAATAGCATCTTTAACGATGTATTGTGCATTTATTATCACGTTCTCACTATCACTATCACTGTCACTTGTATTGTTATTGCAAAGATCTACAACTGATATTTTTATCAGTTTTATTCCGCGTCGATGAAGTTTACTCATCACGAAAGATTTTGTTGGTTGTTTCTTTTGAGTAGGCTTTTCTCGACGTTGTCGTCTGGATTTCTTTTCTTTCGTAACTTGACTGCAGTGCGGGGGTTCGTTGAAAATCATCTCAGAAAGTCCTTCGTAAGGATCCTGAGCGTACTGGCTGAATACAATTTCTGAATCGCAAATCTGAAACAAATAATGATAACAAATGATTAGCATTATAAACAGTGAAAATAACCGGTACCTACATTACAATTATAAATTAGATTTAAAATATATATTTGACTCACCGATGACATGATAATGACGCACACTGATACATCAAATATCTCTAATATTGTACAAGTACTCGAGGCGAGTAATATTTCGTAAATAACATAAATTTAGGTAAATATATAGTTTAATGCCTTAACGGAAACAAGCATTGCAACATTATAAGTTAGGATCCGTTCACAATACATAATTATACTTATTTGCTTTGTCAATTTTGTTAGTATTTGAAATAAAGTCTTAGTACGATCAGGGAACTAAACCGTTTAGCGAATTTATACACTACAAAAATGTGTTGGGTTATATCCATTTCACACATCTGGACTAATGACTATGATTTTAATATATGGTCAATTAAAGCGGACAGTAATTTTGCTAAACAATCTGTTCAGAGATCAATTGATCACACATTAATAACAGATTTTTATGTAAGCATTGAAATAATATGATATTATTCATTAACTGGACTGTGTGAACGAGCCCTAAGTTTTTATCACGTCAACAGCTCTAAAAATGATAACTTAGCATTTTTGTGAGCATTGCATTCTAATGGTTTTAATTATATTGACAAAAGAAAGCAAATCTTATCTATATAACAATAAAGCTGAAATACCACCGACTTATCATGAAACAAAAAGTCGTTCGAATATTGAGTTGAAGCGTGTATGAACTTGATTGTCAACAAATAGCAAGCTTGCATTTATAGTGTCATTGACATGCAATGTATCATATTTCGTCATCGTAAACTAGCATCGCGCTGCGACGTTACCTGCGAATTATTGATATGAACCTAATTCGTTCATAATTTTAATGGTTAGCAATAATTAAACAATGTGTTTACAAATAAAACAATATAAACTAATATTTTACTTCATTTAATTAACAATAATTACACTTATGTACTTATAATCTACAGATACCGAATAGTAACTATACTTAATAATTATACTATACTAGGACATTATTAAGAAATACAAATGCTAAGTGCCAATATTCTTATTGTTATTTTAATTCATAATATTCTCATACTATATAATTAAGCCAAACAGTATAAACATTATATAATTAAATTACTTATTTAAAAAGTGAGCAATGACCCCATGCTTTGGTTGCGATCTTACAACTAGATATCGCGCGTTTATCATCGTTGCTGGATAGTGCAATTTTGTTTACACTTTGCGTAAATATTTCATGTTTAAGGGATTTAAACACAATATTTTGTTTACGAATGACTTCACTATTAAATAAAACGTTTTCGTAATCTGCTATACTTATATCACGAACTACACAAGATTTCACTCCTTTTGCTTTTTTAATTATTTTGTCCTCTGTTTTTATTGAATAAAGTTTAGATCTTAAACCAACAAAATCTGTTATAACTTTTCCTCCCATTTCATCTTTGAAAAGACCAGGAATTTTTTTATTCATTATAGGTAGCATAAATTCATTTTCTACATTATAATTACTTGTGTCGAAGTATTGCAAAAACCGATGTTTAATATCACGATAAAAATCATTAGTGTATATTTCGTAAACAAAAGAATCGGTGTCCGTATAACATAATTTCACTCTTTCCTTATAAAAAGGTTTGATTATATTGTAGTGAAAGTGGTACATGTGTGATTTAGACAGTTCTAAAACGGTAAAACCAATATATATAGGCTTGTCTAAAATTAACTGATCTGGTTTCATTTGTATCGCTACTAAATTCTCGGATAGAACTGATGCGCTATGAAAGTAAGGGTTGTTCACGAGTCTCTCAGCGTAGGCAGACTTTTTGGTTTTGTTATTCGCATCATTCCACTGATTAACCAAATGAACAGAAACTCTGTTTTCAGTGTTTTCCAAGGTTTTTCCAAAAACGCTATTATTTAACAACTTGAAGAAATCTTGTTCAAATGTACTGTTTGCCTTTTGTCGTAGTTGTGTATTTAATTCGATATATTGCTTTAAATAGGGACTTTGTCTAAATGTAATGACTCTATGAATTTTACGTAGTAACAAACCGTGCTCCAAACATTTTTTTAAATGCACATAATGAATCACATAGTTATACTTATTATATAAATTTGAAACCAGTTTTTTCGTTTTACCACCAGGTGGTATGCATTTTTCAGGGCAAAAAGGTAAGTCATTGTGGTTGCTGTGTAAGGATTCAGGGTAAACCAGATCGACTTCTAGTATGAAACCCCATTTCGCATTATCATCAATACATTCAACATGTAATTGGTTTATTTCATTTTGATTTAAAAATCTAAAATCTGAATATGGTAAATATTGACACATACTGTAACCGTAAAGGTTATTGCAGTCCAAATAAACTATAAAACATTGCGGTTTTGATGCATCGCATTTTGATAAATACTTGTTATTAGCTTTTGCATAGCGATGGGAGCACATACACAATCCACCTCTAATACCTTTTTGAATCATTCGTATGATGGCTAAGTCAGAAACGAGTTCAAGTTGAACACCTGTTTTCAATAGCATTGCGTCAAATGACAAACTAGGTGCGGTTATGTAAAATGCAGGGTCTAGTTTATAATGTTGTTTACAAGTTTTTCTAAAGTTCTGGAATATATCAGTTAGTAAAAGAACATCTGTTTTCAAATATAAATCAGTATATTCACCTAAATTCTTTATATTGAATTCCTTCCAAACCAAACAAGCATGTTTATAATCTTCATCTGAAATAGCTTGGTTAGTTAGAACGCTGAAAAATGATTGCCTCGATGGTAACTTTGTTTGTTCGTAACAGTTCCAGTTAGTCATGTAATCATAAGGATATACTCCCTTCCGTGTAAGCAAATTAAATTGATCATTATTAGGAAAATGAGAGCGTAGAGTGATGAAATCATCTTTATGCATAGTTTTCGCAAGTTTGTCTAAGCTAGCTCCTAAAAAATTAAATGAATCTAAAAATCGTACTTGAACGTATTCATTATCAGCAATGTGTATGAATTTGGAAAATGAAATATATTTTTCTTTAGTCTTTGGAATAATTCTCAACTTTCCAGGCATTTCACCTAATTTTTTTATGAATAAATGGCAGTCGTATCCTGATAAGTTGTGGAAAAATATCGGTATGAATTTAGGTATTTTATACTGTAGATTGCAATGTCTATGAGCAGCGCCACGGTATCGACCTGTTATGTGACAATGGTCTCTAACTTTATTAGTCCAAAGTAGATTTTCACATATGTAACATTTATAAGCTTGTTGAAAATCACGGGCGTCGTCTTTTGTAAATGTCATGACATGGGTCTCAGTTAATATTTTGTAAATCTTTTTAACATCAGCAGAAAGAAAATCTAGAAATTTTGAAACACAGTCAAAACCGCGATAACTTTTAAATTCCTCATCATTAAAAGTATAATTTAACGAAGAAACAATGTTATAGGCGAATGCTACAGGCACGTGCCGTTGTAAAAATGATGTATTAGCAGTGTCGGGTTCACTAACGGAGGTTGGTTCCAGCAATGTTTCGAAATCAGCGTATATGGCGAATGGAATATTTTGTTTTCTATCATAACTTTTAAACTGTAATACAGACCCTTTTTCAGGTAAAATAGTTACGATTCCCCCACAAAGATGATCATCGATTTGTCTTGGAGTAGGAAAAAACAATAAGCAACTTTCGCAAAAATATAATTTATTATGATGTTTACTGATTTGGGTTTTAACAAGACGAGGCAAATCTTTGATAAGACAATAATGGGATGAACGATCATTTTCTAAGAACAGTAGATGAATACTCTTAGATTTATCCGTACACGATTCAGGTCTGTACAGAGGACCTGTTATTAGCTTATTGTTTTTTAAACCGTATACGTATATATTCAAAAAAGGATTATTTCTTTCAAAAATAACTATATCTGAAAAAGTCATGGGAAAAGAAATGTCCTTAACATTTAAAACATCGCGAAAGTGAGGATAAGATGTTACTCGCTCTGGATGTCGATTTGTTGGGTACAAGGCAGCCACAATGCACCACAGAAAACAATAATTGTCATTATTGTGAATATTCAAACACGCTTTTTTGTTTTTTATAAAGTTAGGTAAATCTATAAAATGAGATCCACTAAGTGGCTGATACTTATTAACATTGACTTCTAAATGTAAATTGCTCAAGAATGCCCATCCACTGTCTCTCTCCTCAAATTCTTCAATTTTTTTCAACAACGACGTGACAACCGTTTCATAAATAATATTAAAATCATAATTTAAATGTATGGCAAAATTTTTGGTGGCAAAAGATTTGATTTCTTCTAAATCATTTTTGTACAATAGAAATAAAGAAAAAAGTTCAAAATTAATTTTTACTGCGATATGTTTTTTAAGTGAATCATCGACTAAAGATTTAACCTGTTCGCGAATATTACAAAAAAATGTTTCCGGAAAATTATTTGCGTCATCTTTGGAAGCAATAACTCTGTAACTAATAATACGTCCCTTAAACGACGAACGTAAGATTTCAACGTTTTCAAGAATAGGAATTGTACTATTATTTTTGTGTTTATTAGTTCGTAAGTGACTCGTCCAGCAACGACTATCTACATAAATATCGCAAACCGAGCAATGAGGCATTTTGATGAAATTATAAATGTATAAACTTAACCTTTCAATAATTGGTACAGAACAATAAATACCTTAAATATCAATTAATGAAGGTACTACACGCATATAGTATTTGTGTTAAATTTTCCAGCTTAGCTCCTTGACCTGTACTGTCAGCACTGCAAATGCAAATATTCTTGTATGATCTCAGTAGAAAATCATAACCGAAAGTCAATCAGATGCTTCCTGAAAATAACGTACAAATTATTTAATTAAGTCTATCCTGACATCATACTATTTCCTCTGCTTATCTCTTGTGAGAAAAGTGCTAAGTATTATATTTACCTTTTATTTTTCAGAAATTATTTACGTTGATTTCCAAGCCAAACTTCTCAACGTAATGCGGTGTAATCCTCACTTGTATGGAATCAGCTTCGCAAGATTCCAAAGGTTTTTAAAACGATTTCTGAAAATAACAAACATAATATACAATTTAATTAAGTAGATAAGTACTTTAAGACATCACATTATTACACTCGTTATTGTTTAGTATATTTACCTTTTATTTTCCTCAAATTATTGACGATGATTTCGCTTTAACACCTAGTGCAAACCAAATTCCAAACCACACTTTTCAATACAATTCCATGTAGGTAAATAACGCTCGCTGAAAGAAAACATACATAAAAATGAATTAAGTAGATCAGATACTTTAAAATGTAATAATACTCCTATCACGCATGATAAAATGTTAAAATATTTACCTTTATTTTCCTTAATTATTAACGTTTATTTCGGGTTAATGAATCAGTCAACCACCGTACTGTTGCTTTATAATGATAATGAAAGTATACGTTTTAGAATATTCGGCTTTTAAACGAAACACAATTTATTCATCAGTTTAATATTTAAGTATATAAGCATGGTATTAACCATAATCATATGATCTTTTTCCAATAAAGTAACCATTTCATATTTCAATATTTCACAATACTTATTTGTCAGTTTTATTGGACTTTAGTCAACCTAAAACATTTTTCTGGTCAGCAAAGTCATATTCACCTAAATCAGCTGTCTTAGGTAAGGATGGCGCGCATACACATTTACCTTGTGGATGTAAATATCGTTGTTTGTTCAATAATAACGTAGTTTAGTTTGTCAGCCCTAGGTTTTTTCGCTGCATCGACAATCGATACTAACGCGTGACAAAACTGTCTGTGCTCTAATTCCCGACTCTTCATTTTTGCGTTGATATAATACGTATAAGTAAAATGGTTGATTTATTCATTATAACTTAGTTGTTTGAATCAAATTTTAATTTATTGGATTACCACACGATTTTGGCTTATAAACTACTTGTTTTCGGAGAGCTAGACACAGTCGAATTTATGTATTCAAGTGTGGGTACAGTCTTCAAGAAGTACATTGTGAACGCTAATTTATTAGTATACAACTACCAGTCGTTGTTACTTTCGGTGTTGCTTGCTGACCAGCTGCTGCTCGCTGACATCTTCCGCTCCGCCTGGTGTCACCAACTCATCAAGCTACCTTCTCGTAAAAACCGCCGTTGCGTTGCTTGATTGAAAAAAAATGTAAGTATAATAAGTAATGTAAGTGTAATAAGTTTTTAAATGGTATACTATCTGTCTTTGTACTTGTCTATATTATTATGTTGTCCCTCCTAAGGTTGTTTGAAAGAAATCGCCTAGACCGCTCATTGTATGTAAATAAATCGTAATAATGTCTCGCATTTCTTCATACAAAACAGTGTATAATTAATATATTATTATTTTGTATTGTATCGTGTATTGGATAAAAAACATTTTGTGAATGTTTTAACCAAATCTGTTGATCTATTTGCATTAATTTTGTTTTCTTAAATGTTATTACGTCTTTATTTCAGGTCTGAATCTGAGTGCGAGGTCTATCACCCAACTGCGGTCATCGAAAAGAAAGCTAAACTCTCACGCAAGCAGCCTATCAACAACAACAACGGGAAGCGCAAGTCAGGATCATCAACGAATTTATCACATCCAAGGTAATCAAAATTTTGTTGTAAAACAATGATGAGTGACTTCACCTTGATATTCAGACAACGAAGTGCGAGTGCTATATTAATTTTAGACTTTAGGATCGAGCACTCATGCTACATTTAGCATCAGCGATTGATGATTTTGCGACTGGTATTGTTGCTATGTATAATATCATGTTTTAGTAACTGGCAGCGTTCGATCGTTTCGACGCTGCATTATGTTGATCAACTAACTGCGTTCCATTCCAGAGACATTTTAATTGAGTAAGAAATAATGTGATTACCCATTTTGTTTTCTATATTGTTTCAGTAAGAAAACAACTACCAGTCCTATCGATGTATTCGGTATCAGTCGGAATACTGAAACTGACACAGAGTTCAACGATAAGTCATCGAGCCAGCAACCGGTTTTATCATCGTTCTTCGTAAACCGTGTGGCTAATGGCAACGAGAGACGAAATGCAAACACCGACGGCGAATACTATGTCGACTGTAAAGTTTACAAAACAGGCGATGCGCGTGGCACCGATTCCATGGCGTTATGGAAGAAGGCACTTGTCCGTATCAAGTTCCAAACCGATACGGATACATCACAGTGGCGTAAGTTACAAGATTTTGTGCGTTCGGCCGACAAATTGTTTGAAGAATATCCAAGACTTTTTATTGATAAATAAAATTAAATAATTCAAAGACTTTTGTTTTGTTTTATTAAATAAAATGAGGTAAGCATTCAAAATCAGTGTTAGGATTCAGTTAATCCGTAAACGATAACAAAATACACGCACACACACATATGCACACAACAAACCTAACACTTTTTTATTCGATTGCTACCTAATTATTCGTTGTAAATAATTTTATGTTACAAGCGTATGTATTTTGATCGATCAAGTCGAACGATCATTATCGGGTATTCTGGAGCACCGTCCGGAGCGACAGCGAATTCGATAGATGAAATTCATATTGCTTCATTTATCCGAATCCGTATAGTATTGGGCATTCTGTCACAACGGAGCGCAGGCGAACTATAGTTCGTCTGCGCGACAGGTGGGACAGAATGCCCAATACTATACTACTGTTACTATACTATTAATGAATATTTTAATGATAAATTAAATGAATAATTAAAAATGAATAAGTATCAAAAATAATAAATAAAATCAAAGTGGAAGTGAGTAGCAGAAAAACATTTATATTTTACTTTTTCCAATAATAATATAATAATAGCCCTCTTCCTCTATCCTATCTTGCTGTGCCCGACAGGGTCCACAATGATCTAAAAATTATGTATATTTTATAATATACCTACCACCTACGTTAACATTGTGGAATGCAAATAAATATATTGAGTATTGAGTATTGTTAAAAAGTAGTTGGCGGACGTATAATGCCCCAATTAAAAGATGGTTATCCTGGTGTAACACCAATAATATTAACCCAAAAGCACCTGAAGGCCAGCAAGTTGCTAGATTTTTGGCAACATTATTTTTAGAAGACAAACTAGATTAAAGAACTATTCTTCTGCATAAATCAGCTGTCTCAACTTACTGTGCAACATCAGAAGTAGATATTTCAAAACATTTTTTCATTCATCAAGTTCTAAAAGCATTTCACTTGCTAAGCCAGCAGTACAAAAACTACCAATATGGGACACTGCAATATTATTTAACTGGCTAAAGACTTCAGCAAATTCAGGCTCTTTATTTGAAATAGCTAGACGAACAGCTTTAATACTCTTGCTAGCCTCAGGTCGTAGGATTCATGATCTCACTTTATTAGACAATAGCCCTGAAAATCTTATTTCTACGGAAGATGAAATTAGTCTTTGGCCAAAGTTTGGTTCAAAGACACAGACACAGACAGTCAGGTTGGTTGTTGCGGAAACACCCAGACCACCGTGTCTGTCCTATCAAACACATTAATAGTCTTAAAAGAAAATCTGAAAATAGAAGAAGCACAGGCAGGACTGTCACAAGTTTATTTATTTCTCTATCAGGGAAATTAAAACCTACTTCAAGGACAATGATTGCAGGTTGGATACGTTGTATTTTTAAAGATGCTAATATTGACGTCCCACCGGGCAGTATCAGGTCAGCTGTCGATAGAGAAAACTGGAAGAGTATTAAAACATTTCAATCAATCTGTCTGTATAGCGGATTGGGTGGTCATTACCTGTGAACAAAGAGGGTACTTGGTAATTGATAATTTGTGGATTTTTTGTTGGAAATAATTTTAATTATTACACACAATATGTTATTTACCATCATTTCATTTTAAATTTATTTTCAATATTTATCATACCTATATTTTTATTGTAATATTTGACATTTAATTTAAGGACCCAAATAGTTTTATTTTATTCGAACCTACGCCACTATTATAATACTATTTATTAATTTACACTAATTTTGATTACTGTCAATATTCACTTACGTCAACATCTAGCTCTGCATAAAAATATTTTTTAATAATAAAATAACGTAAGATCAGTGCTCAAAATACCTTAAAATACAGAGATACGAGTGTGAATTACACTGGATAATGTTTTGTGTACCATATGAATAAGCCACCACTAACTTATATGAAAAACTATAATGTCACTGGAACTTTGAAAAGTGAATAAGCGGAAATAAAAACCAGGTGGAGCATTGTATACACTACAACAAGATCTGTGAATAATAACAAAAGTGACAAGCAGGCTCAGGTCACTTAATATATTTATTTATAAGCCCGTAAAATTTCCTGACGGCTCAGACCTGCATATCAAAATTTATCAAGATAATTTTCATATTCGCGGTTGCTAAGGCCGCCATCGGTTGTCCTAGCGACGCCATGCGTCGCTAGGTCTCCTCCACTGCAGCGTCCAATTGCAAGACCATCCTGTGACGCATCTACGTAACGACGCATGCGTCTTGTTACCAAAACAAGCAGCCGTCATATTTCGACTTCTGACTTTTTATGTTTTTAGTGTTACTTTATTGTGTTTTTAAATTTGTTTTAAGTTATTATTTCTTGTGAATGTATTTAACTGTTGTGAATGCAGTCCGTAACCCAATCTTGTGATGGCACGTCGAACGCGACCCATACATGTACACAGTGCAACAAGTCATTCAAATCTTTGAAAGGCCTCAACATACACACTACAAAAACACACAGGAAATGTATTAGCCAAAACAGTTCACCTTTAGACATCCATCCCATTATTCCGAGTTCGCCTACTTATGTAGCCAGCGATCCAACTCCTTTCCACATATATCTTAGCCATTTGAAAAATAGTATCCCCATAGTTAAAAGAATCCCTCGAGGAGCTCGAATAACCGTTGCTACACATTTATCACAATTAATCCAGAAATGTTTCATAAGCAATTGTACTCAAGACTGGCAGAACCTATTTTTATTTTCATACAGCACACTACATATAATAAAAACTGATGAACCGTATTTATCCTTGACACAAAAGATTAAGAATAACTGTGCTGTAAGCTCCTCGCCTTCTCCCGCACCTCCAATCAAACATGATGCCCCTCGTAATCGCAACAAACTCATCGAAAACAAAATCTGTGACGGAGATCTCAAAGGTGCCGCCTTTTGTTCTCCAACGACGTGCTATCACCAGATACCCCTGACACCCTTCAGGCCTTACAGACAAAACATCCTCCAGCTCCAGTAAACCCTTATTTTCTCGACCCTCCAACAGCAGGGCAAGCATGCCTTCAAATTCAAAACAAAGGTGTTACGGCTGCCATTTTATCTTTTAAACCAGGTTCGGCTGCAGGTTTGGATGGAATCTCACCCCAACATTTGAAAGACTTAACATCGCATTCTGTGGGTCATGCAGGCGAGCAACTTGTAAATTCGATCACTAAATTAATTAACTTTATGTATTCCGGTAATGTCAATCCAGAAATTGTTCCCATTCTTTTCGGCGCGAACCTCATTGCCCTCACCAAAAAGGACGGAGGGGTGAGACCAATTGCTGTTGGATCAACACTACGACGTCTGGCCTCCAAAATTGCTGTTCGACATATTGTACCAAAATTAAATTCGGAATTTGAACCCGTACAGTTAGGCTTCGGTGTAAAAGGAGGGTGTGAGGCATCCGTCCATGCCCTACGCTCTTTCCTAACTTACGGACAGCCTGACGTGTTGCTCAAAATTGATGTCAAAAATGCATTCAATTCGGTAAATAGGGATACCCTGCTGACGGAAATAAAACAACATATACCGGAAATATACAATTATCTTCTTCTCAGTTACGCTGACCCAACAAAATTGTTATATCGTTCTAATGAACTTTCCTCGGAAGTAGGTTGTCAACAAGGTGATCCCCATGGGCCTGCAATTTTTAGTTTGGCCATAAATCCGATAATCAAAAATTTAAATTCTAAATTCAACGTTTGGTATTTGGACGACGGAACCCTAGGAGGTGATGTGGATACTGTGTTTTCGGACCTTTTTTTAATCAAAAATAAATTTGAAGCCATTGGTTTGGAGCTTAATTTTAGCAAATGCGAACTTTTTATAAATAACTGCAACTTAAACTTAAATGACGTAAAACAAAAATTTAATATTTTGGCTCCAAATATTAAAATAGTTAAAAGTAATTCTGTTCAGGGTTGGGGTGAGTTTAAATAATAATAATAATAATAATAATAATAAAATCGTTTATTTATGAAAAGGTGCAGATTTACAATAACTTATCTTAAACATTAAAGAGGACACAGTTGCTCATTTGCCTGAACTAGGTAGAACCTGTGTTTCAGGCTATAGAGGTGCTTAGAATTATAAAATATAAAATTAACAACGTACAAGACTACTTAAAACTTAAATATTAACTTAAAAGACTAACATGTTTTATTTACAGACAACGAGTAAATCCTCTGTCTCACTGTATGGTATGCTAAGTAAAAATTGCAGAATAATCTTTTTACAGTCGTAATTATTTAATTTATAGATACTTAATTTCCTATTTAATTTATTGTACAGAAATGGGCCTAAAAATGTATAAAATCTGTTTACAAAGACATATTTAGATGATGCATTTGACTCACATACAATATCATTCCGTCTCTTATTAGTACTTTCAAAGTTATAGGAGAGCATGGTGTGCTGTTTTAATACCAAGTGCGATATGAAAAGCTGGCGAACAGTCAGCACGTTACAAGATTTGTATAGCAGATCTGTAGGATAGAGAAAGGGATGGAAGTTTGCTACTTTTAAAATAGCTCTCTGTGCTCTTTCAAGAGGCAGTAAGTAAGTTTTTGGTGCTCCACCCCATGAAGTAATACAGTACTGTATTACAGATTGACCTAGGGCCAAGTAAACTTGTGACATAAGTTTTTTATCTGCAATTGCTCGCAGTTTTTTAAAAACAAAAATTAACCTGCGTACTCTTGTAACCAAACTGTCAATATGTGGTCTAAATGAGAGCGACTCGTCTATTAGAACCCCGAGATATTTCATGTTACATGTTTTGAGGATAAAAGGACACTTACATACGCTGACTGAGCGGAGTCCGCAACGATGAGCATACAAATGAGAGTTAGTAATGTTAAAAAGCGGTTTGCGGATGGAGAAGTGAATATATTTTGTCTTATCGGCATTTAATGTTAGTAAGTTGCTTTGAAGCCAGTTAGATACAGTATTAAAACCTATTTGAGCATATTCGTACAATTCGCTATTTGTTTTAGCGGTGAAAATTAACGCCGTGTCATCTGCATACGATATAATTTTGCCTTGTTTGATATTTAAATTACACAAATCGTTAATGTAAACCAGGAAAAGGGTGGGGCCCAAAATACTTCCTTGGGGAACACCAAAACTTGTGTTTTTTTGCTCGTCGCTAATAATATTGTCAATTTTAACACATTGATATCGATCGTCTAAGTAGTCAGCAAAAAGTTTCAGCGGCGTTCCCCTTATTCCTAAGGCCTCTAATTTGTACAAAAGCGTAGAAACGGACACTGTATCAAAAGCCTTCGCCAGATCAAGGAAAATCCCCAGGGTCTGGTTTCCCTTACCAAGTTCTTCTGAGACATAATCTGTTACACTGTGCACTGCATCGGCTGTGGATAATTTGGCTCTAAAACCAAATTGCGCAGATGATAAGAATTCATTTTTCTCTAGATAGTTAACTAATCTACTGTTTATAATTTTTTCTAGTATTTTAGATAAAGAGGGGAGTAGTGATATTGGCCGATAATTGTTAACTAGGTCTTTGTTTCCGGATTTGAAGATAGGGATTACAATTGCTTTTTTTAGACATTTAGGGAAAATGCCTTCAGAAAAACACATTCGAAAAATATGTGTTAAGGGAGGTACAAGGATATGCTTAAAGAGTTTAAGGGTCTTATTGCTAATATTATCCCATCCAACAGCACAGTCATCTTTTAGTCCACAGATTATTCGGGTAATTTCATCTTCGTCGGTATCTAGCAAGGCAAAAGATTTTAGGGTACGTCTATTTTCAAACTTTTGGGAAGAATGATGAACACAGTCAGGTTTTGGAATCTGCTCGGCAAGAGTTTTCCCAACATTTACGAAAAAATTATTCACGTCGTTTGCTGACAGGATAGGTGAAGGATTAGAAAGCAGTAAACTCGAATTTGATTCACGCTGACTTGACATATAGGTGACATTTTTAATGTGTTTCCAAAGTTGCTTGCTATTGCTTCCCGCTCTATTTAACTCATTTTTATCGTAACTTCTCTTTAAATCCTTTAGGAGGTTGTTACAAAAATTCCTGTATCTGGTATAGGTGACTTTAGTGACGATATTATCTGGGTCCCTCCTATATCTTTGATGAAGTTTATCTCTCTGTCTTATACACCGAATTAGGCCAGGAGTAATCCAAGGTTTAATATTATAATTTTTCTTGTTTACTGTAATAACGGCCGTGTTGCGTAATATAGCTGATTGAACATGTTTTATTAAGTACGATAAAGCAAAATTAGCGTCAGCTGTATTGAAAACTGGGCTAAAATCAATGTTGCATAAATCATATTCAAGTTTGTTTATGTTTAGTTGCGTTTTGGTCTGTGGGCGATTTTGCTTAGGCAGCGTTAAGTTAAGGGTCAATAAAACTGCGTGATGGTCGGTAATTGTAGAGTTAGTAACAAGCGTAATAAATGAAAAACTGGATTTGATTATCATATGATCGAGGCAGGAACCGCTTTGATGAGTAGGCAGTGTATGTGCGGGCAGGAAACCATGGAATGAGCAGATATTAAGATAGTCTTGGATCCCTGCATTGCAGTTATCAGCGTTAATGTTTATATTTATATCTCCTGTTAGTATAACATTCTTAAAAGTACTCACTGATTGAAAAATTTGGTTTAAAGAAGCATGAAAAGCATCCAAGTTTCTAGCAGAAGGGGATCTATATATAGCAATTATTGCAGCGGTTGTACCAATTTTGATAATCAAGCAATTACTCTTACAGTCGAGTAGATTGGGTTCCTCGACTGTGACCATTAAATAATCTTTTGAATAGACAACCACACCATCATTTTGATTGTTATTGATTCTGGTAAATGATACGTTGTACCCAGGTATTACTGGGAGGTTATCCTGGCGATTAGATAACCAGCACTCGGTTAGTATTATTAAATCACAATTAAAGTTAAGTCTATGAAGAAAAATGTTAAAGCTATCCATGTTCTTATAAATACTACGAATGTTTTGGGTTAGTATGGTTAGTGACTTTTGATACACGGAAAGATATTGTCTGCAGTCTTCAACCTTACATGACTTTGAAACAGTTTGAAAACTGTTATCTATGTCCGTAATTAAGGTACTATCCATAGTGTAACAAAAATGTAAATAAAAATTAAAGTCTAAAGTAAAAACAGGTATGTGGCGCTCTTAGGCGCCTTCATAATCGATTGAGTTTAGGTACCTGTTTTCGGCAGACTTTTTAGCTGGACAATCTTGATCTCCCGTTTTGTGGCTCGCTGGTTTTTTGAAGCGCAGACATGTTGCACATTTTGGCGCTTCGGCTTTCTTTGTGCATTCCTGGATGGTGTGCCCTTCTTCACCGCAATGACCACACGTAGGGGCAGTGACTTTGCAGAACTTGGCTGCGTGGCCGTACTGCTGGCACTTGTAACATCTAGTTACCAGAGTGAAGTCACGTATTGGGCAGGACGTCCAATCAATAAATAGTCGTTCCTGGGTGATCAGGGCCTTGCGAATGACGGCTGGAACTTCTAGTATATAATTGCAGTAATCAGAATCTTTTCTCCCAGATTTGTGGCTCAGTTTTATTGAGGTCATAAATGTATCTCGGGACGTAGTCGGCAGTTTGTCAGCTAAATTTTGTTCGTAGATACATTTAAAGACCTCATTTTCAGTCATAGATGAGGGCACTCCAATTACTACAATGCGAGGTTTGCGCTTTCGGGGTTCGTCGACGGTAAGCTCCGACGAAGCAGTTTGGACTGTTCGCTTGAGTTTGTGAAATGTAAACTAAGATGTAAAGATTATAAGATAACTATATTTCAGTACACAAATGGGATAAAATTAAAACTAATGAGGTGAGATTGAGTCGCGCCCGATATGCTGTCCGAAAGCGTACTAATTACATTTACTTAGGTAATACAAGGCATGGAGCGCGGTGTCACAATTACGCTGACATGTTTAATAGTTCGGTGATTGACCCGAACATGCTCCCGGGGGAGAAAAAGATGAGGTTAGTGAGTATGTAGAGTTAAATGGGTTATGAAATTAATATTAACAAGGTGAGAACAATGTTCAATTAATACTAAAATAGTTATGTAGGGTTAGTTATGTTAAAAGATGAGATAAAAGTAAGATTACAAATTAAACAGAATCGCTACAGTATAAATCAGGAAGAGAAAACACGCGAAAGATCGGTGAAGAACCTCTATCTTCCTTTTTTTGTAAGCACTCACTAGATAAAGCTAGTCGTTTAGGATCACTTTTCACTGATTGACTAGATTGCCCATTTTCCCTAATTTCACTACACTCAATCACAACACTTTCTGCAACGGTGTGTGGAGATGGCAACCCAGTCGCCGCAGGTGCTGTCGACCGCTCTGCTGTCGAAGTGGAACGGTTTCCTTTACGTTTCCTTTGCCACCAATATTTAAAACAGTAAGCTGCCACCAATAACAAGATCACCATATATATTGATGGACGTCGTGGTAGGAGATATTGGTGCTCAAAGGTTCACTCTGCTTCATGATCTCAAGACTTCTCTTAATAGCTTCAAATTGCCTGAGGTTGTCCGAGTTATTGGGATCAAGTTCATATGAGATTTCTGGCATAGTGATATTTATTAGGTGATTGATTGGTGATATTTCTGGTGAGATAATCTTTGTCGTCGTGCTAATTTTACTAGACAATCTTTTGTTTGAATGCACCATACTATCTTCTGTTTTTACTAAACAGCCTTCCCCAACACGCAACAGACCAGCATTGGTTAACCTAACTCCCATAATTTGATTTTCACACAGAAGTTTGACGTTACATTCATTGCAGCATAAATAATAATATTTGTTCTCTGTTGTTAACTCTCTCCAGTCATTCTTGCACGAGGTAGTTTTAGTTTTACAAGTTCTTGTTCCTGGGATCGTCTCGCATAGGCTGTGATCATCTTTCATGTGGTGAATAGGCCTTCTGATATGACACAGAATAGTCGCAGTGTTTTGTAGTACACATGACTGCAGATCCGTGTCTGTGATGGTTAAATACGAATCCTTTCTCATGTTGATGGCTGCTAATTCAGAGATAGTTTCGACCTTCATCATCATGTTATCTTTCACAATGCGTGGTACCGGGATAAGATTGAATACCTCATAAAGATCCCTTTCAATCAAGGGTATTTTTATTTCTATAATTAGGTATTTGCCAGAGTATTTGGCTCTTACTTTGAGCAAGCCGTAAAGATCTTTAAGATTAAAACTGTCGACAGGAACCACCAAGTCTCCAGATATTTGTGCTGATATTATGCTTAGCTCTGATCTGAGCTGCTTCGTAGATATCAAATGAAAATCTAATTTTCCACTATAAATATCAGTTACTGTATCTAAAATTGAGTCCTGGATTCGTCGAAGGGTATACAACAAGTTGTTGGCAGTGAAAGCCGAGGTTATGAAGTCTGTGACCATAGTTATGTTTTGCACTTGCTGAGCGAGATTTTTATAGGAATCTTGGAGATAATTAAGCTTTTGATTTATTATTTTATGATGTTTGCTTATAGTTTTCTCCATCCTTTTCATGAGATTAAACTCAGCTTCTACGACCGACGTTTGGTTTTTCCAGAGGTTGTATAAATAGTTTTCATTATGCTGTAAAAGGTCAATATCCTTCTCATATTTTTCTGCAAATCGTTGGTCCAACACTCCGAATAAACTATTTGCAACGTAGCCTACTCCGTCTAGCAAGCCGCGTCGCCGACGTTTCTTATTCATAAACGAGTCATTTATCATAACAATATTATCATAATGTTTAATTTCTTCGAACTCGTGCTCGAGTTGTAACATGACGCCGTCGCAAGGTGTTTGTGTTCTAATCGTAGAACATAATGTTTCAAGATACTCGATATACTTTAGTAATGCCGCCGTTCCTTCTTGATAAGGATTTGTGTCGTAATAGACTATTAAATGCCAATCATCTCTAATTAAATGCATATTAGATATTTTGTCGAAGTAGACACTATTGTTTGTCAGCAGCGTGAAGTTGTAGGATGCTTGAGCGGTGTTTAATAGTGACAGCAAAAATAATGTCAAAGATAGGACCATAGCTGAGAATGAGATAGGATGTTTTTTCTTCGCCACTGGCAATTTATCATCAACTTTTGGGGCATTTTGATCTTGATCATTTTTATTGGTTGGTAGTAAGGACAGTTTTACTACTGGGCGTTTTAGGAACCCGTTTTTGGTTTTAAGTGTGACGACCCTTACATGTCCGTCACTTCCAGGATGCAGCGCTACTACGCGACCTAGACTCCATTTTCCTGGTGGAAGGTTGTCGTCCTTTATAATAACGATGTCGTTAGCATCAAAACGATGTCGTCGTTTTGATGCTGTCGCCATTTGGATCTCGTAGAAAGCTGCGAGAGGTAGTCAGTCTTCCACTTATCCCATACATCTTGATAGATTTTTTGCTTCAAGTTCCACCGTGTTCTGAGATCATGCTCTGTTTCGAAAATCGTCAAGTTGGGACCACTTGCTAAAAAGTGAGCTGGGGTCAAAAAGTCCAGATCTTCAGGATCTTCTGTCAGAGGGCACAGTGGTCTAGAGTTCAAACAAGCTTCGAGTTGGGATAGTAGGGTAATATATTCCTCGTAGGTTAATTTTTGCTCTCCAACAACACGCTTGAGATGATGTTTTAGGCTCTTCACTGCAGCTTCCCAGAGTCCGCCAGCAGATGGCCATGATGGGGCGTTAAAGTGCCACTCAATATTCATTTCAGAAATTGTCGAGGTTATTTCTTGGTCAGACAAGATGTTGGAGATTTCGGCAAACTCTTGTTTTAAAATTTTGTTGGCTCCTATGAAGTTAGTTCCCTGATCACTATAGATGTGCCCAGGAACTCCTCTCCTAGCCGACATTCGTCGAAGCGCGGCGATAAATGCTGACGCTGTGAGATCTGAGACGATTTCTAAATGTATGGCTTTAGTTACCATACAAACAAAAACTGCGACATATCCTTTACAGGTTTTAATGCCACGACCTTTGTTTGCCTTAATAAGGACGTGTCCGGTATAATCTATACCAGTGTGGTAAAAAGGTCGGTTAGGAATCAATCGTGCTGGAGGTAGGTTACCCATGATTTGATGTTGTGGTATAGGATTATTTCTTTTACATTTGACACACATTCTTAATCGTTTCTTTGTGACTCTGTTTCCTCCAAGAATCCAGTATTTTTGTCTTATAAATCCAGTAGTCATTTTTACTCCACCGTGAAATACAAGTTCGTGGGATTCATCTATGATAAGATCTGCCAATTTCGATTGATTCGGGATTATGATGGGATGCTTCATTTCGGGATCAAGATTGGAATGTTGAAGTCTGCCACCGACACGGAGCAGTTGACTAGTGTCTAGTATGGGATTGAGATTAAGAATCTGGCTTTTCTTATTTAGTGGTACATTATTTTTCAGCCGCGACATTTCTTCGTCGAAATATTCGTTTTGAACATGCTTAATTAACATTTCTCTTGCTGTCTTTATATTTTGCAGAGTAAGATAACACGTGCGTTTTTTCTTGTAAACAACAATGTCGATGAACTTGTTGATGTAAGCTAATACTCGAGTAACTTTCCTCAACGTGCTATATTTTGTTAATAGTTGATTAATTAGTAAATATTCTGGGTTATCAATGACCGTATTTACTTCCTTTTTTCTTCTGAGTTCTTCGTTAGTATTAGTCGTGTAAATCGGCATCTTATGAGATTCTTTAGGCTTATATTGTGGTAACCAGTCAGGTCCTTGCCACCACAGCGAGTGATTAGATAATTGAGCAGCAGGTAAACCGCGGCTTGCGCAGTCTGCGGGGTTTTCTTTGGATTTTACGTATCTCCATTTATCTTTAGGGATTATTTCAGTAATAATTCTCACTCGATTCGCAACAAAAGGTTTCCATTTCTCCGGTTCGCCAATTAACCAACCTAGAACAGCCGTTGAATCAATCCAACCATAAACATGCACCTCGTAGCTCGATAGGGATAAGATGATTTTTCGCATAAGTTTTGACAACAAGAGAGCGCCGCAAAGTTCTAAACGCGGGATAGATTGCGGTTTTTTCAGAGGTATTACTTTTGATTTGCCCGCAATAATGGTTACGTGTGTTTCATTTTCTCTCTGTATTTTGCAATACACGACGCAAGCGTATGCTTTTGTGCTGGCGTCGCAAAAGCCATGGAGTTCAATGATATCTTTTTCCTGGGTTTGAATCCAACGTGGTATTTTAAATTGAGAAATATGAGATAGATCAGCTTTAATAGTTTAGAGGCATGAGGAACAGGGTGTAAAGTTCACTCATCCTCTGTTGAAAAGGGAGGATCCTCCGACCAGACGGGTGTTGTGTCTGGTGGGCCACTGCCCGACGGTTGATGTCGGGACGTTGTATATATGCTAATCGCGTGGTAAACTCTAATTGCGCGATGCAGGTTTGCGTGACGTCATGTCATTGATGCGTAGTTCATATGTGGCGATGTAGATGCCGCCACAATAGTATTCCACTCTAACGCGACTTCTTGAGGGACAGGGTGGTCCCAACCCAGGTCTGATTTCCATAATTCTTGGAACAAGATCTTAAGTTTTATTGTGACTGGTGCTAGCCAGCCCAAAGGGTCAAAAACTTTAGATATTTGAGATAAGAATTGTCTTTTTGTAAGGATGTCTTGAGAGACAAATTCTATAGGATGAAAGATAAATTGATCATTTTTTGGTTCCCACCGAAGACCTAAAGTTTTGGTCGACTCCGGCTGCTTAAAATCAAAGTCTTCCTTTTGAAGTGCATCAGAACCATCTGTTATTTCCGGCAGGTTTGATCGCCATTTTCTGAGATTGAACCCCCCAGATTTGAGGAGGTTGATCATCTCTGCTTTGAGCTGTTTAGCTGCTGTCGCTGAATGTTCACCATGCAAGAGATCATCCATATAAAACGAGTGTTCTAAGATGTCAGGAGCGCAACTTTGAGGATAGTTCGTCCTTTCATCGATGGCCAGTTGCTTCAGTGTCATCATGGCCAAAAAAGGTGCGGCTTTTGTGCCATAGGTAACTGTCGCTAGCTGATATTCTTTTAAAGGTTGAGATTGATGGTTCCGCCAGATAATTTTCTGATATTTCTGATCATCGGGATGTAGCCAGATTTTGCGGAACATTTTTGCAATATCTGCTGTAAAAGCGTATCTAAATTGTCTCCATTTTAAGATAAGGGTCTGAAGGTCTTGTTGTAAATTAGGTCCTCGGCACATAAGATCATTGAGGCTGTATCCACTCGAGGTTTTTGCCGAGGCATTAAAGACAACTCGCAATTTGGTAGTTGATGACTCAGATCGTTGGACGCAATGGTGCGATAAGTAGCAGTCCGGCTGTACGTGTGGCGCAACGGGTGTCATATGTCCGATATGCTGTCCGAAAGCGTACTAATTACATTTACTTAGGTAATACAAGGCATGGAGCGCGGTGTCACAATTACGCTGACATGTTTAATAGTTCGGTGATTGACCCGAACAAATTCCCTTTACCTTTTAGGTTCACCAATTTTTGATGAATCTATTTCTGAATATTTTAATAATTCAATTACTAAATTTCAAAATTCTGCTGATCGTCTCCTTGAAATTAGTCCACATTATGCACTTTGCATTTTAAAATTCTGTTTTTTCGTCCCAAAATTTACGTATGTGCTCCGTTGCTGCTCTTTTTGGAATCACCCACATCTTTTGACACAAGTAGACGACTTAATCAAAATTAGCTTAGAATCGATTCTTAATATGCAGCTGAACGAGCAATCTTGGACCCAAGCATCCCTACCCATCCGTTATGGTGGTTTAGGGATTCGCAAAATTTCCAGTGTCGCTTTACCAGCCTTCCTATCTTCTGTCCATAGTTCAGCAAATCTCATAAGTAAAATTTTAAGGGCATCCCCTTCAAACTTTGAGATTGCTGGCTTGGAAGAAGCCAGAAACGCTTTCTTAATTGCATGCCCAGGTCAAAATATTCCAGTTTCTTCAAATTCACAGAGGAGCTGGGACGACATAATCTGCAAATTGACTCACGACGATCTTTTGAGCTGTAGTACAGGTTCTGCGCGTGCTAGGCTTTTGGCCGTGGGTGCGCATGAGGCCGGCTACTGGCTTCACGCGTACCCTTCGTCAAATACCGGAACATTTCTTGAGCCTGACACGCTCCGAATCGCAACCTGTCTACGGCTTGGGGTTCCGGTCTGCGCTCCTCATAAATGTCCCTGTGGCAGTGATGTCGACAGGCTAGGACATCACGGACTGTCATGCCAAAAAAGTGCAGGCCGCTTCTCGAGACATGCCGCACTTAAAGCGGGGTGCCAGCAAGCGCCGTAGGTATTAAATGCTTACCGCAGCCCCCGCAAGGAGTAGCGATACGTAATAAATTACGATGCGCGGGAAACGCGCGCCAAGCGCACCGCTCATGAGTTCATGAACTCGAGTAGGTACTATGTTGCGTCACAGAATAGAGCAATGCAGTAGATAAACTTGAACTGATTAGTATACAAGTTTATTTTGTTTTATTTTTCTAGTAAGTATTTTTGAAAGTTTTAGACAGATTATTATTTCATTGTAAACTTTAACAGTTAAAATAAATAAAAATAACTACTTATACTTATTTATTTTTGTGAATAAGGTGGATTTAAAATCTGACTGACACGAAGACCTTTACCCGTACGATTCAAAACTAAGCGCCGCGCACCATTTTACTTTACGTTCATTCCCCACGACAGCGACACCACTGAAAACGATACCACTGGTGTGGTATCGTGGGGAATGACAGAAACTACTATTCCCCACGCCATGCGACACCACCGACTGTATTGTGCTGTTAGTGATGTCCAGCTACATAACAATGATGTGTTACATAACAATTTAGACCTTATTGACATTCATGTTTTCTTGTTAAATTTAGCTTCCAGACCATTTACCAAGTATCTTGGACCAAAAAAACAAATGGTTTGTAAAATGTCTATAAGGTCGAAATTAGCTTAACACCCTAGAAATGATGTGCATAATAATCTAGACACTTTCTGAGGTGGCAAGCGAATTTAGACCTTATTGACATTCATGTTTTTTTGTTAAATTCAGCTTCCAGATCATTTACCAAGTATCTTGGGCCAAAAAAACAAAGGGTTTGTAAAATATCAATAAGGTCGAAATTAGCTTGACACCCTAAAAATGATGTGCATAATAATCTAGACACTTTCTGAGGTGTCAAGCGAATTTAGACCTTATTGACATTCATGTTTTTGTGTTAAATTCAGCTTTCAGATCATTTACCGAGTATTCTGGACCAAAAAAACAAAGGGTTTGTAAAATGTCAATAAGCTCGAAATTAGCTTGAGACCTTTATCGTTTTCAGCGAACTTAAATACTACGAAATGACCGTTCATTCCCCACGACACCACTGGTGGTGTCGTCGGGAATGACAGAAACTAGTATTCCCCACGACACCGATGACTGCATTGTGAGTGATGTCCAGCTAATTTTTAAACGTAACAATGATGTGTTATTTTTAAACGACTTAAAAAACGGAGGAGAATATCAATTCAGTTGTATTTTTTTTTTTTTTTATGTTTGTTACTGCAGTACTCCGTCATTTAGAAGCCGATTTGGAAAGTTCTTTTTTTATTTTATTCGTTATGTCAACACAAAAAAAAAAACGGAGGGCATAACTTCTTATGCTCTAGTTTTTTTTTCTTGAGAGGACGTGATTACGGTCAAAATGAAAATCCAAGATGGCGGCTGCAAAAATTTTCGAAGTTTTCGACATGGGCGTCAATTTCGTGATATTTGAGGTCGCTGAAAACGATAATGGGGTCAAAATGAAAATCCAAGATGGCGGCTGCGAAAATTTTCTAATTTTTCGTCATGGGTGTCATTTTCGTGATATTTGAGGTCGCTGAAAACGATAGTGGGGTCAAAATGAAAATCCAAGATGGCGGCTACGAAAATTTCCAAATTTTTCGTCATGGGTGTCATTTTCGTGTTATTTTAGGTCGCTGAAAACGATAGTGGGGTCAAAATGAAAATCCAAGATGGCGGCTGCGAAAATTTCCTAACTTTTCGTCATGGGTGTCATTTTCGTGATATTTTAGGTCGCTGAAAACGATAGTCGGGTAAAAAGGAAAATCCAAGATGGCGGCTGCGAAAATTTCCTAATTTTTCGTCATGGGTGTCATTTTCGTGATATTTTAGGTCGCTGAAAACGATAGTGGGGTCAAAATGAAAATCCAAGATGGCGGCTGCGAAAATTCCCTAACTTTTCGTCATGGGTGTCATTTTCGTGATATTTTAGGTCGCTGAAAACGATAGTCGGGTAAAAAGGAAAATCCAAGATGGCGGCTGCGAAAATTCCCTAACTTTTCGTCATGGGTGTCATTTTCGTGATATTTTAGGTCGCAGAAAACGATTGTGGGGTCAAAATGAAAATCCAAGATAGCGGCTACGAAAATTTCCAAATTTTTCGTCATGGGTGTCATTTTCGTGTTATTTTAGGTCGCTGAAAACGATAGTGGGGTCAAAATGAAAATCCAAGATGGCGGCTATGAAAATTTCCTAACTTTTCGTCATGGGTGTCATTTTCGTGATATTTTAGGTCGCTGAAAACGATAGTCATTCATTTTGACCCCATTATCGTTTGCAGCGATCTCAAATATCACGAAAATGACACCCATGTCGAAAAATTTGAAAATTTTCGCAGCCGCCATCTTGGATTTTCATTTTGACCCCACTATCGTTTTCAGCAACCTCAAATATCACGAAAATGACACCCATGACGAAAAATTAGGTAATTTTCGAAGCCGCCAGCTTGGATTTTCATTTTGAACCCACTATCGTTTTCAGCACCCTCTAAAACCATGGAAACGACACCCATGACGAAAAATTAGGAAATTTTCGCAGCCGCCATCTTGGATTTTCATTTTGACCCCACTATCGGTTTCAGCGACCTCAAATATCACGAAAATGACACCCATGTCGAAAAATTTGGAAATTTTCGCAGCCGCCATCTTGGATTTTCATTTTGACCCCACTATCGTTTTCAGCGACCTAAAATATCACGAAAATGACACCCATGACGAAAAATTAGGAAATTTTCGCAGCCGCCATCTTGGATTTTCATTTTGACCCCACTATCGTTTTCAGCGACCTAAAATATCACGAAAATGACACCCATGACGAAAAATTAGGAAATTTTCGCAGCCGCCATATTGGATTTTCATTTTGACCCCACTATCATTTTCAGCGACCTAAAATATCACGAAAACGACACCCATGACGAAAAATTGGAAATTTTTGCAGCCGCCATCTTGGATTTTCATTTTGACCTTGAAATACAAAAAAAAATAAGAAGATACCTAATTAGAAAAAAAACTTAATTTAAAAAAAAAATCTTATTTATGTAGGTATACAGAAAAATACATTTGAGGGCCTACTTATTTTCTGAACATCCCTGCCCAACCCTTTGAAAGAATTCAGGCGTGATGTTATGAAGAAATCTCATTTCCTATCCGATATTCATTATAAAACCACCCGTACTAACTTTATTCTGTGGCACCTACCTATTTGAGATTTGAAAATAGTGAACCAAAAATTTGCGCGTCAGGCGGCTTTATAAGCTCCAGTGTAGGGTTCAAATTCAACTGTTTTACACACTTGATGCGATTGGTAAACATAGGCCGTAATAAAAATAAATACCAATAAAGATTTTGCGCGCGTGACGTCTTTATTTACATAGGCATAGCGTTCAAATTCAACTGTTTTCAACACATGCTAATTTGTGCCGGTCGCAGCCGGTGACAGAAGTTAGCGGGGGTGGCGGGTTCGAAAAATTGGCACACGTCCGACCTCCGTCACGTTCCGCTCGGGACTAAACGGCTCAGGGCGAGCGTTTGCGAAGCTGAAAACAATTGATGCTGGAATTAGTGGTACAGGTATTTAATATTTCACATTATGACGGCCGTTATATCTCGAATTTTTTACGACCTTTATTATGGTATAAGTTTTATTGTTCAAAGCCTAATGTAACTCAAATGAAATAAGATTAAAGATCACAATTAGACTTGTCTTTGCGATTTAATTGGATGCAGTAAAGTGCAAGTAATCGTGTATCGGACGGCCGAAATTTCTAGATCGAAGTCTGAACTAAGTAATATATTTTTTTCAAAATTTAAATACGTGTTATCTACGAATAAAACACTAAACAAAACGACGTTTTTACGGCTCTCCCGGCCTTAACGACATCATACGCCGGTCCCTTGCCACCGTCAACGTGCCAAGTCTACTTGAGCCGACTGGTATTGCAAGAGACGATGGCAAGAGACCGGATGGTATGAGTTTGATTCCATGGAAGATGGGCCGGGTGCTGGTATGGGATGCAACCTGTTCAGACACGCTGGCCCCTTCCCATCTACATGGAACCAGCATCAGAGCTGGTGCGGCTTGTGAAGCGGCTGAAAAAGGTAAAGTATCAAAATACAGGGGTCTAGGCTCCGAATATGATTTTGTCCCATTCGGTGTCGAGACCCTTGGTCCGTGGGGTCCTACCGCTATAAGGCTTTTTAATGAAATTACGAAAAGGTTGGTCGACGTCACAGGAGACCGAAGAGCTGGCAGCTACCTCGGACAAAGAATTAGTCTAGCTATTCAAAGGGGGAACGCTGCCAGTATCTTCGGAACCTTGCCTAAAGGGACTCCTTTTAATAATATATTTTAGTTACTATGGTTTTTAGTTTTAGGTTCTTTTTTATTTTAGATTAGTTTATGGTATTTGTTCTTATATTTGTTGTTTTAATTCTATTAGTAAAATAAATTGAGATCCCGTTTTTATAAAATAAATTATTGTAACTTACCCTCTCTTTTTTAGGGTTCCGTACCTCAAAAGTAAAAAACGGAATCCTTATAGGATCACTTATTTGTCCGTTTGTCTGTCTACCACCGTAAACCCGAAATAACAACCGTAATACCGTTTTTCTCAGGCACGCGTGAAGGTATCAAGCTGAAATTAATATCAAATACGTAGGTCTATGTTCCCTTGGAGTCCTAAAAAGACCAAACTTCTAAGTCAACGCAATAAAAAAATACGGCCATTTATACGACATTTTTTGATACTCGCAAGTAAATCAAAACCTATAGGGTACTTCCCGTCGTCCTAGGATCATGAAATTTGGCAAGAAACAAGGTCTCACAACAGAAGTAAAGGAAAAAGTTCAAAAACTGTTAATTTGTAATTATACCTGTTGTTGTCTCGTCCTCAATGATGAAGCATATTACTAAGGTAGTATATTTCCATGTTACCTGAGGGCGTCACATAAAGTTTAAATCTTCAAAATAAAAAATAATTATCGTATCCGAACGCTCCCATTCCCAGCTCACCGTTCTATTATCTGTGGACTTCATTCGTTTCTTATGTCACTGCGAGGCGTCACCCCTCCCACAAAAATATATTTTAAATTAGTGTTATATAGTGTTTTTTACAGTTATTTTATCAAATAATGGGGAAACACAAATATATGGAAATAGTAATAAGGAAATTAAAAAGGAAAATTGAAATATTAAAAGAAAAAACAAAAGGTTAGTTGGCAGACGCCAATGGCGCCATTTTTACCCTTTTTTATCTTTACGATTTTCTACTTATTTTGTTTCTCTATGTTCTATAATGTTGAGAAGTAACATTAAAGTGAATTTATCCATAAAATGAATAAATTGATAGCTGTTGCTGTGCTGAAACGAGTACCGAACAGTTTTTCTCACGATATAAAATCGGGCGGTAGGTAACCGGTTTAATCCAGTCACACACCGAATAACTGCAAATTGACGAAAAATGTTGTTGCTATACTGGCAGAGCATCGAACAGCTTTATCAATTTTGCACGCAAGTCACACATTGTTGTTGCTATACTGTCAGAGTATCGAACAACTTTAAAAACCATTTTACTTTTTACACGCAAGCCACACTTTGGCGTTGTTGCTGTACTGTCAGAGTATCGAACAACAATTGTTAATGTAGGCGTGTTGTGTGAGAAATCTTGCAAACTAATTAATTTTTCCTGTTGTTGCTATACTGTCAGAGTATCGGACAACAAGGCAAAAGCGTAATATCCACCATTGTTCTGGATACAGGGTCTTCACGAAGTCGTTCACCAAGAGACCGTCACCATGCCCGGTCACCAAGAGCCCGTACCCGGTCACCAAGAGCCTGTACCCGATTGCCAAGGGCTTGCCCTCGTACACAATCTCCGAGTGTATGGTGCCACACCCAATCTCCTAGTGTTCATTCCATTATACTACAACCTGGAAATCACCAGGTTAGTGAGCCTTCAAATAATATCCAAAACTTGGAAATTCCTCAAGCGTTGGCGGCTGAAGCTCCTGAAACAGCACCAAATATTATTGTAGAGCAGTATATACAGCAGCAGGAGGCTGAACATAATGAAATTGACATTAACATTATATCTGCCATGGGTGCTGCGGATGAGGATCCTTTAAATGGCCCTTCAGTTCACAACGAGATTGCACAATACTGGACACCTATTTTATGTAAAGGTCTCAAAAAAGAGGATAAGACACTCTTACTAAAGGAATATGCTTCCTTTTCAAAACATACCCTCTATGGTACCCCCAAAATTGAATCCAGAATCTTCAGCAACTGTATCTGAGCCGGTAAAGAAGAGAGATATCATTATAGAGAGAGAGTGTGTACACATGGAAAAATGTAGCTGCTGCCCTAGCAGCTGTTGGTTGTACTTTAGAATTTTTTATGTTTTAGATATAAAAAAAAAGTTAAGTAATGATGCTGATTAAGATGCTTTATGTGAAATATTACACAATAAAACTCAGAGCCAAAGAGCACTTATCTTAAACATAATAAATAAAGAAATGAAGGACTCCTTACAGGGAAGTCCCAACAAATTCCTATTTGGTGCAGGCCTTCACAGAAAGGATTAAGATAGCCAAGGCGGGGCAGAGGTCTGCACAGAATCTGGGCACAACTGTAGTCAAACAAAATAACGTTCGAGCTAATCAACGACCTTTACACTCGCGGGTCACTTCCCAACCAAGATACAAATGCTCGGGCTTCAACAGGATGAAGAACGAGAACCAACGGAGTCACAATCCACGCAATTGAACCTGCACAAGGAGGTTTACAGATTACCCTATTTAATTGGGTGTTCAGATATTCACTTAATTTTATCAAAACTCCTTGTTAGGGGGATACCCCACTAAATAACAAATTTTCTCCAACTGAAACAATTCTTAATGAATTACTTAGAATTAAGGCTGGTGATAGTTGTATGCCAACAAAGGACCATTTCTGTTCAACCATTTTCTTAGTACAGAAACCAAATGGAGATTACCGTTTTATTCTAACTCTTAAAAAATTAAATCAATTTATGATGCCTGACCATTTCAAATTAGAAGATTACCGTACAGTTTGCAAATGAATACAGAAAAAATATTGTTTGGCAATCAGTGAAAATGAACTTGAAGATATTTTTATGAGACAGTCTCAGGAGTATACCATTTCAAATAAAAACTTTGCAAAAAGGCAAATACGTCGCGGTAGAGTACGGCTAGGATACATTGTTTTATTACTGAGTTCCGATGCCTACCTTCCGGCTTCTTCATCAGATCGGTTCGATGGTACCATTTTCATCAGAACCATTTCGTCATAGTCGCTTAACTATTTTAATCGAGATATCTTATCGCCACCCGTGAAATAGGTACTTATCGTCGATGAGGAGTTCCCGTGGCCATCTGTGGTCTTCTTCATCAGTTCCACTTCACTAGATGATACTTTCTGAATGCAAACGCGGGCGGCGGTACATAAATAGCGTGTCGAAGGCTGCGCTTCGCCCTATAGCACTTAATGATTAGCAGAGATCGCACGCGTTTATCGGAGCTCTCTAGCAAGGAAAATAACAATTATCCATACTGACATTATAAATTCGAAAGTAACTCTGTCTGTCTGTCTGTACCACCTGTCTGTGTCTACCTTTTCACGCCTAAACCACCGAACAGATTTTGATAAAATTTGGCAAGGCTTTAGGGTGGTATCCTAGGGAAGGACTTATGCTACTTTTTGTCTCAAAAATAACCCTACAGGGGATGAAAGTTTCTATGGGAAACCCAGCATTTCTTAAGTTAGGGATATGAAAATTCAAATTTATGCTTTTGGTAGGAAATAAAGAAATTTGTGGTCCAGTGTTTTTGGAAAATCATCCCCTAAAGGTGTAAAATAGGGGTTATTTTTTAATCTACAAAACTGCACGGATATCGATACAATTTGGCAAGGCTGCTGATGGCATCCTGGGGAAGGATACAGCCTATTTTTTATCTTAAACAATTATCCTACAGGGGGTGATATGGGGGATGAAAGTTTGTAAGGGAAACCAGCATTTTTTAAGTTAAGGCTATGAAAATTCAAATTTATGCTTTTGGTAGGAAATAAAGAAATATGTGGTCCAGCGTTTTTGAAAAATCATCCCCTAAGGGCGTAAAATAGGGGATGATTTTAAAATTCACAAAACTGCACGGATATCGATAAAATTTGGCAAGACTAAGATGGCATCCTGGGGAATGACATAACCTACCTACTTTTTGTCTTAAAAAATAATCCTACAGGGGGTGAAAGTTTTATGAGAATCCCAGCATTTCTTAAGTTAGGGATATGAAAATTCAAATTTATGGGTTTGATTTATGAAAAACTACCTCTTTTTAAGAGATTGGGTAATTCGTATCTTCAAGTAACATTTAGTCTTAATATTGTTTTAATTCCCACGGCATAGGGAATAAAGAGGATTTATATTTTCGCTTTAAAGTTGCTTTCAAAGGCATGCATGTTGGTAATTTTCCGTTTACTATTGTTTGGTTTTAAGATTTATTATCCTCCAGCAATCAGATATCAATCTGCGCTCCGTCAAATCTTCTCTACTTTCTACTTCTGTAGTGTAAACAAGTTCCTTTGCCCCCTCCCCTCTCCTTTGCCTCTGTTTGTCTGTCTGTTTTTTGCCTCTGTTGTTTTTTTTTGTTGTTTACCTCCTCATATTCCCTGGTTTGCCGACGTGAGAATCTGTCGAAAATATATAGTTTTAGCACATAGGTTAAGGACAGGACACATGCCACTCAACAAGTTTGGCTTTTTAATGAAAAAAGTGACTACTCCAAATTGTGAACAGTGCGGGACTGTGGAGGATGTGCAACACTTGTTGGAGGAATGTGTCCGTAATAGCAGAGAAAGAGATGTGTTGATGGCCGAATTAAATATAAATAGGCTAGATCTGGGTGCTTTTCAAAGTCTCTTAGCGAAACCTTGCAGCATTGAAGCTATTAAAATTTACAAGTTTGTTTATAACTCTTACCTAAAATAGTCTGTAGTAGTAGTTTTAAAGTGTACCTATAACCTATGTATGTGTTATTATGGGGCTGACATGGCTATAATATGTATGACCAAAAGCCTCTAAATTAAATAAAGATTTAAATTTAAAAAAAAAAATTAAAAAAAATGCTTCAGGAACTCGGGGTTCGGCTTCAGGTTCGTGTTCTCCTTCACGGGGTCACCAATTTAGTGTATGGTGTGTAAGTAGGTAGGTACTAGGTAGGTACTCCCGTGGCGTAAATAAAACTCAGACTTGACTTTTTATTTTCCAAAAAACCCTACTTATATACAACGTGTAACGTTAAATGCGCAAAACCTCTTAAGGGGTCATTGTACTCATCATTATGAACAACTTTTACTGTGGGACCAAAACTGAAATCGCGAAAAAAAAATCAGCTGTTCAGTACATTTCTGTTCGCATAATTCGTCAAAATGTACTGAGCAGCTGTTTTTTTTCGCTGCGGAGATGGACCATGTTATGTATGGGTGAGATGGACCAATAGTGAACCGTTTTGTTTTGCAAAGAACAATGTCAGGTTTCGGCCTACACAACTTTTAAAGCTAAATTCACACGGACACAAAGTTTTTACCTACAACAATTTAAATATAAAATTCCAACTTATAAAACAATATTTATTTCTTTTCGAGAACTGTTCGAAAAGGAAATCATTTTAATAAGTAATCATTTTACTAATCATGTTCTTGAATACAGGTTTTTGTTTAAAAAAAAAAAAAGTGTCAGGTAGTTGTCTGTTCTGCCACTGTAATCGATTATTCTAAATAATGAAAGCGATTTACTCTTTATTTTGTATTTAACATCTTACAATTGTCTTTTATTATTATTATTTTTACCTAAACAATACGTTATCGTGTTTATTATAAATACATAATAGTATTTTTTAAATAATATAAAAACGAAATTCAAGAAATCGATTGTTGGCTGATCTGTGTTCGATAAATTAATCGCCTTGTAATGGCAACCCTGTTAGGTTACGTCTTCTGCAGATCTGTCATGTTGATGACAAGATGTCAAACGTCTTGTGTTGTTGTCGGTGTTTTTCTATGAGTACGATTGTTTCCTTCTCAAATTCCTCTGCGGTTGCGATAAAGACTTATTGTTATACAGGGTGTTTGGCGCATGGACCGACACAATTTTTCCAGGGATTTGGGGGGTCATTAGCTAGGTTTTACCCATACACCCTTTGTCCCAAATGTCACGGTTGGTTACATATGATTTTTTTTTTAAAAAGAAAAAAATGCCCAAGATGTTTCCTTTAATTCGAAATAACTTTTTTGTTTGTGGGTGTAGTGGCACAAAACAAATTTTGTCGCATTCTCCAAAATCTTTTAAATCTAAAAACATCTTTGTTTGATACAACTGGTTTCAAGAAAATTCCTTACAAGCTTCCAAAGTTACATTTTTTTATTAATCGAATGAAATTTTACAACTTCTAAATTCAATTTAAAAAAAACCAAAAGCCATTTTGAACTTAGCTTTATTTCAAAAAGTTCTTTAGTTGATACCCTTTCTAACGGTATGCTACATGTCATAGAAATTATTCATTATGTAGTCAAAATACTAGTTAAGAGAGTCAGGGTTAAGAAAAGACTTTTTAAGGTTATTTTGTTTTTATTAAACTAAAGTTATAAAAAAGGAGGCAAAACACCGGGAGAGGTGGAAAGTAATGGGGGAAGCCTTTACCCAGCAGTGGGACAGAATAGGCTAATAAAAAAAAAAGTTATAAATCTTGTTCAAATTGACCTCCTCCATTTCGTATGCATGCACGACATCTGTTTCTTATTTCAACTGTCGTTGTACGTAGTCGCATTTCTTCTTTCATAGTTTGGAACGCGGCCCTATTCCTTGGCCCGCACGGTCCCCAGACCTGACGCCTCTGGATTTTTACGTCTGGGGACGTGCAAAAGAATTGGTTTACCAGACAGAAGTGCCCACTAGAGAAGTTCTGATTGAACGAATAACCGGCGCGTTCCAAACTATGAAAGAAGAAATGCGACTACGTACAACGACAGTTGAAATAAGAAACAGATGTCGTGCATGCATACGAAATGGAGGAGGTCAATTTGAACAAGATTTATAACTTTTTTTTTTACTAGCCTATTCTGTCCCACTGCTGGGTAAAGGCTTCCCCCATTACTTTCCACCTCTCCCGGTGTTTTGCCTCCTTTTTTAGAACTTTAGTTTAATAAAAACAAAATAACCTTAAAAAGTCTTTTCTTAACCCTGACTCTCTTAACTAGTATTTTGACTACATAATGAATAATTTCTATGACATGTAGCATACCGTTAGAAAGGGTATCAACTAAAGAACTTTTTGAAATAAAGCTAAGTTCAAAATGGCTTTTGGTTTTTTTTAAATTGAATTTAGAAGTTGTAAAATTTCATTCGATAAATAAAAAAATGTAACTTTGGAAGCTTGTATGGAATTTTCTTGAAACCAGTTGTATCAAACAAAGATGTTTTTAGATTTAAAAGATTTTGGAGAATGCAACAAAATTTGTTTTGTGCCACTACACCCACAAACAAAAAAGTTATTTCGAATTAAAGGAAACATTTTGGGCATTTTTTTCTTTTAAAAAAAAAAATCATATGTAATTAACCGTGACATTTGGGACAAAGGGTGTATGGGTAAAACCTAGCTAATGACCCCCCAAATCCCTGGAAAAATTGTGTCGGTCCATGCGCCAAACACCCTGTATATCCATACCACACATTTTGTAACAATGTCCCACCAAGTACGTTGTATTAATTGTGGTATAAATGTGTTCCGTATGCAACGGCATTTAGTACAATCTGACGATGTCCGTTCATTGTTACGACAATGGACTTCACTTTCTGAGGTAAAGTACGATTCTTATTAATATAATGTCAACTGTTCTAATTAAGCTAAATGTTAATTTGCAACACAATTGTATTTTGTTTGTTTTAGATTCCAAATGACAGTGTTGTTTGTCATTACTGTTGGTTATTAATTGAACAAACAAGTAATCCAACGAGTAGCAATGCGCCAACTGAATCAATTGTGCATCGAAATCTTTGTATTGGTTGCGGTCATTCATTGCATCGTGTAAGGTCTCACGCCTTAAATAACAGTTCAGAAAGAGAAGTTGCTATCAGACGCGTGATAGAGCAACAGATTGCACCACTACAGGTAAGCAAGATCCTTCCATGATTTTATGTATTGCTGGTTGATGAATGAACTATTGTGTTTTTTCTGATTGCAATAAGTTTTTTTTTTGTTTTGTTACAGCTGAGATCAACAGATGAGATCTGTCACCCATGTTGGCAAAGAAGTTACCGTTCTGTTCAACAGAATTTAACCACACCATCATCATCAAGTATTCATGAACCATCAATAGCCTCTGATGTATCAACACCATTGCATGTGGAGAGTGAATCAAGTCAGTCAATTGTAGAAGAATTTCAGCCATCTGTAACTCCAACACCAGGGCCATCATTGACGTTGCCAGTCCCACAGGTGCCTATGAATGCCATTGAGTTATTGGAATTTGGACGGGCATCAGACACTCAGGCTCATTGCTTTTTCCCTGATTGCCGTCAACTTGAGAGATTAAGTGTTCCAGTATCAATTAGAAGACGTTTATTTTCAGAGTATAATTATTATGTGCCAGAAAACTGTCGAATTTGTTCTCACCATTTGAGGAGCAACGACTGGCCTGAATTGATGGAATCTGAAAATGTTATCCACACATTTACGGCACAACACATTTATGATTTTACAGAATTATTAAAACATCAGACCTCTATTGACTTTGAAGATGTTGTTTTGTCTACTGCACTCATGTGCGGGATTGGTCCAGGTATAATTATGGGAATAATGAAAAAATACGTTGCTTGATGTTAACGCGTGCAATTTTAATTCTTGACAATATTTTACACATGTAGGTAGCCGGTCAACAATGTTAGAAAAAATAATAGCGATTAGCCACGATCTACGTAGCCTCAACATAAACTGTAGGTATGCGAATTTCTGTAGGCGCTTGCGGGAACATACCCCCGGGCGTTGAAAGCCTGCCTTTCAACCACTAAGAATCTTCAGACTCCGGAAATATCGGCAGCGGACAAATCTTGCTAAATGATCTGCGTAACAGACCATTAGAAGTTTTCACGTCTGCAACTCTGACTACGCCGTCTGTCCCTGGATACGTAGCAACGATCCGACCCATCTTCCACTTGAGTGGGGGGAGGTTGTCTTCTTTCAACAGGACCAAAGAATTCAGCTTCAAGGCTCCCTTACATGCTCGCCATTTCATGCGAAGTTGGAGCTCCGATATGTATTCTTTACTCCATCTGCTCCAAAAATGCTGTCGGAGAAGCTCAATACGCTCAAATCGAGTCAGAGAATTGATGGACTTGTCTCGATAATCAGGGGACGGCAGCGATGTAATAGGACGTCCAATCAAAAAATGTCCGGGAGTGAGTGGCGTCAGATCCTCGGGGTTTGATGATAACGGCGTCAGTGGTCTGGAGTTCAAAATGCCTTCAACCTGAACCATCATGGTGTATAACTCTTCGTAGGTAAGGTTACAAAGTCCCAGCACTTTGACTAAGTGTTGCTTGGTTGATTTAACACCAGCCTCCGCAAGGCCAGCAAAATGAGGAGAATATGCAGGGATAAAGTGAAAGTTAATTTTTTCCTTAGCCATCTCCTCGGAAAGCGAATCGCAATTCGCCTTAAGAAACCTAGAAAGGTCATTAGATGCACCAACAAATGAGGTGCCATTATCCGAGTAAATATTTCTCGGCTTACCTCTACGTGAGATGAACCTCTTTAAGGCCATAATGAAGGTATTGCTTGTCAAATCACCGACTAATTCAAGATGAATTGATTTCGTAGAAAAACAAACGAAAATAGCTATATAAACTTTTACTAATTTACAGCCACGACCTTGACGAACAGCTGACTGAATAGGACCTGCATAGTCCAAGCCTATATTTTCAAAAGGAAAACCTGCTAGAAGTCGCTGCTGTGGTAAATCTCCCATAATAGGACTTACAGTTTCACCTCTAAATCGGCAACAACGAACACATTGTTTACAGCACATCCTAGCAAAATTGCGACCTCGAATGGGCCAGTACGTATCTCGTATAGACGCCAGCAATAACTGGGGTCCAGCGTGAAACAATCTTTTATGCTCATAATTAAAAAGTAACTTAGAAAAAGGATGACTAGATTGAATAAGAATCGGGTGTTTTTTATTATAAGGAAAATCCGAATGTTGTAATCTACCTCGAATCCGCATTATATTATTTTCGTCTAGAAACACGTTAAACTTATTCAATTCACTTTTCTTGGGTAACGGTTTGTTATTAAGTAGTAATTTATAGTCTTTAAAAGAATGACTTTGAGATAAACGTATAATAAAGTTTAAAGCCCTATCTAGCTCATGCACAGAAAGAGGACCGCGAATAGGTTTGTTTCTACATGCGTCAATAAAACGTAAAACATAGGCGACTGTTCGCTGAAGTCTTAAAAAGTTTGAGAACCGTGTAAAATCAATCAATTCATCAAATTCATTATTATTAAATAGAACATGCAAGGTGACATCTAATTTCAATTCAGGCAAAATTTCATTGTTAAAATTCATTAATTTAGAAGGCCAATAAGACATTTCATTCATTAAAAAACTAGGACCGGACCACCAATTATCTAAACTAGGTAATAAATTAATGTCTACTCCACGAGACAAATGATCAGCAGGGTTTTGGTCAGTTGGAACATGTCTCCACTCACAGCCACCAGTCTTATCTAAAATCTCGGCAACCCTGTTACGAACGAACGGCTGCAATTTATTTGGTAACATTTTTAGCCACCCTAAAACAATAGTGGAGTCAGTCCAAAAGAAAGTGCGCCGTGCGCTGACCCGCAATGCTGCCACAACCTTCTCAAAGATGCGAACACCTACAAGAGCACCGCATAGCTCAAGTCTGGGTATGGTCGTCGGCTTGAGTGGCGCAACTCTGCTTTTGGCTAACAATAAACGAACTAAAACCTGTCCCTGCTTATTAACGCTTCGTACATACAGACAAGCGCCATAGGCGCGTTCAGACGCATCAGTAAAAATGTGAAATTCTAAAAACTCATAACAATCAATTAAAACTCGACGTGGAATATGAATTTCATTTAATTTAGGTAAATTAATAATCATTTCATTCCAAAACTTACTAATTTCCGGTGGTAGCTGTTCATCCCAAGACAATTTTTCCAACCATAACTTCTGAAGTAACATTTTCATAACAATTACACAGGGAGCCAATAATCCAAGCGGGTCAAAAACTTGTGAAACAATCGAAAGCATGTCACGTTTTGTGTTATTAAAATTAACTGACTGACTAATTGGAAAACAAAGGTAATCTGACAGCGGCTGCCAACCTAGGCCTAAGGTTTTGGTTGACTCAAATCCACCAACATTTAAATCCAGTGAAGATTGGGGATAGTCAGAACCAATTACCAATTGTATGTCATTCGACTTCCACTTTCTTAAATTCATCTGCGCTGAAGCGAGAGTCGAAGTAACTTTATGACGCAACTCTTTGACCCGATTGATGTCATCTCCTCCGGTAAACAAGTCATCCACGTAAAAGTCGTGGAGGATGACGTCACCAATCTCCTTGTCAGCACACTCTAGCCCTAACTGCCGAAGACACCGGGTTGCTAGGTAAGGAGCGCTGGCCGTGCCGTAGGTCACGGTATTAAGTTGATAAGCGTGTAATGGTGTTGACGGATTATCACGCCAAATAATTTGTTGAAGATACCTATCATTTGGATGAACAACTATCTGCCGGTACATTTTTTCAACATCAGCAGCTATGATGTACTTATGTTGTCTAAAACGCAACAGGATCGATAAAAGATCGTCCTGTACCACGGGTCCAATCATCTGGATATTATTAAAAGAAATACCAGTATTAGTTAAACTACTTGCATTAAAAACTACCCTTAACTTAGTGGTGGCGCTGCTTTCGCGTAGAACTCCGTGATGCGGAATGTAAAACGCTTGATCATCAATAATTTTACATCTAGACATATGACCTAAAGTTTCATATTCCATCATGAACTCTTTGTACCTATTACAAAATTGAGTTTTAGATTTAAATCTGCGTTCCAGAGAAGCAAAACAATGTTTGGCTCTTGACAAAGATTCGCCTAAATTGTCTGGGGAACATTTTAAAGGAATCCTAACACAAAATTGACCATTTTCCAAACGAGTAGTGTTTTTCATAAAATGCTCCTCGCAAAGCTTCTCCTCTGAGGAATACGGAGACGAAGTACACACTTCTTCAAGTTGCCAAAACTTTGTGAGTTGTTGATCAACATTAAAATTTAATTCATCATCAGCATCACAGTCTGAACGCACCTTTATAAAATTACATTTTAAAACTTTAGAAGAAATACAACTGTTAATTGGGCCGGAGACCAACCAACCCAATTTAGTCTCACAAAGAATTGGTTGCCCATCACCTAATTTAATTCGTTGAGATTCCAATAAATCCCAAAAAATGTCAGCACCCAGCAACATATCGACAGGCGCCGGTGAGTAAAAGTTGGGATCTGCGAGACAAACATCAGACGGAATTTTAATTTTTAACAAGTTAACATGTTTACTTGGTATCTTATCTGTGATGGATGGGAGAATAAAACAGTTAATATCCATACCAAAATTATTATTTAAAGATTTTATTGATACAGAACACATTTTATTAATAAAAGAAGACGAGTTGTTGATACCTATAATAGAATTGTTCACAGTCTTGGCAGTCAAACCTAGCTGGTGGTATAACTTCTCAGTCATGAGACATGACGTGCTGCCACTGTCAAGCACAGCACGAGCAACATAATGCTGACCGTTAACACCCATGACCTTGACGAGTGCAGTGGACAATAACACGTCACCGTGTTCAACACTCGCGGACAGCGACACACCGGGACCTACACCTGTAGTAGTGGCCTGAGTGGAGACAGTCGCACTGCCATTCGTGTCAACAACAGCACTGCTAGCAGAAGAACCACTTGCGTCTGACTTCAAGGATTTATCAACGTGAACAATAGTGTTGTGTTTACGACGGCATATTTTACAACTTGGCTTTTTGCAGTTGTTTGCATAATGTCCCAGATTAAAACAGTTGTAACAAACTTTGTATTTAGGTAATAACTGCAAACGAGCTTCATTGCTCAACGATAAAAACTGAGGACAACTACTTAACTTATGATCACCGTTACACATAACACAATTCTTAGACTTATTTGAAACACCATCGTCCTGTTTACACGAACTTTCACCTGAATTATTTTTATTCGAATCCTGTACCAACATTGACCTAACCTTGTTTGGATTTTTACCTGTGTGTGAGTGTTTAGTATTCGTAGAAGATTCCAATTCGAACGTTTCTAATATCTCAGCACGGTTTTTAATAAAAGTAATAAATAATTCAAACGTAACTTTAGAATTATTGTCCAGGCGGCCCTTATACTCACCCCATTCACGATAAGTTTTGCTATCTAATTTGTGTGTGACAATATAAATGAGTAAAGTATCCCAATGATTAACAGGTTCATCTAAGGATTCTAGGGCACGTATGTTTTTGTTAACAACATCAAGCAAACCCTTTAAATTAACTGACGACTCCTTTTGAAGGGTGTCGATTTGAAATAATGCAGAAACATGATGTTGGATAAGCAGGTGTTTGTTATCAAACCGCTCGCAGAGAAGATTCCACGCTACCGAATAATTTGCAGAAGAAAACTGAATTGAGTTGATCACCACAGCAGCAGACCCTTCTAGGGATGACCTCAAATAATGGAATTTATTTATTTCGTCCATATCATCGTTTGAATCGATGAGACTAACAAATGTGTCGTGAAACTCTAACCAGTTTGTATAAGAACCACTGAATTTCGGCAACTGAATAGTCGGTAATTTAACAAACTTATGATTGCTAGAACGCGATGTTACGTCACAGTTATCATTAGAATCTCTTTTCCTATTATCGTCCAACATTTGTTGAGCTTTAGCTAGGGTTTTGTAATAAAGAGATTCAAATTCTTCGCGTTCCAACATCTGACCATCCAGGTCATCAGTACTACACTCCAGCAATAATTGCACCTCATCATATTGGGCATACAATGCCACGAGTCTATCAAAACGTAATTGCAACTCACTTACCTCAGTAGGGCTCAAAAAAGAGGGATTCAAAGAATTTAAATAGTTCGTGAATACTGTCACCTTTCCTTTGCAACTCGCTCGTTTCCTAACGAGTTCTTTTAATTCCTTATCCTCTGGCATAGCGTAAGCGGGTGCAATCAACCTGGAATGTATATAAATAAAGTTATAGCAACGTTTCAATTACAATTACAAATAATGCAGCCTGAAATACGCACAAGATTAAAATACACTAACTTTAGAGTGAATTTACATATACAATAATTCAGAATTTATAATAAACTATGCGTATTGACGGTTATATTGTACTAAACTTTAATAACAACACTGCAATTGCAATGATTTCTATTGTCTACCTGTGCTAACTAATGTGATTACCTAACTGTTTCAATAACTATAAAATTATTACACCGTAAAGCAAAATAATGCAGTTACTACAAAGAACTACTCTTTAACAATGTGTAAATAACAAAAATTAACAATAATTACTGATCAGTTGATAATTGTATTACAATTTGTAACCACTCACAGAACAAAGAAAAACGACAATAGGTATTTCGTACTAACCTGGCTATTAGCGGCTGACTTAACACTAATTATACCTGTTATATAGAGTGTTGGGTACACAAATTTAATAATAAATACGCCTTTTCTCAGCTATTATGTATCCAGACCACTTAAATTCCAATAATCTTCTGAATGACGTAGTAGAATTCACCGGCCACACCCGGGGTCGACTATGATTTTTGATGTCCAACAATTCTCTTCAATCCCTTTTGTAACAATTCGCTGATCGGAGTAAATATCCTTCAAATCTCCATATCACGCTCGTAGGACCATGTGCGGGATTGGTCCAGGTATAATTATGGGAATAATGAAAAAATACGTTGCTTGATGTTAACGCGTGCAATTTTAATTCTTGACAATATTTTACACATGTAGGTAGCCGGTCAACAATGTTAGAAAAAATAATAGCGATTAGCCACGATCTACGTAGCCTCAACATAAACTGTAGGTATGCGAATTTCTGTAGGCGCTTGCGGGAACATAAATGGTGGCACATGAAATCATAGTCGACCCCGGGTGCGCCCGGGGGTCGACTATGATTTCATGTGCGGGATTGGTCCAGGTATAATTATGGGAATAATGAAAAAATACGTTGCTTGATGTGAACGCGTGCAATTTAATTCTTGACAATATTTTTCCACATGTAGGTAGCCGGTCAACAATGTTAGAAAAATAACAGCGATTAGCCACGATCTACGTAGCCTCAACATAAACTGTAGGTATGCGAATTTCTGTAGGCGCTTGCGGGAACATACCCCCGGGCGTTGAAAGCCTGCCTTTCAACCACTAAGAATTTTCAGACTCCGGAAATATCGGCAGCGGACAAATCTTGCTAAATGATCTGCGTAACAGACCATTAGAAGTTTTCACGTCTGCAACTCTGACTACGCCGTCTGTCCCTGGATACGTAGCAACGATCCGACCCATCTTCCACTTGAGTGGGGGGAGGTTGTCTTCTTTCAACAGGACCAAAGAATTCAGCTTCAAGGCTCCCTTACATGCTCGCCATTTCATGCGAAGTTGGAGCTCCGATATGTATTCTTTACTCCATCTGCTCCAAAAATGCTGTCGGAGAAGCTCAATACGCTCAAATCGAGTCAGAGAATTGATGGACTTGTCTCGATAATCAGGGGACGGCAGCGATGTAATAGGACGTCCAATCAAAAAATGTCCGGGAGTGAGTGGCGTCAGATCCTCGGGGTTCGATGATAACGGCGTCAGTGGTCTGGAGTTCAAAATGGCTTCAACCTGAACCATCATGGTGTATAGCTCTTCGTAGGTAAGGTTACAAAGTCCCAGCACTCTGACTAAGTGATGCTTGGTTGATTTAACACCAGCCTCCGCAAGGCCAGCAAAATGAGGAGAATATGCAGGGATAAAGTGAAAGTTAATTTTTTCCTTAGCCATCTCCTCGGAAAGCGAATCGCAATTCGCCTTAAGAAACCTAGAAAGGTCATTAGATGCACCAACAAATGAGGTGCCATTATCCGAGTAAATATTTCTCGGCTTACCTCTACGTGAGATAAACCTCTTTAAGGCCATAATGAAGGTATTGCTTGTCAAATCACCGACTAATTCAAGATGAATTGATTTCGTAGAAAAACAAACGAAAATAGCTATATAAACTTTTACTAATTTACAGCCACGACCTTGACGAACAGCTGACTGAATAGGACCTGCATAGTCCAAGCCTATATTTTCAAAAGGAAAACCTGCTAGAAGTCGCTGCTGTGGTAAATCTCCCATAATAGGACTTACAGTTTCACCTCTAAATCGGCAACAACGAACACATTGTTTACAGCACATCCTAGCAAAATTGCGACCTCGAATGGGCCAGTACGTATCTCGTATAGACGCCAGCAATAACTGGGGTCCAGCGTGAAACAATCTTTTATGCTCATAATTAAAAAGTAACTTAGAAAAAGGATGACTAGATTGAATAAGAATCGGGTGTTTTTTATTATAAGGAAAATCCGAATGTTGTAATCTACCTCGAATCCGCATTATATTATTCTCGTCTAGAAACACGTTAAACTTATTTAATTCACTTTTCTTGGGTAACGGTTTGTTATTAAGTAGTAATTTATAGTCTTTAAAAGAATGACTTTGAGATAAACGTATAATAAAGTTTAAAGCCCTTTCTAGCTCATGCACAGAAAGAGGACCGCGAATAGGTTTGTTTCTACATGCGTCAATAAAACGTAAAACATAGGCGACTGTTCGCTGAAGTCTTAAAAAGTTTGAAAACCGTGTAAAATCAATCAATTCATCAAATTCATTATTATTAAATAGAACATGCAAGGTGACATCTAATTTTAATTCAGGCAAAATTTCGTTGTTAAAATTCATTAATTTAGAAGGCCAATAAGACATTTCATTCATTAAAAAACTAGGACCGGACCACCAATTATCTAAACTAGGTAATAAATTAATGTCTACTCCACGAGACAAATGATCAGCAGGGTTTTGGTCAGTTGGAACATGTCTCCACTCACAGCCACCAGTCTTATCTAGAATCTCGGCAACCCTGTTACGAACGAACGGCTGTAATTTATTTGGTAACATTTTTAGCCACCCTAAAACAATAGTGGAGTCAGTCCAAAAGAAAGTGCGCCGCGCGCTGACTCGCAATGCTGCCACAACCTTTTCAAAGATGCGAACACCTACAAGAGCACCGCATAGCTCAAGTCTGGGTATGGTCGTCGGCTTGAGTGGCGCAACTCTGCTTTTGGCTAACAATAAACGAACTAAAACCTGTCCCCGCTTATTAACGCTTCGTACATACAGACAAGCGCCATAGGCGCGTTCAGACGCATCAGTAAAAATGTGAAATTCTAAAAACTCATAACAATCAATTAAAACTCGACGTGGAATATGAATTTCATTTAATTTAGGTAAATTAATAATCATTTCATTCCAAAACTTACTAATTTCCGGTGGTAGCTGTTCATCCCAAGACAATTTTTCCAACCATAACTTCTGAAGTAACATTTTCATAACAATTACACAGGGAGCCAATAATCCAAGCGGGTCAAAAACTTGTGAAACAATAGAAAGCATGTCACGTTTTGTGTTATTAAAATTAACTGACTGACTAATTGGAAAACAAAGGTAATCTGACAGCGGCTGCCAACCTAGGCCTAAGGTTTTGGTTGACTCAAATCCACCAACATTTAAATCCAGTGAAGATTGGGGAAAGTCAGAACCAATTACCAATTGTATGTCATTCGACTTCCACTTTCTTAAATTCATCTGCGCTGAAGCGAGAGTCAAAGTAACTTTATGACGCAACTCTTTGACCCGATTGATGTCATCTCCTCCGGTAAGCAAGTCATCCACGTAAAAGTCGTGGAGGATGACGTCACCAATCTCCTTGTCAGCACACTCTAGCCCTAACTGCCGAAGACACCGGGTTGCTAGGTAAGGAGCGCTGGCCGTGCCGTAGGTCACGGTATTAAGTTGATAAGCGTGTAATGGTGTTGACGGATTATCACGCCAAATAATTTGTTGAAGATACCTATCATTTGGATGAACAACTATCTGCCGGTACATTTTTTCAACATCAGCAGCTATGATGTACTTATGTTGTCTAAAACGCAACAGGATCGATAAAAGATCGTCCTGTACCACGGGTCCAATCATCTGGATATTATTAAAAGAAATACCAGTATTAGTTAAACTACTTGCATTAAAAACTACCCTTAACTTAGTGGTGGCGCTGCTTTCGCGTAGAACTCCGTGATGCGGAATGTAAAACGCTTGATCATCAATAATTTTACATCTAGACATATGACCTAGAGTTTCATATTCCATCATGAACTCTTTGTACCTATTACAAAATTGAGTTTTAGATTTAAATCTGCGTTCCAGAGAAGCAAAACAATGTTTGGCTCTTGACAAAGATTCGCCTAAATTGTCTGGGGAACATTTTAAAGGAATCCTAACACAAAATTGACCATTTTCCAAACGAGTAGTGTTTTTCATAAAATGCTCCTCGCAAAGCTTCTCCTCTGAGGAATACGGAGACGAAGTACACACTTCTTCAAGTTGCCAAAACTTTGTGAGTTGTTGATCAACATTAAAATTTAATTCATCATCACAGTCTGAACGCACCTTTATAAAATTACATTTTAAAACTTTAGAAGAAATACAACTGTTAATTGGCCCGGAGACCAACCAACCCAATTTAGTCTCACAAAGAATTGGTTGCCCATCACCTAATTTAATTCGTTGAGATTCCAATAAATCCCAAAAGATGTCAGCACCCAGCAACATATCGACAGGCGCCGGTGAGTAAAAGTTGGGATCTGCGAGACAAACATCAGACGGAATTTTAATTTTTAACAAGTTAACATGTTTACTTGGTATCTTATCTGTGATGGATGGGAGAATAAAACAGTTAATATCCATACCAAAATTATTATTTAAAGATTTTATTGATACAGAACACATTTTATTAATAAAAGAAGACGAGTTGTTGATACCTATAATAGAATTGTTCACAGTCTTGGCAGTCAAACCTAGCTGGTGGTATAACTTCTCAGTCATGAGACATGACGTGCTGCCACTGTCAAGCACAGCACGAGCAACATAATGCTGACCGTTAATACCCATGACCTTGACGAGTGCAGTGGACAATAACACGTCACCGTGTTCAACACTCGCGGACAGCGACACACCGGGACCTACACCTGTAGTAGTGGCCTGAGTGGAGACAGTCGCACTGCCATTCGTGTCAACAACAGCACTGCTAGCAGAAGAACCACTTGCGTCTGACTTCAAGGATTTATCAACGTGAACAATAGTGTTGTGTTTACGACGGCATATTTTACAACTTGGCTTTTTGCAGTTGTTTGCATAATGTCCCAGATTAAAACAGTTGTAACAAACTTTGTATTTAGGTAATAACTGCAAACGAGCTTCATTGCTCAACGATAAAAACTGAGGACAACTACTTAACTTATGATCACCGTTACACATAACACAATTCTTAGACTTATTTGAAACACCATCGTCCTGTTTACTCGAACTTTCACCTGAATTATTTTTATTCGAATCCTGTACCAACATTGACCTAACCTTGTTTGAATTTTTACCTGTGTGTGAGTGTTTAGTATTCGTAGAAGATTCTAATTCGAACGTTTCTAATATCTCAGCACGGTTTTTAATAAAAGTAATAAATAATTCAAACGTAACTTTAGAATTATTGTCCAGGCGGCCCTTATACTCACCCCATTCACGATAAGTTTTGCTATCTAATTTGTGTGTGACAATATAAATGAGTAAAGTATCCCAATGATTAACAGGTTCATCTAAGGATTCTAGGGCACGTATGTTTTTGTTAACAACATCAAGCAAACCCTTTAAATTAACTGACGACTCCTTTTGAAGGGTGTCGATTTGAAATAATGCAGAAACATGATGTTGGATAAGCAGGTGTTTGTTATCAAACCGCTCGCAGAGAAGATTCCACGCTACCGAATAATTTGCAGAAGAAAACTGAATTGAGTTGATCACCACAGCAGCAGACCCTTCTAGGGATGACCTCAAATAATGGAATTTATTTATTTCGTCCATATCATCGTTTGAATGGATGAGACTAACAAATGTGTCGTGAAACTCTAACCAGTTTGTATAAGAACCACTGAATTTCGGCAACTGAATAGTCGGTAATTTAACAAACTTATGATTGCTAGAACGCGACATTACGTCACAGTTATCATTAGAATCTCTTTTCCTATTATCGTCCAACATTTGCTGAGCTTTAGCTAGGGTTTTGTAATAAAGAGATTCAAATTCTTCGCGTTCCAACATCTGACCATCCAGGTCATCAGTACTACACTCCAGCAATAATTGCACCTCATCATATTGGGCATACAATGCCACGAGTCTATCAAAACGTAATTGCAACTCGCTTACCTCAGTAGGGCTCAAAAAAGAGGCATTCAAAGAATTTAAATAGTTCGTGAACACTGTCACCTTTCCTTTGCAACTCGCTCGTTTCCTAACGAGTTCTTTTAATTCCTTATCCTCTGGCATTGCGTAAGCTGGTGCAATCAACCTGGAATGTATATAAATAAAGTTATAGCAACGTTTCAATTACAATTACAAATTATGCAGCCTGAAATACGCACAAGATTAAATACACTAACTTTAGAGTGAATTTACATAAACAATAATTCAGAATTTATAATAAACTATGCGTATTGACGGTTATATTGTACTAAACTTTAATAATAACACTGCAATTGCAATGATTTCTATTGTCTACCTGTGCTAACTAATGTGATTACCTAACTGTCTCAATAACTATAAAATTATTACACCGTAAAGCAAAATAATGCAGTTACTACAAAGAACTACTCTTTAACAATGTGTAAATAACAAAAATTAACAATAATTACTGATCAGTTGATAATTGTATTACAATTTGTAACCACTCACAGAACAAAGAAAAACGACAATAGGTATTTCGTACTAACCTGGCTATTAGCGGCTGACTTAACACTAATTATACCTGTTATATAGAGTGTTGGGTACACAAATTTAATAATAAATACGCCTTTTCTCAGCTATTATGTATCCAGACCACTTAAATTCCAATAATCTTCTGAATGACGTAGTAGAATTCACCGGCCACACCCGGGGTCGACTATGATTTTTGATGTCCAACAATTCTCTTCAATCCCTTTGTAACAATTCGCTGATCGGAGTAAATATCCTTCAAATCTCCATATCACGCTCGTAGGACCATGTGCGGGATTGGTCCAGGTATAATTATGGGAATAATGAAAAAATACGTTGCTTGATGTGAACGCGTGCAATTTAATTCTTGACAATATTTTTCCACATGTAGGTAGCCGGTCAACAATGTTAGAAAAATAACAGCGATTAGCCACGATCTACGTAGCCTCAACATAAACTGTAGGTATGCGAATTTCTGTAGGCGCTTGCGGGAACATAAATTTGCCGCACATGGTCCTACGAGCGTGATATGGAGATTTGAAGGATATTTACTCCGATCAGCGAATTGTTACAAAGGGATTGAAGAGAATTGTTGGACATCAAAAATCATAGTCGACCCCTGGTGTGGCCGGTGAATTCTACTACGTCATTGAGAAGGTTATTGGAATTTAAGTGGTCTGGATACCTAATAGCTGAGAAAAGGCGTATTTATTATTAAATTTGTGTACCCAACACTCTATATAACAGGTATAATTAGTGTAAGTCAGCCGCTAATAGCCAGGTTAGTACGAAATACCTATTGTCATTTTTCTTTGTTCTGTGAGTGGTTACAAATTGTAATACAATTATCAACTGATCAGTAATTATTGTTAATTTTTGTTATTTACACATTGTTAAAGAGTAGTTCTTTGTAGTAACTGCATTATTTTGCTTTACGGTGTAATAATTTTATAGTTATTGAGACAGTTAGGTAATCACATTAGTTAGCACAGGTAGACAATAGAAATCATTGCAATTGCAGTGTTATTATTAAAGTTTAGTACAATATAACCGTCAATACGCATAGTTTATTATAAATTCTGAATTATTGTTTATGTAAATTCACTCTAAAGTTAGTGTATTTAATCTTGTGCGTATTTCAGGCTGCATAATTTGTAATTGTAATTGAAACGTTGCTATAACTTTATTTATATACATTCCAGGTTGATTGCACCAGCTTACGCAATGCCAGAGGATAAGGAATTAAAAGAACTCGTTAGGAAACGAGCGAGTTGCAAAGGAAAGGTGACAGTGTTCACGAACTATTTAAATTCTTTGAATGCCTCTTTTTTGAGCCCTACTGAGGTAAGCGAGTTGCAATTACGTTTTGATAGACTCGTGGCATTGTATGCCCAATATGATGAGGTGCAATTATTGCTGGAGTGTAGTACTGATGACCTGGATGGTCAGATGTTGGAACGCGAAGAATTTGAATCTCTTTATTACAAAACCCTAGCTAAAGCTCAGCAAATGTTGGACGATAATAGGAAAAGAGATTCTAATGATAACTGTGACGTAATGTCGCGTTCTAGCAATCATAAGTTTGTTAAATTACCGACTATTCAGTTGCCGAAATTCAGTGGTTCTTATACAAACTGGTTAGAGTTTCACGACACATTTGTTAGTCTCATCCATTCAAACGATGATATGGACGAAATAAATAAATTCCATTATTTGAGGTCATCCCTAGAAGGGTCTGCTGCTGTGGTGATCAACTCAATTCAGTTTTCTTCTGCAAATTATTCGGTAGCGTGGAATCTTCTCTGCGAGCGGTTTGATAACAAACACCTGCTTATCCAACATCATGTTTCTGCATTATTTCAAATCGACACCCTTCAAAAGGAGTCGTCAGTTAATTTAAAGGGTTTGCTTGATGTTGTTAACAAAAACATACGTGCCCTAGAATCCTTAGATGAACCTGTTAATCATTGGGATACTTTACTCATTTATATTGTCACACACAAATTAGATAGCAAAACTTATCGTGAATGGGGTGAGTATAAGGGCCGCCTGGACAATAATTCTAAAGTTACGTTTGAATTATTTATTACTTTTATTAAAAACCGTGCTGAGATATTAGAAACGTTCGAATTGGAATCATCTACTAATACTAAACACTCACACACAGGTAAAAATTCAAACAAGGTTAGGTCAATGTTGGTACAGGATTCGAATAAAAATAATTCAGGTGAAAGTTCGAGTAAACAGGACGATGGTGTTTCAAATAAGTCTAAGAATTGTGTTATGTGTAACGGTGATCATAAGTTAAGTAGTTGTCCTCAGTTTTTATCGTTGAGCAATGAAGCTCGTTTGCAGTTATTACCTAAATACTGTAACAAATCTACTAGCCTACAGAAATAAAAGGGGGCTAAAGTAAGACTTGAAACAATATATTGAATATTAAAAGATAAAAAATACAGACCGGTTAGTAAAAAACACATCCTACCTAACACACAACAGTTATTTAGGTAGGTAGAGAGTAATTTGAGTAAGTCCAGGTTAGGCAAACACGCACGAATAGTTTGGAAGAAGAAGATTTTGAATTGAACCGCTCCGATAAATTAATGGTTATTTTCTATAACCCTCCTTCAGGGATCGACCGCAGTCGGGTAAGTTTTAGTCACTGAGTTAGTTTTCCCGGTCGAAGAATACTTTTAGGAGATGTTTAGTTTATAGCTTCCGGAGCAGAACTGAACAGTCTCCGAGTCTTTCATCCATCGGTTCATCAGGCAGCGTTTTTCAAAAACGTCTTCCAATTTCAGATCCTTTCCACATTTTAAGCTTTCCGTCATCAGAATGCCAAACGCCACAGTCAATGCTTGAATCTGCCAGTAATATACGTTGAAAAACCTCTAACCTCTTCGATGAATTTCAAGTGTGTGTGCATTAATTTTATAAAAGTAATTTAAGATACAGCTATTCAATAATAAATCAAAATTATCTATAAAATACAATATTTGAACTAACATATTGATAAAAAGAATTTAGATTACATAAATCAAAAGAAACGTTCATAGTCTATGCCATTATGAAACTCTATGAAAGATAGTTAAAAGAAAAAGTAATGACAGTTTGACAGCCTGACGTAAGTGTCATAACAATGAAAAATACCTATAGGTGTTTTTATTTCAGATTTTAAAGAAACGAATTGTTTTAGACCAATTCGCAATATAAGAATATAAAATGGATGAAAAGTAAGTAAAGGTTATGTATGTAGTATGTATGTATGTAGTAGAAGTATGTAGATACTATATTTCCCCATCGACCCCGAGAAAATTTTCAACTCAATTGAAAATTTTGAAGGTTAAAAATATTACAGCATTCACAAAACGTACATACTTCATTCAATCACACCGACATCTTACGAAGTTAGGTCAGGTAGGATTCACATTCAATGATCACTACTCAACCTGATAAATCAATAACAGTAGGCTTATTTTCGGAGTTGTAATCCGCTCACGTCTAAAACCATTAATAAAATATATTTATATTTAACAAGGGCTTATTTTTATGGAGTTGTTAACCGCTCCTAATCAACTTTAGTTGAAATTTAACAAGGGCTTATTTTTATGGAGTTGTTAACCGCTCCTAATCAACTTTAGTTGAAATTTAACAAGGGCTTATTTTTATGGAGTTGTTAGCCGCTCCGAATCAACTTAGAATTGGACCAATCAACTTCAGTAGTTGATGGTGACAAATTAGTCATACTAACATGAAGAGTTAGTGAAAAAGAAAGGTTAGGTAACTTATTCCTAAAAGCACTTTCCTAAAGTTATCTGAAAAGAACAGATATAAAAAGAGATTAAATAATCTTCTTAATGGTTTAACAACCAATGAAATATTAAGAGAAAAAAAAAAAAAAAAAAAACTTAATAGAGTTTTAAAAACCGAAAAGAACTCTACAGTTAGAAGAGGGAAAGAAGATAGAGATAAGTCATGAGTAAAATAAGAAGAATGAAATTATTTACATATTTATAAACATTATATTTTAAAATCTTTAATATGCCATTTAGCTTGGTTGCCATTAGGATCCTGTAGTATATAAACTAAAGGGGATAGTTTCTGCAACACAGTGGACTTCACATATTTTGGCGCTAATTTTGCGCTAAAATAAGTCCCAGCCTGACTATTTACATAATTTCTTCGCCAAACTGTATCTCCTACGTTATATTCTTTAAAGGAATGACTTTCGTTGTAACGAGAAGAGTTACGAGCATGAGCAATATGGAGGGCTATCTGAACTTTATCAAAAGTAGCAGACAATAAACCTATGTTAGTAGCATAGATGTCCCTAGGTAGAAACACGATTTCATCAAGATTACTAGTTGGCGTATAAAGTGAGCCAGAAGTAACTGTTTCACGTCCAAAGAGCAAAAAGTTAGGGGAGAAACCAGTAGTAATATTAGTTGTACTATTCATAGCGTATTGGACTTTAGGAAGATGGGTGTCCCAAGATCTATGATCTTCACCAACCAAAGACGACAAAGCTGTGATTATAGTACGATTGTATCTTTCAGTGGGATTAACTTGAGGGCAATAGTTAGGAGAGAAACATATGTATGGTATGTTATATCTGCCCAGAAAGTTTCGAAATTCATGGGATTGGAATTGCGATCCGTTGTCCATAATTATAGTCTGAGGTACACCATGAACAAGAAAAATAAAATTTTCTAAGTTGGAGATGATGTTAGCACTAGTAGCTCGTTTTAGTGGAAATATCAGGGAATATTTAGTGAAACAACAGTTAACCACTAAGATAAATTGATTCCTACGTCTAGTCATAGGTAGAGGACCCATTAGATCCAAAGAAATTGTTTGAAAGGGCCTTGAACAAATTTTTGGTTTACCCATAAGGCCAAAGGGAGAGTGATTTGCGTGTTTGTAAGTTAAGCAATTATCACAGATAGAAATTATTTTAGCAATATCTTTAAACATAGCTGGCCAGTAATATAGAAGTGATAATTTTTTATAAGTTTTAAAAATTCCTAAATGAGGCTGATCTGAGGATCCATGATAATCTTTGACAAGTGTTTCCCGGAGATTAGGATGAGGAACTTCTTTCCACGCGAAATCTTCAGTTAACGCGTAAGGAGATTGAGTATAGCGAAATAATTTATTTTCACGAATAGTGTAATTGGGATATTGATCAGGATTGTTACGACATTCCAAAAGTAGTTTATTATAGTGTTCCAAAGCTGGAGATACGGGTTGGGGATTAAGTAAGATAGGATTAACACCAAGTGGGCATGATGTAGAATTACGAGAGAGTAAATCAGGGACTAAATTGTCTTTACCTCTTTTATGTTTTAGAATAAAATTAAAAGATGACAACCTGAGAGCCCACCGCGCGAGCCTACCGGATGGATTGGATAATTTAAGAAACCATTTAAGTGCTGCGTGATCTGTATAAACAGTAAATTGTTTACCATTATCGATATAACAACGCCAATGTTCTAAAGCAGAAATTACCGCAAGTGTTTCTCTTTCTGTAGTTGAGTAATTGCGCTCGTTTTTATTAAAAGATTTGCTCATATAAGCTATAACTACTTCTTTATCGTCTTTTAACTGTGTTAACATACCACCGATGCCAAAATTAGAAGCATCGCAATGTACAGAAAAAGGGAGATCATAGTCAGGACAAGCTAGTATAGGAGTAGTAACAAGAGCTTCTTTTAGTTTATTAAAAGCTAGAGTAGCATCTTTATCCCAAATGAATTTAGGGGCGTTTTTACCGTTAGAAGTTAATTTATTAAGTGGAGTTGCAATTGTACTGAAGTTAGGAATAAAACGACGAAACCAGCTACAAGTTCCAATAAATTTTCTCACTTCTTTGCGAGTAGTGGGAGTAGGAAATTCGAGTATTGCTTTAATTTTAACCGGATCTGAGCGTAAACCGTTTTCATCTACAATGTATCCTAAGTATTTTAGTTCATTTTTAAAGAATTGACTTTTATCAAAGTTAATAGTCAATTTAGCAAACGTTAATTTCTCAAGAACTTTAACTAGATAAGAGATATGCTCTTCAAATGATTCAGAAATGATTATGATATCATCAAGATAACAAAAGACTTTATTGTCAAATTCAGGAGTAAAAAGCATGTCCATAAGTCTTTGCTGAGTAGCCGGAGCATTAGTTAAACCAAAGGGCATAATAACAAAGCGATACATGCCACGACCAGGAACATAAAAAGCTGTTTTATCTTTATCTGCTTCATCTTTCAAAGGAATCTCCCAAAATGCTTTAGCAATATCAATGCTAGAAAGAAATTTAGCGTTTTTAAGGTTATCTAAAATTTCATTAACAAATGGAAGGCTGTACGCGTCTCTACGGGTAACTGAGTTTAATTTACGACTATCAACACAGAAACGCCATTCGCCATTCTTTTTAGGTGTAATGATAACCGGAGAAAGCCAAGGACTTTCGCATTTTTCAATAACACCCCATTCTAACATTTTATCCACTTCTATAATGAGAGCTTTTTGTTTTTCAGGAGAAAGACGGTAACAACGTTGTTTAATAGGATGTGTATCACCAGTATCGATATGGTGACTAATAAGATGAGTGCGGCCCAGCACTCCTCTACTTTCGAAGGATATGGATTTAAATCGTCTTATCATGTCATCAGCGATAGTTTTTTGCTCTAAAGAGAGATTACTATAAGGAAGTACTTGTTTAGTAGTTTCAGTAACCACTGAACATTTAGTATTGGCTTTAAAAGCCGAAGAAAGTATATGTGGAATAAGATTAAACTTTTTCCAAAAGTCGACTCCTAAGATAATTGAAGGAGATATATTTGGAAACACGAAGGCTTGAATTAGATGAGTTTGATTATTGTATCTAATCGGAATGTCAATTGAGCCTAGGGATTCACTTTTATGATTACTGGCAGTAGTAATCGTCATTGAAGATGACTTGGATAACGTGAAGCCTAATTTTAGTATTTCTAAATGAGAATTATTACCAAGTATTGTAATAGAACTACCGCTATCTAGTAAGCAGGAAAATATTTTGTCATTGATAGAAATATTAATAAAAGGACGATTAAAATCTTTTTCATTATCATATATTGTAGTTATTTTGTAACAATGAAAGAAATTTTTTATAGTTTGTAACCAATCAAGCCAGTCTGATTGATTAAAGTTTTTATTACCCAAGTCATTGTTTAGTTTTTTGAGTTTTTAGTTTTATTACAATTAGGGCAATCAGTAGATTTAACATCTTTTAAACCACATTTAAAACAAATAATTAACGTACGAGGTTGCGAGCAATTAGATAGTATATGACCATTAGTGCGGCAACGTACACAAAAAGCATTATTATTAAATTTATTAATTGCATTAACTTGAGGTTTATTGTTAAAACGATTAAAATTTGTTTTAGGAGGAAACGCGTTAGAGGTTGAGGGCTTTGACGTAAAATTAGAAGATTTATAGTTGAATTCGACAGCTATAGGATTATTTGAAGTTTGAGGTTCGCTGAAACGTTTCTCTTTGTCTAGGAATTCTTCATATTTTTGACAACATGAAATAAGCGCAAGAATAGAATTAATATTATTATTCGCGATATAAGGTGAGTAACAAGGTCGAATGTTACGAATAATGATTTGGAGTTTCTTAGTTTCCGATAGTTTCTCTGAGAGTCTGGAAAACATGCCAGTCAGTATGGAAACAAAAATAACTATAGGCTCATCTTTGCCTTGAGTTCGACTATTAATGGCTTCTAACAATTTATGATCATAGTCAAAACCGCTAAAGTCTGAAATCAAAGCTTCGCAAAGTTCATCCCATGATAACAAAGAGTCACGTTTAAAACGGTACCAGTGTAAAGCGTTATCGGTAAGTAATTCGAACGCATGATCCAATAATTTGTTAGAAGAAATATTCCTAGAAATACTAAATTCCTGAATTTTCTGGATAAAAGAACGCGGACAAGAGTTTCCGTCATATTTTATTCGTTTTAATTCGTTAAGGGAATTATTGGGAATAGAGTTTAGAGGTTGAGACTGATTGTCAGGGAGTAAAGTATGAAACATCGTCTCATTGGGGCTATTAGGAGTGGAAGAGGGACGGTTGACTACTATAGGTTGAGGGTTGATGTTGTTGGAAAAAGTTGATAAAGAATTAAATTTAGATTCTAAGGTGCAAAATCTCTCTTTAGTTTGAGAAAAACGATCTACCTCTGAGGGATCTGAATCAGTATCAATCCTCTCTAGTCGATGAAATAAATGATTAATAAAAGTTTTAATTTTTTTGTTAAGTTTATGGTTACCCTGTTCTAACAATAGTATTTTTGATTCGATATAATTTAATGAAGTGGTAAGTTCGTCCAAATCAGTTTTAACATCCAATATCGAGTCTAAAATATCCTCAGAGGGAGTATTAGGTGCGAGTTGAAGAATTTGTTTTTTAAGTTGTATTACTGTATCTTTAGGTTCCTCTAATCTTATTTTGATTTCATATTCAAGCTCAGCTTTGTTTAAAAGTTCAAAGAAAATAATTCTATCCATGGTTAAAGATTAATGTTAAATAAGATAAAAATATTTTAAAGGGAGATAAGTAAGGGTTAATGAGTGCTAAAGACGACTCAAGAGAGTTAGTGCTAAAGACGACACAAGAGAGTGAGTGCTAAAGATGACTCAAGAAAGTTTAAGAGGTCTCTTAATATTTAAGAGGTCCCTTAGTATTTAAGAGGTCCCTTAGCATAGAAGAGGTCCCTTAGTATAGAAGAGGTCCCTTAGTATATAAGAGGTCCCTTAGTATATAAGAGGTCCCTTAGTACATAAGAGGTCCCTTAGTATATAAGAGGTCTAAGAGGTCTCCTAGAGGGTTTAAGAGGTCTCCCAGAGGGTTTAAGAGGAATCCTAGAGGGTTTAGAGGTCTCCTAGAGGGTTTAGAGGTCTCCTAGAGGGTTTAGATGTCTCCTAAAGCGTTAAGAGGACTCCTAGAGGATCCGAATTAATGATGCGACTATAAAATAACCACAAACAAAAAGAAAGGCACAGAGGCACATCGAAAGTTGTATGTGTGTAAGAGTGTAGAATAGTAAAGTATTTGTAATAGGTGTTATATAGATATTAGGTTTGTATAAACGACTATAGGATATTCTCCTATAGTACGTCGAAGAGTAAACCAAACCCCAACTTGTAAGTGACCACGGATGGTTTTAAGAACACTCACAAGCGAAGAATGGGTACGATTACCAGTGGGTAAACGTATGTGGTGTGCAAGTGTGTGGGGTGCAGAATAATGATGTAGAAGTAAAGAGTTATGTGTAGGTGGTAACGATTATAGGATATTCTCCTATAATACGTTGTAGAGTAAGCCAAACTCAACTTGAAAGTGACCACGAATGGTTTTAAGAACACTCGCAAGCAAAGAATGGATGCCAATTACCAGTGGGTAAAGGAATGTGTGTGGGGGTGTAGTATAAGTTTGTTAAGTATGTGCTGAAGAGGAAAGTAAGTTAGTATTAGACCTACCTAGAACCTAATACATGTAATATAAAAAATAGAGACTAAGCCAAATAAGAGTCCGAAAAGAAATAGTACTAGAGATAGTTTATTTTAGAATTTTGAAAAAGATTTGAAAGGGCTAGCTTTGATTTTATATTGGGCGCCAGACTGTAACAAATCTACTAGCCTACAGAAATAAAAGGGGGCTAAAGTAAGACTTGAAACAATATATTGAATATTAAAAGATAAAAAATACAGACCGGTTAGTAAAAAACACATCCTACCTAACACACAACAGTTATTTAGGTAGGTAGAGAGTAATTTGAGTAAGTCCAGGTTAGGCAAACACGCACGAATAGTTTGGAAGAAGAAGATTTTGAATTGAACCGCTCCGATAAATTAATGGTTATTTTCTATAACCCTCCTTCAGGGATCGACCGCAGTCGGGTAAGTTTTAGTCACTGAGTTAGTTTTCCCGGTCGAAGAATACTTTTAGGAGATGTTTAGTTTATAGCTTCCGGAGCAGAACTGAACAGTCTCCGAGTCTTTCATCCATCGGTTCATCAGGCAGCGTTTTTCAAAAACGTCTTCCAATTTCAGATCCTTTCCACATTTTAAGCTTTCCGTCATCAGAATGCCAAACGCCACAGTCAATGCTTGAATCTGCCAGTAATATACGTTGAAAAACCTCTAACCTCTTCGATGAATTTCAAGTGTGTGTGCATTAATTTTATAAAAGTAATTTAAGATACAGCTATTCAATAATAAATCAAAATTATCTATAAAATACAATATTTGAACTAACATATTGATAAAAAGAATTTAGATTACATAAATCAAAAGAAACGTTCATAGTCTATGCCATTATGAAACTCTATGAAAGATAGTTAAAAGAAAAAGTAATGACAGTTTGACAGCCTGACGTAAGTGTCATAACAATGAAAAATACCTATAGGTGTTTTTATTTCAGATTTTAAAGAAACGAATTGTTTTAGACCAATTCGCAATATAAGAATATAAAATGGATGAAAAGTAAGTAAAGGTTATGTATGTAGTATGTATGTATGTAGTAGAAGTATGTAGATACTATAATACAAAGTTTGTTACAACTGTTTTAATCTGGGACATTATGCAAACAACTGCAAAAAGCCAAGTTGTAAAATATGCCGTCGTAAACACAACACTATTGTTCACGTTGATAAATCCTTGAAGTCAGACGCAAGTGGTTTTTATAAATTCAAAGGGTATTTTGATGACTAATTCAAGAGTTATGACTGATGAAGCTATATTAAATATTCATAAAACAGTCAAGAGCTGTAACAGGTTATCTGGTCAAAACTTTACAACTGTCTTTAGTGGTTGTACTTTGGTTTGTATCGTTGCATTTGAAACTGCTGAATTGGCAATTGAATTATCTAATTTTTTTAGGGTTATCGGTTGTCTATACCCGGAATCGCGTCTTTTTTACGTTAATGAAATCTCTAAGTTTCTGACTATACCTAGAATAACCGGCATAATGGACAATCTTGTAGGGTTTTACCCGCACAGGTTCGTTTCAGTCTGTGAGTCGAAGGATGATTGTGAGTTTGTCTCGGCTCATTACAACAGATTTCAACGTGTCGTACAAAAAGTAACAACTGCGGAACAATCTGTTATGGCGTTGTGGGAGAGGACTGGTTCTACATATAGCAAATTTGATCCTGGATTTGAGGCCGGATACACTGGACAAAGCGCTGTTCGTAATAGCGCTAGGGAGATACTTGAGTATTGGAGAATCACTTCAGTCATCATATACGACGTCTACAAGAAATTTTATGACATGAATTGTAGAACCACCGTCGTTAATGTCGCAAGACTTCGAGAAGCTTGTGATCTTTCACCTGAAAAGTTTAGAGTAGTAAAACTAATTATTGACCCCAATACTCAGGAAGTTAAAATTTCTCCCATCGTTGCCTCATCCATGTCAAATGGTACGTATGAGGCATTTTTCGACGGTGTTAAAATAGTCCAGTGGAAGGACTTAAAGAAGGGTGAAGTTGCTATAACGGACAAATACTATCTAACCGGTAAATCCCTAAAATTAATGCAGGCTCAATTATTGTATGAGAGTTGTAAGGCAGTGAATGTGGATGGATTCTCGACTGAATACATTAATGTGAATTTTGTCCAGGGTGTCCCCGGTTGTGGTAAGACACATTGTATAATTGAGAACATTCCTGAGAAACCCATTAAGGCCGTAACTGTTGTTGAGACCGGAGAAACCTTTGAGATTGGGTCATGTTTGGTCCTTACTCCAGCACGAGAGAGTTGTGAGGAAATTAAGACTAGATTGTCTAAGAAGGGAATGAATAAGGAGACAGTCAAGTTAACGGTTGCGACAGTTGATTCATACTTACTAAATTTTAAGAACAAGGGAAATTTAAGATACGATTTGTTGATTGTTGAGGAGGCTCTGATGCTACATGCGGGACAGGTTACGCTGGCTTTGATAACATCGGGTGCAAGATCCTTAATGTTTATTGGTGATGAGTGTCAAATACAGTTTATTAATAGACTTGGACAATGTTCACTACGTTATTCCAATTTGATGGAAGTTTTTCCCAAAATTAAAACTAGGGAGTTAAATATCTCGTTTAGGTGTACATTGTCTACAGCATCAACATTAAATTCAAAGTATAGGTCTGGGATGTATTCTGTCAACGATATTACTAATGAATGTTCGAATAGAAGATTTCTTGGTTTTTCTGATGTCAAGAAACTTAAAGACAATGTTGTTTACTTGACATTCAAACAATCGGAAAAGGATGAGTTGATCAAGAAGGGATTCGAGCCCGTTTTCACTATCCATGAGTTTCAGGGGAAACAGGAGGATAACGTAGTTGTTGTGAGGATTAGTACAAAGAAGGAAGAGATATACTCATCAAAAGAACATGCTCTTGTTGCCTTTTCTAGACACAGGAAGTCTTTGACTTACTACTCTCCGTTATCTGACGATGCACTCGGTAGTTTGATTGCCGCTTCTAAGTTTAAACCCATAGCGCTAATGCGTAGGAACCTCAAACACAAATCGGAGGTTGAATCACCTAAGATCAGTGGATTAATACCGCAGGGCACAATACCTCAACTGGTTAACGATAGGATAAGACGACTGCGTGGGGAAAATCGGATTGAAGGAATTGACCGACCGAGACCTATTAGAACTATGGTAAAACTTGAGGGTGGGGGTTGTCGTCCTCAGTACAGAGTTGTTGATCAACCACTTAGGAATATGAATAATGTCACTGAACCGATTTATAGTGTTGTGAAAAAATATAGGGATTTTGATATTCCTACTCTTGTTCCCGTTCCCGAAGGAACTTTAAAATTTTCATTAACTAAGTCTCCTGTTTTAATACCAAATCTGGAGTTGGCCGATATTTCGCTGTTGCAAATTTTCTACGATGAAGTGTTACCAGGTAATTCAATTTATGACTACACTTACGATCCCGAAATGGTACAAAACACCGATATAATCTTTAATCTGGAAGATACAATATATAATCCTGATTATAAGTTTAATAATTATAAAACAGTAAGATTTGATAGGTTAAGACCGAATTTGAGGACATCGGTTCCAGTTAACCGACCAAACACTCAGGTGGAATCACTCTTAGCAATGATCAAAAGAAATCAGAGTGTTCCGGATTTGGGCGGTTATGCGGACATCGAAGCACTTGCCGATACAATGTTGCAACGTTTTAATTCACTTTTGAAACCATCGTCGCTGTATCTTTTAGACATCTATAAAAGGAATAAAATACTGCCTAATTCCGTCTCAGTCAAAAACTGGTTGTTAACGCAGGTATCTGATGCTCTTATTCAGATTGAACAACCTGAGGACATTTTGGTCAGACCACACCATGTGTATAATTTTATGATTAAGTCCACTGTTAAGCCTCAATTAGATACTTCTGCTCCTTACAGCTACGCGGCTCTTCAGACAATCGCATATAGTGATAAATCGGTGAACGCTAACTATTGCCCTATGTTCAGGGAGTTGGTTGATCGTGTACTACCTATGCTTATGGATCATATTGTTGTGAATACCGGTTTGGCTCCATGTGATTTGGACGATGTACTCAGTAAGATATGTAGGTCTGGGTTTTTAGATATAAACAATGCAACATCTTTGGAAGTCGATATGTCGAAGTACGATAAGTCACAGGGTCAGTTGATGCTTGTGTTTGAAGAAAAATTTTTGAGACAATTTGGGTTTGACGAGGAGTTCATCCTTTCTTGGGTTCGTTCTCACGAGCGTACTATTTTGAAGGATTTAAATAACAAGGTTCGGTGTTCAGTTAGTTATCAGAGGAAGTCCGGTGACGCAAGTACCTTCACAATGAATACCTTTTATTTGATGGCAATGTTGAGTACACTGTTGCCTATTGAACATGCCAAATTGGCATGTTTTGGTGGGGATGATAGTCTTATTCTGGGTGACGAGGAGTTTAATATAAATCTAAGTTCAACCTGAGATTGCAGTTCCACAAGACGCTCGTACCATAATTTTACTTCACCACAGTAGAATACAGAAAACAGTACAGACTTCAGGTTGGTGTCAACGATCTTATAAATCAACCCGGATATTATAGTTCTGTCAATAGGAGAGTTAAAATCAAATTGATTAAGAATATCAATAATTACTGAATCCATAGAAGAGAATACTCAACTAACAATTTATCTTACACGTTAGTCAAATTTAGCTAAAGATGGATCGACACACAATTTAACTGCTATTTTGTTCAATATGGAGTCCAAATATTTTATATATGTCTGGGGAACATTTTAAAGGAATCCTAACACAAAATTGACCATTTTCCAAACGAGTAGTGTTTTTCATAAAATGCTCCTCGCAAAGCTTCTCCTCTGAGGAATACGGAGACGAAGTACACACTTCTTCAAGTTGCCAAAACTTTGTGAGTTGTTGATCAACATTAAAATTTAATTCATCATCAGCATCACAGTCTGAACGCACCTTTATAAAATTACATTTTAAAACTTTAGAAGAAATACAACTGTTAATTGGGCCGGAGACCAACCAACCCAATTTAGTCTCACAAAGAATTGGTTGCCCATCACCTAATTTAATTCGTTGAGATTCCAATAAATCCCAAAAGATGTCAGCACCCAGCAACATATCGACAGGCGCCGGTGAGTAAAAGTTGGGATCTGCGAGACAAACATCAGACGGAATTTTAATTTTTAACAAGTTAACATGTTTACTTGGTATCTTATCTGTGATGGATGGGAGAATAAAACAGTTAATATCCATACCAAAATTATTATTTAAAGATTTTATTGATACAGAACACATTTTATTAATAAAAGAAGACGAGTTGTTGATACCTATAATAGAATTGTTCACAGTCTTGGCAGTCAAACCTAGCTGGTGGTATAACTTCTCAGTCATGAGACATGACGTGCTGCCACTGTCAAGCACAGCACGAGCAACATAATGCTGACCGTTAACACCCATGACCTTGACGAGTGCAGTGGACAATAACACGTCACCGTGTTCAACACTCGCGGACAGCGACACACCGGGACCTACACCTGTAGTAGTGGCCTGAGTGGAGACAGTCGCACTGCCATTCGTGTCAACAACAGCACTGCTAGCAGAAGAACCACTTGCGTCTGACTTCAAGGATTTATCAACGTGAACAATAGTGTTGTGTTTACGACGGCATATTTTACAACTTGGCTTTTTGCAGTTGTTTGCATAATGTCCCAGATTAAAACAGTTGTAACAAACTTTGTATTTAGGTAATAACTGCAAACGAGCTTCATTGCTCAACGATAAAAACTGAGGACAACTACTTAACTTATGATCACCGTTACACATAACACAATTCTTAGACTTATTTGAAACACCATCGTCCTGTTTACACGAACTTTCACCTGAATTATTTTTATTCGAATCCTGTACCAACATTGACCTAACCTTGTTTGGATTTTTACCTGTGTGTGAGTGTTTAGTATTCGTAGAAGATTCCAATTCGAACGTTTCTAATATCTCAGCACGGTTTTTAATAAAAGTAATAAATAATTCAAACGTAACTTTAGAATTATTGTCCAGGCGGCCCTTATACTCACCCCATTCACGATAAGTTTTGCTATCTAATTTGTGTGTGACAATATAAATGAGTAAAGTATCCCAATGATTAACAGGTTCATCTAAGGATTCTAGGGCACGTATGTTTTTGTTAACAACATCAAGCAAACCCTTTAAATTAACTGACGACTCCTTTTGAAGGGTGTCGATTTGAAATAATGCAGAAACATGATGTTGGATAAGCAGGTGTTTGTTATCAAACCGCTCGCAGAGAAGATTCCACGCTACCGAATAATTTGCAGAAGAAAACTGAATTGAGTTGATCACCACAGCAGCAGACCCTTCTAGGGATGACCTCAAATAATGGAATTTATTTATTTCGTCCATATCATCGTTTGAATCGATGAGACTAACAAATGTGTCGTGAAACTCTAACCAGTTTGTATAAGAACCACTGAATTTCGGCAACTGAATAGTCGGTAATTTAACAAACTTATGATTGCTAGAACGCGATGTTACGTCACAGTTATCATTAGAATCTCTTTTCCTATTATCGTCCAACATTTGTTGAGCTTTAGCTAGGGTTTTGTAATAAAGAGATTCAAATTCTTCGCGTTCCAACATCTGACCATCCAGGTCATCAGTACTACACTCCAGCAATAATTGCACCTCATCATATTGGGCATACAATGCCACGAGTCTATCAAAACGTAATTGCAACTCACTTACCTCAGTAGGGCTCAAAAAAGAGGGATTCAAAGAATTTAAATAGTTCGTGAATACTGTCACCTTTCCTTTGCAACTCGCTCGTTTCCTAACGAGTTCTTTTAATTCCTTATCCTCTGGCATAGCGTAAGCGGGTGCAATCAACCTGGAATGTATATAAATAAAGTTATAGCAACGTTTCAATTACAATTACAAATAATGCAGCCTGAAATACGCACAAGATTAAAATACACTAACTTTAGAGTGAATTTACATATACAATAATTCAGAATTTATAATAAACTATGCGTATTGACGGTTATATTGTACTAAACTTTAATAACAACACTGCAATTGCAATGATTTCTATTGTCTACCTGTGCTAACTAATGTGATTACCTAACTGTTTCAATAACTATAAAATTATTACACCGTAAAGCAAAATAATGCAGTTACTACAAAGAACTACTCTTTAACAATGTGTAAATAACAAAAATTAACAATAATTACTGATCAGTTGATAATTGTATTACAATTTGTAACCACTCACAGAACAAAGAAAAACGACAATAGGTATTTCGTACTAACCTGGCTATTAGCGGCTGACTTAACACTAATTATACCTGTTATATAGAGTGTTGGGTACACAAATTTAATAATAAATACGCCTTTTCTCAGCTATTATGTATCCAGACCACTTAAATTCCAATAATCTTCTGAATGACGTAGTAGAATTCACCGGCCACACCCGGGGTCGACTATGATTTTTGATGTCCAACAATTCTCTTCAATCCCTTTGTAACAATTCGCTGATCGGAGTAAATATCCTTCAAATCTCCATATCACGCTCGTAGGACCATGCGTTCAGACTGTGATGATGAATTAAATTTTAATGTTGATCAACAACTCACAATGTTTTGGCAACTTGAAGAAGTGTGTACTTCGTCTCCGTATTCCTCAGAGGAGAAGCTTTGCGAGGAGCATTTTATGAAAAACACTACTCGTTTGGAAAATGGTCAATTTTGTGTTAGGATTCCTTTAAAATGTTCCCCAGACAATTTAGGCGAATCTTTGTCAAGAGCCAAACATTGTTTTGCTTCTCTGTAACGTAGATTTAAATCTAAAACTCAATTTTGTAATAGGTACAAAGAGTTCATGATGATGTGCGGGATTGGTCCAGGTATAATTATGGGAATAATGAAAAAATACGTTGCTTGATGTGAACGCGTGCAATTTAATTCTTGACAATATTTTTCCACATGTAGGTAGCCGGTCAACAATGTTAGAAAAAATAACAGCGATTAGCCACGATCAACGTAGCCTCAACATAAACTGTAGGTATGTGAATTTCTGTAGGCGCTTGCGGGAACATACCCCCGGGCGTTGAAAGCCTGCCTTTCAACCACTAAGAATCTTCAGACTCCGGAAATATCGGCAGCGGACAAATCTTGCTAAATGATCTGCGTAACAGACCATTAGAAGTTTTCACGTCTGCAACTCTGACTACGCCGTCTGTCCCTGGATACGTAGCAACGATCCGACCCATCTTCCACTTGAGTGGGGGGAGGTTGTCTTCTTTCAACAGGACCAAAGAGTTCAGCTTCAAGGCTCCCTTACATGCTCGCCATTTCATGCGAAGTTGGAGCTCCGATATGTATTCTTTACTCCATCTGCTCCAAAAATGCTGTCGGAGAAGCTCAATACGCTCAAATCGAGTCAGAGAATTGATGGACTTGTCTCGATAATCAGGGGACGGCAGCGATGTAATAGGACGTCCAATCAAAAAATGTCCGGGAGTGAGTGGCGTCAGATCCTCGGGGTTCGATGATAACAGCGTCAGTGGTCTGGAGTTCAAAATGGCTTCAACCTGAACCATCATGGTGTATAGCTCTTCGTAGGTAAGGTTACAAAGTCCCAGCACTCTGACTAAGTGATGCTTGGTTGATTTAACACCAGCCTCCGCAAGGCCAGCAAAATGAGGAGAATATGCAGGGATAAAGTGAAAGTTAATTTTTTCCTTAGCCATCTCCTCGGAAAGCGAATCGCAATTCGCCTTAAGAAACCTAGAAAGGTCATTAGATGCACCGACAAATGAGGTGCCATTATCCGAGTAAATATTTCTCGGCTTACCTCTACGTGAGATGAACCTCTTTAAGGCCATAATGAAGGTATTGCTTGTCAAATCACCGACTAATTCAAGATGAATTGATTTCGTAGAAAAACAAACGAAAATAGCTATATAAACTTTTACTAATTTACAGCCACGACCTTGACGAACAACTGACTGAATAGGACCTGCATAGTCCAAGCCTATATTTTCAAAAGGAAAACCTGCTAGAAGTCGCTGCTGTGGTAAATCTCCCATAATAGGACTTACAGTTTCACCTCTAAATCGGCAACAACGAACACATTGTTTACAGCACATCCTAGCAAAATTGCGACCTCGAATGGGCCAGTACGTATCTCGTATAGACGCCAGCAATAACTGGGGTCCAGCGTGAAACAATCTTTTATGCTCGTAATTAAAAAGTAACTTAGAAAAAGGATGACTAGATTGAATAAGAATCGGGTGTTTTTTATTATAAGGAAAATCCGAATGTTGTAATCTACCTCGAATCCGCATTATATTATTCTCGTCTAGAAACACGTTAAACTTATATAATTCACTTTTCTTGGGTAACGGTTTGTTATTAAGTAGTAATTTATAGTCTTTAAAGGAATTACTTTGAGATAAACGTATAATAAAGTTTAAAGCCCTTTCTAGCTCATGCACAGAAAGAGGACCGCGAATAGGTTTGTTTCTACATGCGTCAATAAAACGTAAAACATAGGTGACTGTTCGCTGAAGTCTTAAAAAGTTTGAAAACCGTGTAAAATCAATCAATTCATCAAATTCATTATTATTAAATAGAACATGCAAGGTGACATCTAATTTCAATTCAGGCAAAATTTCGTTGTTAAAATTCATTAATTTAGAAGGCCAATAAGACATTTCATTCATTAAAAAACTAGGACCGGACCACCAATTATCTAAACTAGGTAATAAATTAATGTCTACTCCACGAGACAAATGATCAGCAGGGTTTTGGTCAGTTGGAACATGTCTCCACTCACAGCCACCAGTCTTATCTAAAATCTCGGCAACCCTGTTCCGAACGAACGGCTGTAATTTATTTGGTAACATTTTTAGCCACTCTAAAACAATAGTGGAGTCAGTCCAAAAGAAAGTGCGCCGCGCGCTGACTCGCAATGCTGCCACAACCTTTTCAAAGATGCGAACACCTACAAGAGCACCGCATAGCTCTAGTCTGGGTATGGTCGTCGGCTTGAGTGGCGCAACTCTGCTTTTGGCTAACAATAAACGAACTAAAACCTGTCCCTGCTTATTAACGCTTCGTACATACAGACAAGCGCCATAGGCGCGTTCAGACGCATCAGTAAAAATGTGAAATTCTAAAAACTCATAACAATCAATTAAAACTCGACGTGGAATATGAATTTCATTTAATTTAGGTAAATTAATAATCATTTCATTCCAAAACTTACTAATTTCCGGTGGTAGCTGTTCATCCCAAGACAATTTTTCCAACCATAACTTCTGAAGTAACATTTTCATAACAATTACACAGGGAGCCAATAATCCAAGCGGGTCAAAAACTTGTGAAACAATCGAAAGCATGTCACGTTTTGTGTTATTAAAATTAACTGACTGACTAATTGGAAAACAAAGGTAATCTGACAGCGGCTGCCAACCTAGGCCTAAGGTTTTGGTTGACTCAAATCCACCAACATTTAAATCCAGTGAAGATTGGGGATAGTCAGAACCAATTACCAATTGTATGTCATTCGACTTCCACTTTCTTAAATTCATCTGCGCTGAAGCGAGAGTCGAAGTAACTTTGTGACGCAACTCTTTGACCCGATTGATGTCATCTCCTCCGGTAAACAAGTCATCCACGTAAAAGTCGTGGAGGATGACGTCACCAATCTCCTTGTCAGCACACTCTAGCCCTAACTGCCGAAGACACCGGGTTGCTAGGTAAGGAGCGCTGGCCGTGCCGTAGGTCACGGTATTAAGTTGATAAGCGTGTAATGGTGTTGACGGATTATCACGCCAAATAATTTGTTGAAGATACCTATCATTTGGATGAACAACTATCTGCCGGTACATTTTTTCAACATCAGCAGCTATGATGTACTTATGTTGTCTAAAACGCAACAGGATCGATAAAAGATCGTCCTGTACCACGGGTCCAATCATCTGGATATTATTAAAAGAAATACCAGTATTAGTTAAACTACTTGCATTAAAAACTACCCTTAACTTAGTGGTGGCGCTGCTTTCGCGTAGAACTCCGTGATGCGGAATGTAAAACGCTTGATCATCAATAATTTTACATCTAGACATATGACCTAAAGTTTCATATTCCATCATGAACTCTTTGTACCTATTACAAAATTGAGTTTTAGATTTAAATCTGCGTTCCAGAGAAGCAAAACAATGTTTGGCTCTTGACAAAGATTCGCCTAAATTGTCTGGGGAACATTTTAAAGGAATCCTAACACAAAATTGACCATTTTCCAAACGAGTAGTGTTTTTCATAAAATGCTCCTCGCAAAGCTTCTCCTCTGAGGAATACGGAGACGAAGTACACACTTCTTCAAGTTGCCAAAACTTTGTGAGTTGTTGATCAACATTAAAATTTAATTCATCATCAGCATCACAGTCTGAACGCACCTTTATAAAATTACATTTTAAAACTTTAGAAGAAATACAACTGTTAATTGGGCCGGAGACCAACCAACCCAATTTAGTCTCACAAAGAATTGGTTGCCCATCACCTAATTTAATTCGTTGAGATTCCAATAAATCCCAAAAGATGTCAGCACCCAGCAACATATCGACAGGCGCCGGTGAGTAAAAGTTGGGATCTGCGAGACAAACATCAGACGGAATTTTAATTTTTAACAAGTTAACATGTTTACTTGGTATCTTATCTGTGATGGATGGGAGAATAAAACAGTTAATATCCATACCAAAATTATTATTTAAAGATTTTATTGATACAGAACACATTTTATTAATAAAAGAAGACGAGTTGTTGATACCTATAATAGAATTGTTCACAGTCTTGGCAGTCAAACCTAGCTGGTGGTATAACTTCTCAGTCATGAGACATGACGTGCTGCCACTGTCAAGCACAGCACGAGCAACATAATGCTGACCGTTAACACCCATGACCTTGACGAGTGCAGTGGACAATAACACGTCACCGTGTTCAACACTCGCGGACAGCGACACACCGGGACCTACACCTGTAGTAGTGGCCTGAGTGGAGACAGTCGCACTGCCATTCGTGTCAACAACAGCACTGCTAGCAGAAGAACCACTTGCGTCTGACTTCAAGGATTTATCAACGTGAACAATAGTGTTGTGTTTACGACGGCATATTTTACAACTTGGCTTTTTGCAGTTGTTTGCATAATGTCCCAGATTAAAACAGTTGTAACAAACTTTGTATTTAGGTAATAACTGCAAACGAGCTTCATTGCTCAACGATAAAAACTGAGGACAACTACTTAACTTATGATCACCGTTACACATAACACAATTCTTAGACTTATTTGAAACACCATCGTCCTGTTTACACGAACTTTCACCTGAATTATTTTTATTCGAATCCTGTACCAACATTGACCTAACCTTGTTTGGATTTTTACCTGTGTGTGAGTGTTTAGTATTCGTAGAAGATTCCAATTCGAACGTTTCTAATATCTCAGCACGGTTTTTAATAAAAGTAATAAATAATTCAAACGTAACTTTAGAATTATTGTCCAGGCGGCCCTTATACTCACCCCATTCACGATAAGTTTTGCTATCTAATTTGTGTGTGACAATATAAATGAGTAAAGTATCCCAATGATTAACAGGTTCATCTAAGGATTCTAGGGCACGTATGTTTTTGTTAACAACATCAAGCAAACCCTTTAAATTAACTGACGACTCCTTTTGAAGGTTGTCGATTTGAAATAATGCAGAAACATGATGTTGGATAAGCAGGTGTTTGTTATCAAACCGCTCGCAGAGAAGATTCCACGCTACCGAATAATTTGCAGAAGAAAACTGAATTGAGTTGATCACCACAGCAGCAGACCCTTCTAGGGATGACCTCAAATAATGGAATTTATTTATTTCGTCCATATCATCGTTTGAATCGATGAGACTAACAAATGTGTCGTGAAACTCTAACCAGTTTGTATAAGAACCACTGAATTTCGGCAACTGAATAGTCGGTAATTTAACAAACTTATGATTGCTAGAACGCGATGTTACGTCACAGTTATCATTAGAATCTCTTTTCCTATTATCGTCCAACATTTGTTGAGCTTTAGCTAGGGTTTTGTAATAAAGAGATTCAAATTCTTCGCGTTCCAACATCTGACCATCCAGGTCATCAGTACTACACTCCAGCAATAATTGCACCTCATCATATTGGGCATACAATGCCACGAGTCTATCAAAACGTAATTGCAACTCACTTACCTCAGTAGGGCTCAAAAAAGAGGGATTCAAAGAATTTAAATAGTTCGTGAATACTGTCACCTTTCCTTTGCAACTCGCTCGTTTCCTAACGAGTTCTTTTAATTCCTTATCCTCTGGCATAGCGTAAGCGGGTGCAATCAACCTGGAATGTATATAAATAAAGTTATAGCAACGTTTCAATTACAATTACAAATAATGCAGCCTGAAATACGCACAAGATTAAAATACACTAACTTTAGAGTGAATTTACATATACAATAATTCAGAATTTATAATAAACTATGCGTATTGACGGTTATATTGTACTAAACTTTAATAACAACACTGCAATTGCAATGATATCTATTGTCTACCTGTGCTAACTAATGTGATTACCTAACTGTTTCAATAACTATAAAATTATTACACCGTAAAGCAAAATAATGCAGTTACTACAAAGAACTACTCTTTACGGTGTAATAATTTTCAGTCAGGCGGTAGACAGCAAACCGCGCGCGCGCGTACAACTGTCGCTACTCTGCTACCGACCTACAGTTACTAAATCAGTTTATTCAAAAATGTTTAAGTGCAAACGTTGCGGGATTGAAACCTCTGACGGCGTAACTTGCTCCGTATGTGAAGGGCAATTCCACTTTCCTTGCGCGGGTATAACGGAGCGTGGATATGGTAGGCTCGGTGAACGCAAACTTACATGGAAATGTGCCAGCTGCAAAGCGCCGGCGACAGGCAGTCCCTGCATTCAAGTTACATCCCCAGTTCCAGTGGATCATGAGACCATTCTTCTGGAGTTGAAGCGGCTGTCGGCCCAAATGGAGTCGCTGCCAGCGTTAGTCGAGACTGTGAAGGCCATCCAGAGGGAACTCGAGGACTTGAAGGCTATAAGGGCCGAATTCTCAGAAGTGAAGCACTCCTTTGAGTTTGCCTGTGACGAAATCAAAGTGTTGACTGGTAGGGTTTCAGTCTTAGAGAAAGAAGCCGAGTCAATGAAAAAGTCCAAAGAAGAACTATCCACCTTACAAGATCGTATACTTCATTTAGAGGAGCAGCAACGTGAAACTGAGCAAAGGTCCCGAATAAACAACATCGAGATTAAAGGTGTACCGATGTCAAACAACGAAAACCTGTTCGCTGTAGTGGCCAAGATCGGAGAGACTATCAACTATCATATACCTAGGGAGCAGATCAATTACATAGTGAGGGTACCAACACGTAACGATAACCAAAATAAAAATATTATTTGTTCCGTTCACAATTGCTACATGAAAAATGATTTTGTGGCGGCCGCAAGAAAACACAAAAACCTATACGCCGGTAATCTAGGGCTTCAAGGAGACAGCAAGGTCTATGTCAATGATCATCTTACACTACAAAACAAAATTCTCCTAAACAAAACTAAAGCTTTAGCCAAAGAGCGTGGATTTGAATTTGTGTGGGTAACTGGTTGCAAAATATTTTTACGTAAAAACGTCACTTCTCCTAAGCATCACATCAAGACGGAACGAGACATGAAAAAGTTTTTATGTTAACAGTGTCGATGCGGCTTTCTGGTATTTTGTTTACTTATATCGTTTCGCTAAGTTTTAATAACACAGGTAACCGTTTTTTGTGCGCATTCCTTTCTCGCCTGCCTATTGTTCGCGGCGGCACGCTCGGTAACGACTGGCTTGTGAATACTTGTAATTACGATTTTAGGCACTATTTTCAATGTGTTAACGTTGCGTTTTGTTGTTTGGTCGAAACTTGTTTATCTTATAATATCTATTTAAACTCATTTCTTTACGCCTATTTTGATTGCAACTTTGTCTACATGTCATGTTACCGTAATTTGAATGTGCTTTATATATTTTTATCTATTCAATTAAATAAAAAACCTTTAAAAAATTATTATGGCACCTATTAATGTTTACTATCAGAATGTACGAGGACTACGGACAAAGACAGCTGTTTTCTTTAGGAGTGTGTGTAGTAATGATTTTGATGTTATTTGTTTGACTGAAACGTGGCTTCTGGATGGCATATCTGACTTGGAATTGTTTGATGACCGGTATCTTGTGTGGAGACGGGACCGGGACTACACTCGTACTGGCCAAGTTATGGGGGGAGGGGTTTTAATTGCAGTTAAGCGTGAACTTGCCGCGGACACCTGCACCGAATGGTGCTCATCCGCAGAGGATTTATGGGTTACGTTGACGCTGCATCATAAAAAACCCAGAGTAGTTTATAAAATGCACATTTGTGTTGTATATGTTTGCAGTCAGAATCACGGAAATTCTATAACAGCTCAACTGAGCAACTTTTCGGACAATTTACTTGAAATTACCATCAATCGTTCCTCCGATAAGTTTATTGTCCTAGGAGATTTTAATCTACCCAATATCGTTTGGCAGCGGGCTGGCGACGGACATTCATTATACCCTACAAATGTTCATGGCAATGTTCAGACCAGTTTAATTGATAATCTTAGTACGTGTAATTTATTGCAATATAATAGTCACTCGAACATCAATGGTAGGATTCTCGATTTGGTTTTTTCTAATGATGAAGTTATCGTCAGCTGCTGTGATGATCCACTAGTGCCTGAGGATCCTCATCACAGAGCCTTATGTGTTACCGCAGAATTCGTTGAGCTACATCGACTACCAGGTCGGTCCTACGTAAAGTTTTTACATAAGTCTGCCGATTACGAAAATATAAAAGGCGAGTTAAATCGTATAGACTGGCAGTCTGAGTTAAGTAGTAGGTCGATGGAAGAAGCGGTAGCATACTTTTATGGAGTAATAAGGAGGCTGTATTCCACGTATATACCGACAAAAGCTGTCGTCCCCAAATCAAAGTACCCTCTCTGGTACAAAAGTCCGCTGATAAAAATCTTAAAGGAAAAAGCTAAATTTCATACTAAATATAAGAAGTACAAGAACTTATCTGACTATCAGTCTTTCGTTGTACTCCGCCAACGGGCTAAAGACCTTGAGGGGGTTATGTTTGACAATTACATAGCTAAAATAGAATCTGACATACGTGACAATCCACGGGCCTTTTGGAGGTACGTTAAGTCTAAAAACCAATCTTGTTCTTACCCCTCCGTGATGCAATTTGGCCAGGTAACGTCCAGTGATGGTGACGTAATTTGTGATATGTTCGGTAATTGTTTTCGCTCTAACTTTTTGGATGATACCGGTATTGCCAATAGTCAATCTTCAGCTTCTAATATGGTTGAGGGACCCATTGACAGCGCCAATGATATAAGTCAAGTGGAAATACGGCTAAGTGAGGTATGTAGGCTGCTAAAACAAGTAGATCTAAACAAATCTGCGGGTCCAGATGACATTTCGCCCATATTCATCGTCAACTGCGCCAAGGAGCTTTCTGTGCCTCTATCCATCCTGTTTGAAAAATCACTTGCTACTGGCGTGGTGCCCAAGATATGGAAGTCGGCATATATAACACCGATACATAAAAAGGGATCAAGGACATTGGTCGAGAATTACCGACCTATTTCGAAGCTGTGTGTGTTTGCTAAAATACTGGAGAAAATTGTGCACACACAGGTTTATTCTGCACTCAAGCTCAGTTTTAGTGAAAGCCAGCACGGCTTCGTAAGGGGTCGGTCAACCTCGTCTAATCTCACTGTTTGTAGCGACTACCTATCCGAGTGTATGTCACAGAGGTCCCAAGTCGATGTTATATATACCGACTATAGCAAATGTTTTGACCGGATAGATCACGTGATCCTGTTGCGTAAACTTTTATCGGTGGGCATCAGGGGTGATCTTTACCGGTGGTTCAAGTCCTATGTGGAAAACAGGTGTCAGATTGTAGTTCTAAATGGATACTGCTCTAAGCCTATGAATGTCCCTTCGGGGGTTCCCCAAGGATCCTTGTTAGGGCCTCTGCTATTTAATATTTTTATCAATGATATCTCTTCTTCTTTCCGGTATTCAAAGTTGTTACTGTATGCTGATGATATGAAGATAATGAGACAAATAAACACCCTGGCTGATGCTCATCTACTGCAGGCAGACCTTAATAGTTTTCAAGGCTATTGTATTAATAATAAGTTGGATTTGAATGTTTCCAAGTGTTATGTTTGCTCCTTTACACGGAAACCTATCCCGATTGTCCATAACTACATACTTTCGGATACGGCACTAAATAGGGTCAACACTATCAGGGATCTGGGAGTTACCTTTGACGCTAAGCTCCTCTTTGATGCACACATTGACAATATAGTCAAGAAAGCATCAAAAGCACTTGGATTCATTCTTCGGGTATCCTCGGAGTTCAAAAATATAAAGACTATTAAAATATTATACTGTTCTTTTGTTCGTAGTCATTTGGAGTATGCCTCTCAAGTCTGGAACCCTATTTATAATGTGTATATTAATCGTATTGAGAGCATACAGAAAAGGTTTTTAAGGCACATTCAATATCGGACTAAAACGTTTTTGTCGAATTATACCTTCCGTTGCAAAAAATTTCACATTCTTCCACTTTACGAAAGGCGAAAAATATCAGATCTTGTGTTTCTTTTCAAAATTGCCAATGGAACAACTGGTGTTACCGAGTTGCTACACAAAGTCGGGCTGCGAGTGCCGTCTGTGTTCTTACGTAGACCTCAGTTATTGCACACCCCAGTGGTAGCCACTACATACAGACGGAACTCGTACATGGTGAGAGCGAGTCGTGTGTACAACGCAACCTGCCAGGAAGCTGATATCGACATTTTCTATACTGGTGTTGCTAAATTGAAAAGAATTTTATCTAATAGCTTCTTCGAGAGTAAACAGTAATTTATTTTTAATTATTTTTTTTTTGTTTAAATGTTTTTGTTTAAATGGTACATCCTAAATTTTCTGTTTCTTAAGATTTACTACATGTGGAAACTTGTAATTGGCCTTATTTTGTTTAAAATTTTATTCACTGTATCTTTTAGCTGTAAGTTTTCCTAATACAAATAAAATAAAATAAAATAAAATAAAATGTCCAAAATATGGATGACTACCTGGTGCATTATTGGTTTTGTATGAGTAAGGAAGACTTCAGAAATATATTACTAGAAACTCCACGGCTAGCGAATATGCACAGAAGTTCAACTGCCCTCGCTGCATTTTTAATGAAATTAAGAAATGGTGACTCTGGAGATCGTATAAGTTCTTTGTTTCAAGTTCCTAGAACTACATTAGAGGGTTTAATGGCAAGAGCAAGAGAACTTTTGCATCAAGATTTAGTTCCAAGGCATTTAGGTATAGGTCACATTACACGAGAAGAGATAGCACAAAGAAATCTTTTAATACCAAATGGCCTTTTTGGTGGCACTGAAAATGAGGGTGGTAGGAGACCAATAATAATAGTTGATGGAACCTACATATATTGTAATAAAAGTGCCAACTATGCCTATCAAAAGAAAACTTACTCTTTGCATAAATATAGGAATTTAGTAAAGCCGTTCTTGTTTGTATGTTGTGACGGTTACATAATTGAGATTTTAGGCCCCTATCCAGCCGTAACATCTGATGCTGATATTGTAAATAACGAGTTTCGAAACCCAGAGAGTCCATTGCGTCAATATTTTCAAGAGGGCGATGTGTTTATTCTAGACAGAGGATTCAGAGATGCAGTCCCATTGTTGCAAAACTGTAACTACTCTGTGCATATGCCATCATCATTACAGGATCATGAAAATCAGCTGTCAACATTAGAGGCAAACAAAACTCGGGCTGTTACTATTTGTAGATGGGTGGTTGAAGTTATGAATGGGATTTTTAAGCAGCGGTTTAAAATATTCCGACATGAGATCAACAATAGAGCTTCACCACATGTCATGATTGACTTTTCCATAGCTGCTGCCCTAATCAATAGATTTCGACCACCCCTCACAGACAGGTTTGATGCTGCCCAGATATTACAAATTATACAACAGAAAATGTTCCAAACTAATACATTAAGTGAGTTTATTATACATAATAATTATAACAGAAGATCGGCACAGTTCTCAAATATAAATGTTGATAACAGCAATGTCACTGAGTTTCCTCAGCTTGAGTATCACGATTTGATTTTAATAGCTTGTGGTACTTACCAAATCCGTCAGGCCCGATCATATTACGGTGAGCATATCCGCTTTAATGGCCGATATAAGATCCAAGTATGTAGGGAGGCATCAATTAACAATTTAAGAGAACAATTGTCTCTCTCTCAAAGCTCTTGGCTTTTAAGAGCCAAAATTCAAAGTCGCCATATCAGTAGCAAAGCATATTTTGTGTATGTTCTGATTGATAACAGCTTAAATGGGAGAGAGGCAATAAGTCAATATTATTGTAATTGTAAGATAGGTAAACGAACTGTGGGATGCTGTTCCCACACTATGACCATTTTATGGTATTTAGGTTGGGCTCGGCACCAAAACAGTATTGAGCCCCCTGCACAATTCCTTGATGATTTGTTAATTGAATTTGATGATAGTGATAATGATTGATAATTGTGAAAAGAATAAAACTCTTCAATTAGGTACTGATTTTTTGTTTAATTTACTCTGTGTAAAAATACATAACCTCCAATTTAAAATGTCTGAATAACTTCTTTTTTAGAAGTTCAGTGTAAAAGTGGAAATCAAAGAAAAGTTTTTGACATTAAACTACACAAGAAAACGTAAGAATTTTCACTGTCCATGACAAATTAATATTGAGCCAAAGTTACTATGGACATCTGACATTGTTCTTTGAAGTGGTTTTAAATTATTATTGCTACTTATTTTTTAATCCATACATTCTTAATGTGTTAATCTCTTCTTTTGTAGATAATATGCCTTTAACATATAAGAGGAAAAGTGGAGTATGGAGAGGAGAATGGACAGAAAGAGCATTAATTGATGCTTTTCAAGCTTTTACTAATGGATTGGGTATCAATGAAGCAGCATAAACATTTGGGATACCTAAAACTACATTTAAACGAAGACTTGCAAAAAATTCCTTGACTAAAAGCGATGTTCTCGGTCCCAGTGGTATACTGCTGCCTGAAAATGAGAAGAAGATCGTCGTACACATTAAAAAATTACAGAAAAGTGGGTTTACGCCATCAAGAGAAACAGTGCGTAAAATGGCATATAATTTAGCGGAAAGACTTCATATTAAACATAACTTTAATCACGAAAAGAAAATGGCGGGAAATGGGTGGTTACAAAGCATTCTTAGACGAAACAATGAACTTTCAATCCGGCAGTCAGAAGGTGTCTCTGTGGCCAGGGCTAAGGGGATGAATAAAGAATATGTTGATAAGTATTTCAACCTTTTAGAAGAAGTTTTGAAAGAAAATCAACTTTTTAACAAACCTGGCTCTATTTTTAATATGGACTAGACAGGCTTGCAGCTAAATAATAAGCCGGGGAAAGTAGTTGCCGTGAAGGGATCGAAAAATGTTCCTAACATAACTGCTGGGGAAAAAGGTGAAACCATTTCGGTCATCGCTTGCTGCAGTGGAGAAGGTGTTTTTCTTCCACCCTATTGCATATTCAAGGGCAAAAATAAAAAACCTGAGTTTGAGGATGGCATGCCACCCGGCTCTGTGGTAACAATGTCACAAAAATCAGCATTTATGTGAATTCAGAAATATTTTTTGATTGGCTGAAGCATCATTTTTTGCCAAGGAAACCACAAGGTAAGTGCATGTTGATCCTTGATGGACATTCTTCACACTGCAGCAATGTGGAAATGTTGGAGTTTGCTGAAGAAAACGAAATCATTTTGATTTGCTTACCCAGTCACACAACCCATTTCCTACAGCCGCTTGATAGAACGTTTTTCAAGTCCCTGAAATGCTTTTATTATGACGAATGCAATAAATTCATTACTGCTAACCCATCAAGAAAACTATCACGCTTGCAGTTTGGAAAAATTCTGGCTTCAGCTTGGAATAAATCAGCTTCAGTGAGCAATGCAATATCAGGTTTTTCAGCAACTGGGATCATACCGTTTAATGCAAACGCCATACCAGACTATGCTTTCTTAATTCCAAGTAACCAAAACCATGACAATAACTTACAAACTGCTGCTATAATTCAACATGATCAACCTATTAAAGAAACAGTCCTTTCACAGCCAGCAACCGTTCAAAAACCATCAACTAGTGAAGCTGTTTCTCCAAAGGCAACGCCTGGAAAGATTTTAGATGTGGTTTCTCCAATACCTATCATAGAAAGAACTGCAAACATCCGTCATAGGTCAAGAAAAATAGCAGAAATTTTGAACTCTACTGAAAATATTCAGAATTTAAAAGAAAATCAATCAAGGAAAATGAAAAAAGAAAATTCTATTGAAACTAAACAGATTGTAAAAGTAACACGGAAAAAGAAGGGAACTAAAAGACAAATTTCTGCAAAGAATGAAAATAAAAGACAGAAAAAACAAAAAATTGAAGACAGTTCTGATGAAGATACTGAACAAGAGATTATAACTCTGCGTGATAGTCCTGAATTGACTGAGTGGGATGACAACGAATGTGCAGGCTGTGGTGAAAACTATGAGGAAACCCTGAGTCAAGATGAATGGCTGCTGTGCATTATCTGTGAACGCTGGTCCCATGAAGGCTGCACCAATTATCCCGATATGTGCGACCGATGCGGAAATACGATGAAAAACTGAAGATTTTACTTTCATTTAATTGCTTATGTTACTTGATGATTTCGTTTTGAGTGTTTATTTTTTTGTTTGGAAGTGTTAATGATTATTTTTGTTAGGACCATCTCTCCTTACTGGGTGGTCCGACTCACCCGTATAGTATGGGAGAGATGGATCGAGGGTACTTTTTTTAATATTTCAATTATTTCCATAAAGATGCTATAATCGTGTCATATTAAAATAAAAAAATGTTGACTATTAATAGTTAGTTAGTTTATCACTAAATTGTTTAATAGTTATTAAGAAATAAAAAAGATATTAAAGTTGAACAAAATGTGGTCCATCTCTCCTGGTTTTACCCTACACATGTTAATAATTGGCATCATCAATAAAAACCAATTGACAGAAAATATCATAGGAGAAGAGAGACCGGTAACTGCTGGAAAGGTTAGCGCTTGGGACAAATTCGATGAACTACTTCAAAAAAACAAGCCCCAAGGTAATGCCCAAGCGAGAGCCATCCGAGAACTCCACATGTACCTGGATGACGAGATGTTACCTCGAAAGAACTGCGATGGAAAATGGAATAGCCCATCGCAATGGTGGAGAGACCATAAAATAATTTACCCTCACCTATCGCATTTATTCAGAACTAAATGTAACATCGTAGCGACGTCAGTGCCCTGCGAGCGATTATTCTCAAAGACAGGGCTTATCATAAATGACCGAAGATGTCGTCTAAAGCCAACAAAAGTAGAGCAGCTTGCATTTCTAAATGCAAATTCTTAATTCATCCAGAATGAATGAATCAATAATGTAGAAAAAAAAATATATAATATTCAATCATTGTAAATAAGACGATTTTTAAATGCGCCAGAAAAGTTAGCTCTTAATAATTGACATAATTATAGTAGGTATTCAAAAAACTTTTCTGCTAGTCCTAAGCCTCAATTAAAGCATGAAGGGAAATCGTCGTACTTACAAGAAGCTAAACTGATAAATTTATTCTTTTTTACACTTTAAAAAACGAAAGTACCTATATCTAGTCTAGTATTAACGGTAAAAGTGGGAGTTTGCGTTTGTCGTTAGTTTACGTTTCGTTAGTTTCAGTTACTTGTGCAAATCGTACGACTGATATCGATATCTGAAAACGGTTTTCGATATCGATATGAAACTGAATATCGGTTACATATCCGTTAGCAACTAAATACGAAAACGCCCATGTCTATTGCCAACACTTTTGAACACAAAGGTTTATATAGAAGAGTGCTACTCTTACGTCAACTTCATAGAGTTGAATATCAACAGTTCTCCAATATGTCAGAGTACATAGAAGGTGTCATGAATCTTGTACACCCCAATTAGATGACATCGGGAAGAAGATAGATGATGATGAAGTGGCAGAAATTCTTTTAAGCGGCCTACCCCAGGAGTCTGATATATTGGTATCTAGTCTCGAAACTGCACCATTGAGTGACAATATCAGCACTGAATTAGTGATAACAAGACTTCTACAGGAAGATCATCGACGCGTCAGTTCCAGTTCAACGGCTTTTTTAATGAAAAAGAAGGAATTCAAATCTATTACCTGCGATTATTGCAAGAAGTCCGGCCACAACTCTGCCCCCCCATGTCATAATTACAGTAAGTCAAAAAATGTTAATGGTGGAAAATCGCACTTTTGTTTCGAGATGTTTAAATTCAAAACTCATAACACCAGTAACACGACTTACTGTAATTATGACATCGGGGGCAGAACTCAAAGCGCTGTTTTAAGAAGAAAAGGGACTTGAAGACTAAAAAGAACCCGGAGCACACACTTTATGCAACAGCTTATATGGCTTCAAACTCTGATTCTTTTATTATTGACAGTGGAGCAACTTCACATATGTGTTCTAATCAAAATTTGTTTTCTGAAGTAAGGAATAAACATACTGTTGTATCAGTAGCCAATGGACAGCAATTGAACAGTAATTTTACAGGTAAAATACCTCTGAATTCTAATATAAGCCTTGAAAATGCTCTTTTAGTTCCCAATCTTTCTTGTAATTTGGTTTCCGTTAGTCACATAACTAGTGTTAACTACATGGTAGTATTTACAAAGGATGAATGTAGGATTTATGAAAATGTAAAATCACTGGCAACCACATCTTATCCACTGGCTGTTCAGGAACGTGCTGCTCAACCACTGGACATCATTCATTCGGACGTGGTGGGCCCGTTGCAAGTCGACAGCTGGGGCGGAGCGAACTTCTTGCTAACGTTCACTGACGATTGTACAAGAAAAACATGGGGATATCTCATGAAGCATAAATCGGAGGTGAGTGCCCATTTTAAATCTTTTAAATCTATGGTAGAAAAGCAGACTGGTTTGCATATTAAAATTTTACGCACTGATAATGGTAGAGAATATTGTAACAATGATTTGGAAAATTGTCTCAAACAAGAAGGCATTCTGCACCAGACTACTATACCGTACTGTCCACAACAAAACGGTGTTGCAGAACGTGTGAATAGAACAGTGTTTGAAAAAGCTAGAGCCATGTTACATGGATCCAATTTGTCTAATAGGTATTGATGACAGCCATAGCTTGGTTTTCTGTGACCAAAACTACTATAACAAACTGCTTTAAAAAATCTGGATTTAAATCTGAAGTAACTGTAGCTGAAAGCTTACAAGAGGAGGACGAAAATTTAGAAACTGATCCTGAAGATTGGAACTTAGCCATCAGCAACGACAATAATCAACAGCCAACATTCCAAGATTTTATAAACGTCGATGACGGTTTAATAGTTTCAGGAGAACTTAATGAAAGCGACATTGTTCATGCCTTCTCGTCTTCTTCATTGGAAAATGAAGAAGACGATGAAATGAGCGCGGAAGTAAATTTAGTTAGTGTAGTTTTTTAAAAATTTCTAAACGCGAAGCAGTAAAAGCACTATTGCAACTTCTCTGCCGGAAGGTACTTCTCAAGGAGGAGATGAGGCCTCGCCGGTTGTTGTCACTCGTCCTGTACGTAGCACGCGTGGTAAAGTACCTGAGCGCTATACAGATTACGATTTATCTGCATTGATGGCTGGAGAAAAATCACCAGCTGAGCCTGAATCGTATAAGGAAGCTATGAGTTCAGCTGAGAAGGAGGAGTGGTACAATGCTATGCACAGTGAGTACTCTTCTTTAATTAAAAATCAGGTGTGGACTCTGTTGGAACGTCCTAAAGATAAAAATGTTGTAAAATGTCGGTGGATATTTAAGAAAAAGTATGATGCGTTTGGAAATTTTGTAAAATATAAGGCTAGATTACCCTGATTATTAGGCCTGTGGTTACAGTCAAAAACAGGGCATTGATTTCTCTGAAACTTTTTCACCGGTTGTAAGACATTCATCTCTTAGGATTTTGTTTACAATAGCTACTGAATTCAATTTAAAAATTAACCATGTTGATGTTACAACAGCTTTTTTAAATAGTGAACTTGAAGAAACTTTGTATATGGAACAGCCCCAAGGTTTTAAAAATGATAACAAAGTGTGTTTATTAAAGAAAAGCATATATGGGCTTAAACAAGCGAGTCGAATGTGGAACGCTAAAATACATGCCGTTTTAACACAAAATGGTTATTATCAAAGCAAATGTGAGCCTTGTATTTATGTTAAAAAGAATGACAAAGAGTATATAATAATAGGTTTGTATGTAGACGATTTATATATATTTCATAATAATTGTATTAATAATGTATTATCAATTTTAAATGATAACTTTGAAATTCGTGACTTGGGAGAACATCAAAATTGTTTGGGCATGAATGTTACTAGGAAACAGGGTGTTATAATTTTAGACCAAACGGAGTACAGACGCCAGCAGGTCAAGCCACCCGAAACTGTCAAATTTTCCCAATCAAACTTGAACCTAATGCTTCAGCGATAAAGATGAAAATCTATTAAAGAAATTTGACAGATTGTAGTAGCTTGGATGTGCTGGCGTCTGTACATAGAGCGTTTATTGGACAAATATAATATGTCGAAATGTAAGCCTGTGCAAACCCCCTTGCCAGTAAATTATAAGTTTGAAAAATCTGATAAGAAATGTGTAGATGATGAAGTATATAAATATAGACAACTGTTGGGAAGTCTTATGTATTTAGCTGTCTGTACTCGACCTGATATTACATATTAAGTCAATACAATAACTGTTTTAATGAAACTCATTGGCGCATTGCAAAGCGTGTACTTCGCTATTTAGCAGGGACTAAAAATTATGGACTTTATTTTGTTAAAGCCAGTAATTTTGATATAACTGCATATGCAGACGCTGACTGGGCAAATGACTTATTAGACCGTAGATCTTACACAGGTTTTGCCATAAAAATGGGAAATAGTGTGATCAACTGGGAAGTTAGAAAGCAACGTTGTAATGCTCTTTCTAGCACAGAGGCAGAATATCTGGCTTTAGGAGATGTAAGCAAGGATCTCTTTTGTGAAAAATTTCATTTCAGAAATTTTAAGCAAAAATTTGAATGTCATTGTATACAATGATAGTCAGAGTGCACAAAAAATGTTGTATGTAAAAGAGTATGTGAATACACACACACATACACACACATGTGTGAGTGTGTGTGTTTGGTTCTTTTGTGTGTACAAAAGAACCAAACACATAGATCTGCGCTATCACTTTATAAAAGACTTTATAGAAGGGTTGTCTTAGTGTAAAATATTTAGAAACCGACTCTATGATTGCTGATGTTTTGACAAAACCTCTATGTGTTATAAAACATTGTAAATTTGTAAAAGGTTTAAATGTAGAGGTATTGTAATTAAAATGTATTTTGTGTATATGATACGAGTTATATTTTTGTAAGCATGTTTGTATTAAGTTCGGTGGACAAATGTAATGCATAAGGAGGAGTGTTAAAAATGTTATGTTATCTGTATGCATTTCATTAGTCTGTACTGACAGAGGCAACCTCTATGGTTTTGCTTTTTGGTCGCCTCCCTTCCTAAATGGCCGTCTCCGGTTGTCCAATGTCCGTCTCCTATTTACTGCTTAATAATGTGACTAATTATAGCAATTCTAATCCATGTTAGGCTACATTCCGAGTTACGCTGTAATCGATTTGAGCGCGCTAAAACCCGTACCGATTTAGCGTGAGCGCGATAACGATGTCCAGTCAATCGTCATAGATGACGTCATGACATGCGCCATCTTGCGATAACGCCGACCATGCCCTGAATAAATATCACCGTGAGCGCTGTCAAAATGACAGTTCTGCTGTTTTGTTATGATTGAGTCGCATCATATCTCATAAATTGTGCTCAGGTATTAAGAAGTGTTCTGTGATTGCGATTCTGGCTACAGTCGCCACCTAAACAAAGAAGAAGAATAAAGTGGTGTTTATACAAAGAAATAATCGAACCATGACTTTTCAAGTGAATAAAGCCGACGAGTCTAACGGGTGACAATTTTCTGTCATGCTCACAATTCACATCGGAGCAATACGAGAGGGCTCAGAGAGGTAAGTTCTGATTATTTTGTGAATTTTAGTTCCCCTTGCAGTTCTACCGACTGCTTCAACGATTTTGATGTAAATTTTTTAGTCATCACAACTGCTGAGCTATATGTTTGCAAAAGCTACTTTACAGTCTTTATAGTGCAAACAAGCGCTGTCATATTGTCCTGTAGATGTTTACTAAAGTGGTACTTGCTGTTTACAGATACTGAATATGTACAGCAATTGGTGCATGACTTCGATGCAAGCATGCATAGCCGAGAAACAGAGTCACTGCTGAATGAACCAACAGAACAAGATGGTAATTATTTTATGTCTGGTTATGCGCAGATACTTATTAACTGAATGAGCCTGTTGTTTTTGCATAACATATCATGTTGACCACAATAATTTATGTAGTCACTCTTACTACAATACATAATGTACAAAAAAAAAGAATTTTCTATTGTTGTTTTGTTTTATTGTTTATTGTTAATTAAAACGGTAACACCAATTACATTAATTAACATAGATAATTATAGAAAGATACACAAAGAAATAAAAGTACTAACATATAATAGAGGACACCCTAGCATACTTTCTCTCACAAAACATCAGACATACACGCATAATACTACTCCATTCATCAGCAAACAGATCACATTCAGGATTGGTGGTCAGGAGGGCGTTAAGCATCCTTAAAGTACGACACACCGGGGACTCAGCTCTGGCGACAGTTTTAGACAACGGCGGCGCAAACAGGTTGCGTCGATGGCTTTGGCGATGTCCGATGTATTTGTCGGGAACAAATAGCCGACAGAAAAGATCATGGAGTTCGGGACTGTCAATGCGTCCTCTAAGAGTTTTACAGGCGACTGTGAGCTGTAAAAAGCCTCGTCTAACCTCCAATGAGTTAAAGCCCAAAACTCCTAGGAGGTAATTAGTAGGGTACATAAAAGGAAAGAAGTGATACATTTTTTTATACAGAAATCGCAAAAAAGTTTTCTGTACCTTTTCCAGCATTAACGATTGAGTCGCTGTGGAGGGATGCCAGATACAGGCACCAGCCTCAAGCTTACTACGAACCAAAGTGGTGTACAGAAGCTTAATTACATTTGGGTTGTGAAAATCACGGGCATTTCGCAAGACAAAACCCAAACGCCTAAAAGATTCCTTGGCAAGAATGGAGACATGATCTCAAAATGTCAAACCAGTGTCAAAGGTCACGCCCAGGTCCAGGTCCAGGTCCAGGTTCTATATTAGGTATATTAAAAATATCCCGTTTTATTCCAGGGTATGATTGTGGCGGTATCTACATCACCACATACGAAATACGCATCACAATGACACGACGTCACGCAACCTGCATCGCGCAATCAGAGTTTACCGCGCGACTAGCATACATACAACATCCCAACATCAACCGTCGGGCAATTGCCCACCAGACACGACACCCGTCTGGTCGGAGGATCCTCCCTTTCAATAGAGGATGAATGAACTTTACTCCCTGTTCCTCATGCCTCTAAATGATTATTTATGTGGCAATAGTTCATATTGATTTACTTATTTATATTTTAAGATTTGATCAGTACCCGTTTCAAGATTTGAATAAAAATTATGTTGCCTGTTAAAATCTGTGAATTTTATTAGTGTTAATTGTACTGTATGTCTGTGATTGAGTTATTATACAAGTACAGACTTATTAGTGCTGTACTGTTTGATAGTTTTCTTATATTAGCGTTTATCAATTAGGAGAAGAATGTGGCCTGGAGCCGCGGCACCTAACGTTCAGTCTGAGTAAACTGTGATTCAAATTGATTGTTAATATTTTTAAATCTATTTTGTACTTTTACTTTCAACATCCTATAACATATCAATAAGTTTTATATTTATTTAAAACTTAAATTATAGCTATGTACATAATGTAGATGTGTGGTGTGTGTGTGATAGGCAATTGTGCAATTCATTTTTGGCACATATATATTGTGATTTACATGCCATTTGTTAATAGCACATAATATACTGTAGTCTTTTAGTAATAGTTTTCTGATTTTTCTGTTAGTCTTTGGGGTTATGTGATATGTTTTGACGTCTTGACGTTGAGCGAGCACTGTAACCGCGTTCACGAGCGTTCCGAGTTGTTGACAGCTCTCAGCTGTCATAATCGTGATATCTAAATCGGAACGAAAATTATTGATGTGATCGCTGTGAGCGATTATGGCCTATTCGGAAAGCGGCCTTAATCGACACTAATTGTGACGTGTATGTGCTCGTATTTGGTGATCAAATAAAGACAGACACATACAAGTTTGGAATATTATTTATTTCTGCTCCATACGCCTTGCCTTTTAAACATCGTGGCGGCCTGTTTGTCTGGTTTGGTATAGATTAACGCTGAATTGAAGATCGCTGCACAACGTTTGCTCATCAAAAGGATCAAAGATAATCCGCATCGAAATCTACGATGCAAAAGATTTTGTCGACCACGAAGAAAGTTTATGCAAATGCAAAGCAGATTTGTGCGTGCAACATGTTGTTAAACAGACCATGATGGATGGTATATACCAATCAACCAAGGACCTCATAGCTAGGATCCAGGAAAGTTGGAAAGTGTTTTTTAATTAATAGGTAGGTCGTAAATATTTACTTACCTAATACCACCTATACCTGGTACTATATAATTATAATAATATAAGACGCCATAATAAGTACATGTGAATAGTATGTACTATCGAGGAAACTTACATCTAACCGATTCGAAAACGAAATCCCGTGCGCACGATGACCACATTACGTAGGTAAGCGTTACTATAGCGGCCGAGCGCTGCAAGCAGTAATAGTCCTCATGGTGGTATGATGTAAGTTTCTTCGATAGTACCTACTTAACAGTCATAGAAAATTTATTTACTACTTATAATTTAATAACTTGTCAATAAACGCTAATTTAAAAAAAAAAAAGCTTTTTTGCCTAAACTATCAAGAATAGAATAGAAGAACAGAATAGTTTTTTATTTGCACAGAAAGTAGGTACAAGTTACAGGTGTTTAGTTTAAAAAGTTCCTTATACTAACTACCTTAACTAAGGCATGCAAACAGCTTAAGCTATAATATTAAAGACATTCAAAATATATTAGGTACTATCACATTCAATCAAATCAGTACAAGTTTACCATGTCAAGAAGAAATTCAGCAAAAAAATTTAAAATAGGCAATACAGTCTACAAGCTCACATAAATGTTGAAATATGCAATAGCGTAGAGTCAATCAAATATATTTGCAAATATGTCAATAAAGGTAGCGTAGAGTCAGTCAAATATATTTGCAAATATGTCAATAAAGGTAAGTTACCAAGCTATGATCGCGCTGAGAAATCGCAATGAATATGATGAAGTTACGAGATACCAATCTGGCCGATACCTAAGCTCCTCGGTGGCAGTTTGGCTTATTTTAAATTTCCCAATTCATGAGAGACATCCACCGGTCATCCATCTCGATGCACACCTTGAGGGCGGGCAACGAGTGTATTTTCAATCTAAAAATGTCACAGAAAGGTTCGACAATCCGAGACAAACCACCTTGATGGCATTCTTACGCCTCTGCCAAACAGATAATTACGCGAAATCCCTTAAATGTAACGAGGTTCCATCTTATTACACGTACAACAAGCAGCAAGGTGTTTTTAACCGTTGAAGACGTGGAACTGCCCTGGAAGGCGAGCCTGGAGTTTTCAAGGAACACGTGATTGGACGAGTGTACACTGTGCACCCGAATAATTTAGAGGGTTATTATTTACGCCTTCTTCTGCACGTAGTGCGAGGACCTACTTCGTTTGCTGAGCTCCGTAAAGTGGATGATATTGAATATCCCACATACCCGGCTGCTTGCCGCGCACGTCATTTATTAGATGGAGATCAACATTGGGATGATGCTTTAGCCGAGGCATGCTTCAGTGATAGTCCACATCGCTTGCGTCATCTGTTTGCCATCATAATGACCTTTTTTGGCTTAGCCGATGCTGGGCAGTTGTGACAAAAATATCAAGATAAGTTTGCTGAAGATTTTTTGAGACAGGGCAAAACAGCGATGGTGAAATTCCTGACCGAGTACGTGAAAATTGTCATAATAAATAGATCGTTGTTGGCTAGCCGCTATTCAAGATATAGTCATAAGTATAGAAGGAAACCCGCTCACTCAATACGGCTAGCCCTCACCGAAGTCCATGGGGAACGTATAAACAGGGAGTACGCCATGGAGATTAATTACAATCCGGTGGAATTAGCAGGGACCCTGTAAAACGGCTGCTCAATTTTGACAACGGAACAGCGTCAAATATTTGATCGTGTGTGCGGCAGTGTAGATAATACATTGGGGGAAATCCTGTTTTTAGACGCGCCCTGTGGAACATGCAAAACATTTGTAACCAAAGTTATTTTGGTTAGAATAAGGAGCCGCAATAAGATTGCTCTTGCTGTCGCCTCCTCAGGAATAACAGCCACATTGTTGCCCGGATGAAAAACCGCACATACAATGTTCATAATCCCCAATCCCCATCGACTTGTAAGGAACAGAAAGCCCGGTTTGCAATGTGTCACCAATAGCGACAAAGCTAGGGTTTGGGTTTTGCGCGATTGTGTCATAATAATTTGGGACGAGTGTACGATGGCAAACCGCAGGGCTGTGGAAGCAGTAGACCGAACTTTGCGGGACATTAGGCAAAATGACAGCCCCATGGGAGGCATTACGGTACTTTTCTGTGGTGATTTTAGGCAGACACTCCCGATAATACCCCGAGGAACAAGAGCCGACGAAATTAGTGCCTGCCTAAAGAGTTCGATTTTATGGCGCAATGTGATATCAATCCATTTGAGTTTAAATATGCGAACACATCTGGGAGGATCTAAACGCGCAAGAGCCTCCACTGATGAGACTTGGGGGAAATGGAAGTGCTTAACTGTCTTATGATTTTGGCAAAAGTCTATTAGATTCTGTCCCGGGGTTCTATTGTTATGGTCATTTTTGTTTTTTTAATGGCATCTCGCATGTCAACGTAGGAGGTTGTCGGCTGCTTAACTGGACTTTCCTGTGGATGCCTTAATAAATTAAGGCCTCCAGCCAGGGCATAATAAAACTTATAAATTAAGCGACTACTTGCTAAGGGAGGACAGATGGGAACAGGCTGGATCTGATTGTGATTAGTTAGGGACGAATTTAAAGCTACAGGCTCAGCGGCGCGGGCTGACTCGATTGTATACACGGTATTTCTTATAGTGTTTGGCCACACTGGCAGCGCGGTGCGGGGAGCGGCGCGGGTGCGGGAACGCGCGCGATTGTGCCTGTCCACACTGGCAGCGCGGTGCGGGGAGCGGTGTGGGTGCGGGAACGCGTGCGGTTTTGCATGTCCGCAGTCGACCGCGGCTTCGTTCCGAGTGTTGTCGTGTCCAGTGTTGGTCAAAATATAATATGGATGAAGAAAACTTGTTTTTACTGGAAAATTCTTACTTTAAATGGCAAATGCTAATAGTGAAAAATGGAATTAATAAAATTAATTTAACCAGAGAAAATGAAGGAGAATATCATACACTGTATGAAAGATTGCGAGAGCAACCTCAAAAGTTTTTTGAATATACAAGAATGTCAATGGATACGTTTGACTACATATTAGAAAATATAGAAAATTGTCTTATAAAAAAAAATACCAACTTTCGCCGAAGCATTCCACCCACAGACTTATATTGGCTAGACGACGCAAGTGTATGTACTTCGCGTGTAAAAAGGGAGTAAAATTGACTTCCTTCAGCGCCGCTTCCATTCAGTCCGCGCTCGAACGTTCTTGATGCCGGACGTCAACCAAAAACTAAAAAATGCCAAATTATGCGGTATTGAGCTGTAGAAACTACACAAAAAAAATGGAACGAGATAATGGAAACGTTTCCTTTCATCGATAAGTCATATTGTTATTAAATTATATGTTTTTTATTGCAAAATCAATTATTTTGTGTTCATTGTGTTCTTACAATGAACACTATGTAACTGAGTGTGTATCAAATAATTCATGATACATTGCCGTTTTTAGTTACAAGGCAGTATGTAGGACTTGTCTGTTAAAACACGCAATGAAAATTAAAATGATCGATATTGTCACTTGTCGCTCAGCTTCGTGGTACAGTCGCTATTCTCATTTTTCTGTCAAATAAAGCAAATAGTGTTGTACACACAGTTTGTACAGTCAATCTCGATTCTAATCGATTTTGGAAACAGAGGAATGATAATGTTTGCGTTGGGTTTTTTGTGACATGTAATTTTTTTTTTTACTCCAATGTGCCAATTTAGTGATTTTGTTTAGAATATTATTTACAGATTTCCAAGTGATACCAAAGTTAAATAAATATGGATTGAAGCGACGGGGCATGAAAATTGGTTCCCAACACAATATAGTCGAATTTGCTCTGTTCATTTTAATGAAGGCAACTTTACGGAAACAAAAAGTTTCGACGCCTGACTACAATTGATGTATTGAAGGCGATAACTAATGCTAGAGTTAGTGGATTGACTTTAGGCTCGAATTCACTGGCATCGTTCTCTAAAACCTAAAATTCTCTGTTTTATAGAAATCAGTAGGTACTTAGATGTTGTCGATGTCGGAACTCTTATGCGTATTGTTTAAGGCGGGAGATCCGATTTAAAAGTGTTCATCTAATCGAATCTGTTCCCGGTTTTTTGTTAAAATTTTAGGATTAAAGAATGGTGCCAGTGACTATTCACTAAAATAAAATGTAAAGCTTGCGGCGGGTTCTATAACCCGCCGTAAGCTTTACATTTTATTTTACATTTGCTATTTTTTCAGGAATTATTAAAAATATTTTTTACTAATTTATTTGCTTAGGTCTGGATCGGATTTTATTTCATAGCGACTTCTACTGGCTTTTCTTTTTGTAGATAAAATGTCTTCTAGGGTTTTTTATTAACGTTGTAACTTTCCTGCAACAAAGTACATAATTAGACTAATTAGGTTCAACCAACCAATAAGAACCAGTTATATAATGACATAATCGAAAATGACTAACATTTCAGTAAAAAAAAACAAATAATTTTAGATTTATCATTCCTCTGTCGATGAACTCGAATAATCGATTGCAAAATCGATATTATAAAATTATTATTTTTTACTCAAATAATCTTTACGTAACACTCCCTCTTCCCTTTCGGGATACCTAGGCACAACCGGAAGCAGTGTGAAACAAGTAGGTATAAGATGCAAGCGGACGGAATGCTCGCACGCGACTTCTCGCTCCAAAGACGAGGCGAAACGCGTCGGGGCCTTTAAATCGTTTTGAATCGTTTACTCGCGGACGGGGAGTTCCCATCACTAAATCGCTCATGTGACGTCACAGTAGGTGGAAAAATAATCGCACACTTGGTTTCTATTCAGACGATGAGACTTGCGTAGTCTAGCCAATATAAGTCTGTGATTCCACCTGTTGAAAAGTTATTCATAACTTTACGGTAAGTACTGAGAGGTTGAAGTAGAAGAGGAGAAGTATCGATATCTGAGAGGTTGTTTTAAAATATAAATATGTGTAGGTATTCGTGCGGATGTAATTTAGGTGATGTGATGAATGATGAGTAAGGTTATGTTAAGTTAATGGATAGGTGTACTGTGGGGGTTACTATCTAAGATAAACTATTGAAAAGTAATAATGTTCCCCATACAAATTTTTCCATTAATCGGATTCAAACTTCAAAGCATGGAGACCACGATACGCTTCAATCGTTTATCTTACAACTTGTCGTTGGGAAAAAACAAATAAAAAAAAGTAGTATTGTATCAGTATTTTATAATTAAAATCTTTTCAATAATCAACATGTAGTATGGGAAAAAGCTTAATCATAATTAGAATCAAACTCATTAGTATGGTAACCATAAGTATTAGTAGGAGTCAAATCTCTCGAATGAGTAGTGGAAGTCAAATCGCGTGAATGACTAGGAATATAAGGATCCCCATATGTATTAGGAGTCAAAGCCCTCGAACGAGTAATGGACAAATCGACTGAGGGACTAGGACTAGGAATATAAGAACACCTTTCTGCTTCATCTAAAATTATTGTCGAGATTTTATTGCGTATTCTTAACTTTTGAATATTAGTGAAGTTTTTCATTTCAGGAACAAGACTCATGAAAAAGTGGTAATCATCATCTTTTTCCATGTCGTCAGTTGTTTTATTATTATCATATTTCGTTTCCAACAACTTAAGTTTTTTATTTTCCAATTCAAGAAACTCTACTCTCACTTCTGCCGCTGATTTGTTTTTACGCCTGGATGAAGATGATGCTGTAGTGGCGCTTTCCTGTGTCATATCAGTCATGCGATCCATGTCTTCAGATACGTTATCGTTATCACCTTCATCGTCATTATCACTGTTTAAAGAATGATGTCAGCTATTGACCTGACAATTTTCTAACGCGTCCAGTGATATAAAATATCTTAAAAAATTGAATTTTTTTTGCTTATTTCGTATCGCATAATGGAATTTTAAATTAATACTTGGAAAAAAAACAATGTTACTACATACGTTTATCATTCTCAATAGACTTTTGGAAACGGAACGCGTCGGAATCGGAACGCGTTTTACACACGTTCCGTTTTAAAGAACACGAAAAACTTGTTCGTTCGTCATGTGGTTAATGAATGTTCAAAATAACCAATTGGTATTTATTCTTTCCTTTACTTTTATGACTATTATGCTTTTTTATGGTTTTATAATCAGAATTATAATTAAGTTGTGGAAAGAAAAATGTCTACAGTTGACAGGTTACGCGTAAAACGAACTTCTTTATCCGCAACGTTAAGTGAATGACAGGCTGTCGCTGTCATTCTTTGACGTTTTGCAGTCGTTCGTTTGCTCTTGCTACGTATTGTACTGTGCGATTTTGGATTTTCTGATACCCTTACAACTTTTGCATTCTCCACGGACTTCGATACCCACCACTTACGATTACTTTGGCCTGTGTTATACGGATACCGATAGTGCTTTTTGAATAGGATCCAACACGTCATCGCCTCTTGTTGGAAAGCGTTATGGAGCGAAGATTGCTTTGTATAAACTGCAACATATGCGTTAATACGCTTCGGCGTTATCGGGCCCTTCAGCTTGATAGCAGAGTCATCTCGCTAATTAGCACTTGGATATCTCCAGTAATAGTAAGTATAATATCAATCAAGTACCTAACGATTTAGTATCCAGTCAACGGACGCTAGTGTAATGATTGTTTTTTTTTATATAAGAAAAGATAGGTATTCAGAAGTGGTAAAATAGATTTTTTCAAGTTACATAATAAATAGAACTACCTACCTAGTACCTGCTACTAGAAATAGGTGACGCCCCTAAGACGACCCACTGACTGAATGTGTTAGTTACATGTAGATTTATTTATTTGATTTACACGGCTTAAGAAACCAATTACATAAATCAAAGTATATAATACAATAAGTGCAAAATTAAAACAAACAAATAATTAAGCTAAGATAATAAATTCGACAATTTAATGGTTATATGTAGGCACATAACCATTAAATTGGCGAATTTATTAGCAAACAGATCATAGTCCGGGTTGGCTTCCATGATTTAAAGCTAATTTTCCCCACATTTTAGCTAAAGTGTTGTTTTAGTCAGCTGTTTAAAACAGAACATGTAAAAATATAAATTAAACATACTTATTTCCATTGTAGGCTTTAAAATCTCTTCATTGCTTTGTTTTTCAGATAACGGAAGAAGATTACATATGTGAAGCATGCTTTGATGTATCCATGCAGACCATTAATGCTCAGATACATGGAAACAATGAGTGTGATCCATACGCTGGTTCATCTCGCCGTGGTCATGCTCATGTATGCCCCTTATGTGGACGATCATTGCTCATCCATAGAGGTGACCACATTTTCAAAGAAAACCCATCAAGCCTCCAACTAAGGATGATCAATTTAATTCGAACTACTGTAGCACCTCATCAGGTTTGTATTTAAATATTCAAACTCATTTTAAATTGTATGCAGTTTTTTCTATAAGTATCACATTCTAATCCATGACGTTCAAAGTTCAAAGCCCTACAAAGTTCAGAATCAATCCATGACGTTACTATACTCCATCGGTTTAGGTAATTAAATATAGGTAAACAAAAAAAAAAAAAAAAACACCTGTCTGTTTAACTGACTAAACAGAATAGGTACTTATCACTTAAGTTGTCATGCTACAACACACTTGTACTCGTCAATTTAGCAAGGACAGTGACAGGTAGTTTAGTTGGTTAACCAGACACATGTTTTTTTCGTTTACCTATAATTACCTACCTAAACCAATGGAGTATAGGTATGTCACTGTATTTATTACAAATATTTTGTTTTTTGTTGACAGATAACACAATCTGATCGTATATGTCATGTCTGTTGGTTGCGATTTAAAAGACAAGCTCTTTCAACTCAGCAACAGGATGAGAGAAGAGGCTTAGGCGGTGACGAGACATTTCAAGGTGAAACAATCGAACAAGAAGTGGAACAATCTGTTGATCCAGTCCGTGTTCCAGAAATACTACCTAGCCCGCTCCTTGTAAGTACAGATGAGGGGCATGAAAGGGAATCATCAGTTCCAGCTCCAGAGGTTCATTCGCAACAATCTCAAACCCAACCAGTGAGATATCAACAATCAAGTAGCATGACATTACTTCATTATAAACGTGCACCCAATACAGCATCTCATTGTGCATTTTATGGGTGTGACAATGAGAATCTGCATACAGTGTCAGATGCACTACGGGCTACCATTTTGTCCAACTACAACTTTTATATTCCCAAACTCAGTAGGGTATGCACAGACCATTTACATGGAAACAGCTGGGATTTCCTTTATGACAGTGAAAACAGCATGAGTGATTTCACTGTTGAACAAGTTGAGCACGTTTTTTCCTTTGTTCAAAAACACAAACATTTTCTCGATTTTTCAAGTATAGAATCAGTACAAGAAATTGATGACCTAAATGGTCAACAGTGAAATCACTCATGCTGTTTTTTTGGATTTTGGATATTGGATGGGCTTAACAAAAGCGAAATTCCTTAATTTATTAGAAGAACTTCCGCGACTGTTGGGAACCCACAGGGGTATATTAGGTGTAGCTGCTGTATTGATAAAGATGCGGACAGGTGATTCCGACTTAAGAATATCCACATTACTACAAGTTCCTCGCACTACACTAGAGAGGTTAATGCAAACAGCACGAGAGATTTTACTACAAGATTTTGTTCCACGTAACCCGGAATAAACCATTTGACAAGAGAACAGTTGATAGAACACAATCTTATGATCCCAAATGGAATTTATAATGAAAATAACGAACAATGTATTGTGATGTGTGATGGAACATACATTTTTTTAAATAAAAGTAGCAATTATATGTTTCAAAAAGACACATATTCATTACACAAATACAGAAATCTGTTAAAGCCATTTTTAATAGTAGCCTGTGATGGTTACATTTTAGATTGTTTTGGCCCATACAAAGCTACCACATCTGATGCAGAAATAATGTCTTCTTTGTTCAGCAATGAAAATTCCCCACTGAGACGGTACTTTCAAGATAATGACATATTTATTTTAGACAGGGGATTCAGAGATAGCATTAGCTTATTAGAGCATTGTAATTATAAGGCATATATGCCAGAGTCACTTTTAGAAGGCGAACACCAGTTAACCACCATCCAAGCCACCATCCAGGGTCGGAATGCGCTGGGAACATGGATGCGGTCATACACTGGGAGCAGTGTGGCATTTCTCCCCCCCGCCAGATCATCTCGGACGAGGAAAGCTCGGTGGCTTCCACAGTGAGTCAAGCCGATCGTCCCCAGGGTGGACGACCGAGTCTCCTCTATAGGACGCCGAGACGGGGCACAGGAGTGGAAATGGACTTGGCCACTAGAGTAGCCAACGAACTGCTCCAGAAGGGGAAGGACGCCCTGGAAGCGGCTGGAAATATGAAGCGAGAGTGTAAGGCCACAGCCCATGAGTGTCTACAGGGCATGTATGAGGTAGCCCTTTCACTGGCAGACTCGAGAGCGCGCCATAAGTTTAACCTCGAGAAGGAGCGCTCTCGACATGCACAAGAGCTTGTGCGTGTCGAGAGAGCTCATACTCGGGAGTTGATGGCATTCAAAGTGGAGCTCTCCCTCATGCGGTCTGACGTCTCAGAGACGAATAAGGAGGCGAAAGGGATCCGGGAATGGCTCGGTCACGAGACTCTGGAAGCCCTTACAGGCATCAAGGAGGTCAAAAGTGAGATCGTAGCCGCCAATTCAAGGAACATAAAGGAGCACGAGAGGACGAGGCAGGAAGGCGCGAAAGCCCCAGGGGATCCCACCAAGGAAGCAGTGGGGGCCGGCCTCTCTCGCCTCGAACAGACAGTTACCAGCATATCCAACCAGCTGGATGTGCTCCAGAAGGCTCTACAGCGGCTAAAAGACGACCTCAATCGACCGAGCACCTCCGGAACGGACCCAAGTATCCGAGAGACCGAGGGCCTACTCACCACCACCGCTTTCGAGGAGGAAATGGAGAAGCTGCACAGTCAAATACAGGCCATCGCCAACCGGCCCATGCCCTCCCCACCACCACCACACACGCCAATAAACATCACACACGAACTCAAACCCATCTCTGAGAGGCTGGAGATTGTCTCGGCAGACCTCCGAGTACTGCGCGACAAAGAGCCGCTTATCCAGGCGCCCCCGGCGCTGAGTCTGGAAGCGGAGCTCTCAGTCGGGGAGGTTAAAAAGACACTCCAGGACATACAGAAGGGGGTGGCAGACCTGGGCAAAGCGGACAGACCGCCTCAACCACAGCAGGGCCCTAAAACCTTTGCACAGGTCGCCAGCACACCCAAGCCCCCCAAACCACTCACACAGCCTAATCACACCCTGATCATCTCGTCGACGGACCCCCAGCACACTGGGGATAACGTGATCGAGAGGATCAGGACTGCCCTGGACCTCAAAACTAGCGGAGCCCGGGTCGACGCGGTTCGGAAAGCGCGGAACCAAAAAGTGGTTCTGAGATGCGCAAGTACGTCTTACTTGCGCATCTCAGAACCACTTTTACAACGTCGTCAACAACAACAACAACTCGTCGACTTGAACAAAGTTAAGGAACAAGTCCAGTCGAGCGCAGGGCTAAAGGTTCAGGAGCCAAAACCACAAAACCCCCTCGTCTGCATAAAAGGTGTGCTGTCCAGCTACAGCGACGGGGAGATCGTAGATCTCCTAAAGGCGCAGAACAAGCACCTTCTGCAGAACGTCGCTGTGGATGGACAGAACATAAAGGTGCGTTATAGGAAGCGCGCGAGGAACCCCCACGAGTGCCACCCCGTCCTGGAGCTTTCCCCGGAGCTCTGGAAGTGCTATACGGCGGTGCAGAGGGTCCATGTGGGCATCAAGCGGTGCTCGATCGAGGACCAGTCCCCCCTTGTACAGTGCACAAAGTGCCTTGCATATGGTCACAACAAGACAATATGCAAGGCCGGTAAAGAAGTCTGCAGTTTCTGCAGCGGAGCACACAGTGGAAGGGACTGCCTTGCTCGAGCAGAAGGCAGACAGCCCACATGCATCAACTGTAAAGTTGCACACAGGACGGGCTGCGACCTGGCACACACAGCATTCAGCGAAGACTGCCAGGAGCGCCAAAAGTGGGATGGCATAGCAAGGTCGCGCGTTTCCTATTGCTGAGGGCGGCCACGACACAAACCAACCAGTCAATCCTCAAAACACATCAAGACCGACAGCAAGATTACGGTTCATCCAAGTCAATCTTCAGCGCTCCAAGCTGGCTACAGAAGAACTCCACATGGTGGCTCAAGCAAAGGGAGTTTCAGTTGCACTTGTTCAAGAGCCCTATGTAGGTAGAACAGGTGTGATGAAACAGACCCCAGGCACGAGAGTCATCCAGTGCACTATTAACCGCCAGAAACCAGTAAAAGCGGCGATCGTTGTTTTCGGGAACAATCTGGAGGTCATCCACGACCCCCAGCTTGTAACTGAGAACATCGCTGCCGTTTTGCTGAAGGTGGGTCAGCTCAGCTTCGGAGCACTGTCGGTCTATTTTGAGGGTGACCAAGAAATTGAACCCTACCTCTCCGTAACACACAATACACTACACAAAATGCAAACACACAACATCCTGGTGGGAGGGGACGTAAACGCCTGGAGTCCGTGGTGGGGAAGTGTTTCCGAAAACCACCGTGGGGCGTCGTACAACTCGTTCCTCAATGAGCGGGATCTCCACATCCTGAATACGGGTCAAACACCAACATTCGAGACATACAGGGGAGACAAATGGTGTACCAGCATCGTGGACGTCACAGTATGCAGCCTGTCTCTGCTCGGCAAGGTCGAGGAGTGGCGGGTGGAGAGAAGTCTCACAACTTCGGACCACAATGCAATTACCTTCTCGATGCGCTTAGAAAAGGCCTTGGAACCTATAAGGCCAATCTCGACGCGCATCTATAACACCAAGAAGGCTAAGTGGTCAGACTTCAGCACGCACTTCAAGGCCTGCCTTGCGAGCAGCGGAATTACACCAGAAGGCCAATTCTCGTACTTAAAAAACGTTCAAATTCAAGTCGCAGTGTCATCTCAGCGACAGTCAATGTCAAAAATGTAGGGAAATTAGAGGCTTTTTTGACAGATTGCGACTGAGATTAGAATGCGAACGTTCTTAAAAATTACGAGAATTGCCCCTCAGAGATAGTCTCGGAAGTCTCGAACCCACAGGATCTGGAGACTGTAATCGCACAATATACCCACACCATCCACCGTTCATGTGAGGAAGCGATCCCAAAACTGGGGTCGCCAAAATACGACGCCAAGCCCCCATGGTGGAGTCCTTCTCTAGACCGTCTCAAAAAAGACGCGCTTACAAAGAAGAGAAGGATCCGTAATGCAGCCGCAAATCGGAGACACTTCACCATCCAGGAATACGTGCTGGCCAAAAACACCTACACAACTGCAGCAACGGAAGCAGCCACAGCAAACTGGAAGGAGTTCTGCTCGAAGCAGGACCGAGAGAGCATGTGGGACGGCATCTACAGGGTACTAAGGAAGACAGCCAGAAGACAGGACGACGCGCTCCTGAGGAACACCGAAGGTGAGACGCTCAGTCCAGAACAATCGGCGGATCTTCTGGCAAAAACCTTCTACCCTGACGACTCAATGGATGCCGAACAGCCATACCACAGAGAGACCAGGAGGTTGGCGGAGGAGAAGAGCCCCCATGGCCTGGCTGCCGATGATCCGCCCTTTACGACCGCAGAGCTGGAAATGGTTCTCTTGAGCCAAAATCCGAAAAAAGCCCCCGGTCCCGACGGATTAACGGCAGACATTTGCACAGCGGCAATAAACTGTGATAGGGAGGTGTTCTTAGTGATGGCAAACAAGTGCTTATCGCTGTCACACTTCCCGAAGCAGTGGAAGGTCGCCCACGTGTGCATTCTCCGTAAGCCAGGAAAGGACGACTACACCAGCCCAAAGTCGTACCGGCCAATAGGTCTACTCTCGGTCCTGGGAAAGATCGTCGAGAAACTTCTAGTAGGCCGACTCCAGTGGCACTTCCTACCCACACTTCACACTAACCAGTACGGCTTCATGCCGCAGCGCGGAACCGAGGACGCCCTCTATGCTCTAATGGGCCATTTACGAGCCGAAATCAAAGCCAAAAAAATCGTGCTTTTGATATCATTGGACATAGAGGGGGCCTTCGATAACGCGTGGTGGCCGGCACTGAAGAAACAAATGGTAGCAAAGCACTGTCCAGCAAACATCTACGCTCTTGTAACCTCATACCTGGAAGACCGGAGCATCAGGGTCAACTATGCCAGAGCGACTAGCGAGAAGGGAACCACGAAAGGTTGCGTCCAGGGCTCAATAGCCGGTCCGACGTTTTGGAACCTTATCTTAGACTCGCTCCTACACAAAATGGCTAGTTTGGGGGTATACTGTCAAGCCTTTGCGGATGATGTTGTCCTGGTTTTCTCGGACTTTACATCTGGTCCCCTGCAGCAATCAGCCAATAGGACGCTAGACATAGTATCGGAATGGGGCGTCCAAAATAAGCTACGTTTCGCCGCGCACAAGACCAATGCGATGGTGTTAACGAGAAAGCTAAAGTACGACGTTCCGACACTCTATATGTCGGGCACACGGCTGAGCCTGGTCCAAGAGGTCAAGCTGTTAGGTCTCACAATAGACTCTAAACTTACCTTCAACGCGCACGTGTCTGCGACCTGTAAAAAGGCCGCAGACATTTACAAGCAGTTGGCATGTGCGGCGAGGGTGACTTGGGGTCTCAACAGAGAGATAATCAGGACAATATATGTGTCGGTGATAGAGCCAATCGTGATGTATGCAGCGAGTGCGTGGGCCCCTGCGGCAGAGAAACTGATGATAAGGAATCAGTTTGACTCACTGCAGAGGGGTTTCGCGCAGAAGATCTGCAAAGCATACCGCACGGTGTCTCTAACATCGGCACTCATTCTGTCGGGCCAACTCCCACTAGACCTCCGGGTAATCGAGGCTGCAACCCTCTTCAAGATCAAGAAGGGTCATTCCCAAGAGTTTATACCACCGGGCCGCGAGCTGGAGTGCAACGTGCATCACTCCAAAAATCCCCACCCAGCGTCACTCACAACAACACAGTACGCTCGCCTAGAAGACTTGACTCCCGAAACCCTGGAAGCCCACCAAGTAATCGGTCCCCAGATTTACACCGATGGCAGCAAAATCGAGGGGAAAGTAGGAGCTGCCCTAACTTGGTGGGAAAACGGAAAGGAGTCAAAGTCCAGCACATTCGGCCTGGAGCCTCACAACACAGTCTTCCAATCGGAAATGTACGCTCTCTTCAGAGCTGTCGAGATGGCTAGAGAATCCAGGGCGACCTCCGTAAGCATATTAAGTGACTCAAGATCGTCGCTTGACTTGCTGAGGAGGCCGTCTGTCACTCACCATCTGGCACTCCAAATTAATAGCAGCGTCCGAGAGATACGAGAGGAGGGCAGGGAAGTGAGGTTCTTTTGGCTCAAGGCCCACGTGGGAACCGCCGGGAACGAGAGAGCGGATGAGCTGGCCAAGGAGGCAGCCCAAACAGTACAGACGGCAGACTACAGCAAGGTCCCCGTATCGTTCGTGAGGAAGAAGATACGGGAGGGGACTATAAAGAAGTGGCAAGCGCGGTACGAGTCCTCGAGTACAGGAGCGGTTACAAAAGTATTCTTCCCAGACGTCCTAGCGGCGAAAAGGATACTTAGAGACGCAGTGCTCACACCGGTCCATGTACAAGTCCTCACAGGGCATGGAGGATTCTCAGCGTATCTCCACCGATTCCACCTTAAAGATAGTCCCTCGTGCGTCTGCGACCCCAGCTGCGAAGAAACAATCTGGCACCTGCTCTTTGAATGCCCAAGATTCAGTCAGGACAGAATGGAGCTGGAAGCAAAGTTTGAAATCCAGCTTAGCCAGTCTACACTCCATGCCATCATGGGGAGACCGGCTACCAGGAACCCATTCTTGGCATTCGCGAGCAAAGTTGCCAAAATCGCAGCAGGAGCAAATAAAACAGACGTCACCTTGCGTAGTCGACCAACCACACGAACACACACGACCACCACATTAGCAACAACCACAACAACACCCACACAAACCACAACACTTGCACCGTCCATCGAAACAATAACTCCAGTGGCAGCACAAACGGCAGCAGTACAAACTAGCCTACAACCGGCCCCTAACACCATGTCCACCACACAATTTCTGGCATGCGGAGGAGTTGGAGTCCCAGGCATCAGACTGCGAGGTGTCGCCCTATTCATGAACAGGGAGGAAGAGAAGTTGGGTATAGGCTTCTGCATAGGCTCAAGCCGAGCCGCGGCCCGAATACCAATATCACCAGGCCTTGCCGCTCTGATTAACGGAAGCACAAGCAAAACGAGCATGAAAGGCAGCAAGTATGCTGCGCTGCCACAAGTGGAGGTAGCCTCTCACCGATGCCGTCTAGTGCGATTCAAAGGTAAGACAATCGCTCTATTCGAGTGGGGAGAGATGACTCCATTTGCTCAGGCAAGCTCGTTGCTTCTGAGGATCAGGGAGGCAGGAGAGTACACGGCGGCCGCGGCCCGTACGATAAGTGTAGACGCAATGGTGGTAGGAGGGGAAAGAGGGGACGTCGCAGACCGCTTTGGTTGCCTAAAGGCCTCAGAGAGCCAAGAGGTAGTTGTCTACGAGGACAGAGGGGAAACTCTTAGTTTCCTCAAAGCCCCCCGACAACCCGCAGCCAACGCGACGAGCCTCACAACAAGCCCTACCACCCTAAGCGGCTCAGAAAGAGCCCAGCAGAAGGCAGCAGCCGAAAAAGCGGCAAGAGAGCAGAGCAAAACCGTCAGCCCGGAGACCCAGGCCCGGTCGAGGAGTCGCCTGAAAGCATTCGGCACTTTCCTCAAAGCACTGCTCCCAAGCACCAGCCGCTCATCACCAACACAAAAGCAGGAGGCAGCTGTGGAGAGGTTTTTTAGTAAACCTCCCAAAGAACCTATTCAGCAAAGGCCTATACCTACAAGAGCCGACAAAGGGCAAGTCAGCCCGCCGACCCTCGCAGTCAAGTCGAGTACCACGGACCACGTGAAGAGCGCTTTCCTCGAGTACGTTGCGATCGTGAGAGCGACCAGACAGGTCAATCTCATGACATGCAGTAAGATCCTGCAGACCTTCCATAGAAACACCGAAGGTCTGTTAAGGGTACTACTCGAGGAAGCAGAGGCAGCGGTGTACGACAACGTCAAATCTCAGGTTATCAAAGGGGAAATGACGGGGTCGTACATGGCAGCCTACAGCGCGGAGAACGGGTTTGTGGCCCTGGACGAGGAGGAGACGGAGCGCTCAGGCAAAATCAAATTCCAATGTACAAACGACGACCCGATATTGGTTACCGCTAAATGTACCAAAATCATGCTGGACGACAAGATCCTTGAAATGGCTCAGTCCATTTTGGGGACTTCAGACACTCCAGCAGCAGAGGAAAGTTAAGCGGTACCCAATATCAGGTGGGTAAACGGTGTTCCGGGTTGTGGCAAGACAACCTGGGTGGTGAAGCACTTCGATGAGGAGAAAGACGTTGTAGCTACCACGACAACCGAAGCTGCCAAGGATCTCAGAGAAAAGCTAGCGCACCGCTTGGGAGATCGAGTAAAAACAAAAGTGCGCACTATGGCCTCAATCTTAGCAAACGGGTTCAGGAGCCAAGACAAATGCTACCGTCTCACGGTAGACGAGGCTCTAATGAACCACTTTGGGGCCATAGTCATGGCAGTAAAGTTGTCTGGAGCAAGCGAGGTTGTCCTCATCGGAGACGTAAACCAGCTTCCATTTTTGGACAGAGAGAACCTATTCCCATTAAGGTATACCCGTCCAAACCTGGTGGCTGGCATCACCCAGGAGCTGCTCTGCACGCACCGTAACCCGATGGATATGGCGTTTGCACTGAGCGAGATATACCCCGGTATATACTCCTCCAAGTCGTCGCTGTCGCGGGTCCACTCCCTGAGGGTGAAAGGTTACACGGGAGCGCAAATACCGAGCACCGCCGAAAACACCCTATTCCTGGTTCATACGCAGGAGGAGAAATCTTCTCTTATGAGCCAGGGGTACGGGTCCGGTGAAGGGTCGCGCACGTTAACCATACACGAGGCTCAGGGGTTGACCCTACGACAGCGTAATTATAATCAACACAAAGTCCAGGAGACTCCAAATCCACGACAGCATCTCCCACGCGGTAGTGGCGGTGTCGCGACATACAGTCAGCTGCGTCTACTACTCCGACGACGCCGATGACGCCACGGGCCGTTTTGCGAAGAGGGCGATGGGTGCGCCGACAAAAATGGTCGTCGAGTACAACCTAAAGACGGCCATGCAGCACCGAGACACAGTCGTGATGGAGGCCTTGCTCAGGCTAGCGAAGTCCCTGGTCAGACCCCACGTCAACTAATACCTCACAACCAGACCAAACCCACACTAATAACACCCATAACAAAAAAAAAAAAAAAAAAAAAAAAAAAAAAAAAAAAAAAAAAACCAATACTAATTATGCCTGTCCAAGTATGTATCAATAACTGTATAATATTAATAAAAAAAAAAAATAAAAAAAAAAAAAAATAAAAAAAAAAAAAAAAGATCAACATAATATATATCTATAATATTGCATGACCCTATATAGTTATAAAAAAAAAAAAAAAAAAAAAAAAAAAAAAAAAAAAAAAAAAAAAAAATTGGAAGGACTCACGTAGAATTAAGTTACAATGTAGAGTAAGTGTCCGAGGAAGGAGTTTGGACTGTAAAAAATATATAAATGTATGTGAACCAATAAAACCAATAAAAAAAGGCGCGGACCACCAAGTCCGCGGTAGCGTACTCATTTATAAAAAAAAAAAAAAAAAAAAAAACCACCATCCAAGCAAATAGAAGCAGATGTGTAACTATATGCCGATGGGTGGTGGAGGTTGCAAATGGATATTTTAAAAGAGATTTTAGATTACTCAGGTTTGACCATTTTAATAAAACTGTACCAAATATGATGGCTCATTTCCAAATTGCTGCAAGTTTAATAAATAAGTTTGGTGTTCGCCTTCGCAATAGAGCTGATGCTGCTCAAATTCTTGATATAATAAATGAAAGGATGCCCCTGGAAAATAACTTATCTACTATAGTTACAGAATATAATTTAAATCGCCGGGCATCCTTTTTTCAAAGCATTACAGCTGATAATACTAATATTGAGTTCCCCCGTCTAGAATTCAGTGAATTAATATTATTCGCCTTGGGAACGTACCAAATTCGTCAAGCACGTTCATATTATGGTGAACACGTACGTTTCCATGGCGGATACAGAATAGAAGTTTGTGTAGACACTAATCGTGTACCCGAGTTAATCAGTGGGGAAAATTCACTTATAAAAGGGAAAATAAAATCGAGACATATCTCAAGAAAACAGTACAATGTGTACATTTTAATAGCAAATGGAATTAATGGACGAGAAGGCATTGCAGAGTATTGCTGCAACTGCATTTTAGGACGTCGCACTGTAGGTTGTTGTGCTCATGTTATGACGTTGGTGTGGTATTTAGGTTGGGCCAACATTTTGGCTCCAGCGGCATTTTTAGATGAAGTGGTTGTACGAGAAGATATTGAATAAATAATAATAAATCAAATCCTGTTTTTTATTTGTTATTTCCCTGTCCTCGCTGAAAACATGTACAAACGGCTACACATCAAGCTATATGACGACACGGTTGGCGCAGTGGTTGAGCGATTGACTGCTGCGCAGCATGTCGCGGGTTCGATTCCCGCACGGAACTAATATTTGTACGACCTACAAGTATTTGTTCCGGGTCTGGGTGTTTTTCTATCTATAATATGTATGTATTTACAATAAAAAATATGTATATAAGTAGTTTATCAGACATCTCGTTACCATAACACAAGCATTAGGTTGCTTAGCTTGGGACTAGATGGCGTTGTGTGAAATGTCCAAGGATATTTATTTATTTATACACTTCCAGTTTAGACTGAGCTCTCATTCTTAGCAAATCCTATACAATGCGAGATCAGCTTACACTGGAAATGTATAGCTTGATCTGTAGCCGTGCGGTACGTATGTACGTTTATCATTCTCAATAGACTTTTGGAAACGGAACGCGTTTTACACACGTTCCGTTTTAAAGAATTCGAAAAACTTGTTCGTTCGTCATGTGGCTAATAGTCCAGTAGACAAAAGAATATGCCCTTCGATAATTCCAAAGTTTTTTATTTTTGCGGAGTGGATTACTTTCGTGAATTCATTGCTATGTACAAAAATGCTAACAGTTTAGAGTTATGCTATAGGTATTAAGTAGGTATTTCCTATTATTTCGTGTTATAACAATGATATAAAATTTAAATTAAAATACTACACTGTTTCTTAATTAGTACTTTCTAAAGTATATATTACTGAAAATGCTAACAGATAGGTACTGTGGAACAATGGAAATCTGAAAATGTCCTTTAACTCATTCAATAAAAAATTTAAGTTTTTCAAATCATTTCCTATACACTTAAAGGGATTAGTTATACCTTACAACAAAAGTTCTAACAGCTAAGTAATATGCTTCACAAGTAATTGTATTTTTACTTTGCAATTAGCGAAATATTGAATTTAAGTTTATAAATTTGCGCCCACATATTCGTGATAATAAGCTCTGCTACCATACAAAAGTTTCAACTTGTACGTGCTATGCCTTTTTGTTTAATAAATAAAATACAATTTGGATATTGTGGCGCGCGGTGTAAGTACGACAATTCGTGCAGCGCGTCGCGGTGACAATCAGACCCACACTCACTGCAAACGTGCACGCGCCTACACATCAAGCTATGCATGTCCAGTTTACACTGACCTCTCATTGTAAGGTAATCTTATACAATGCGAGATCAGCTTACACTGTATAAGTATAGCTTGATCTGTAGCCGTGCGTACCTACCTCTATTGAATGAGGCGCAAAATCATTTCATTACAGTCACATCTCACAAATGACTAATACGAGAACAGTCAGCGTCAAAAATATCGGAACGAACAGACTGTTCAAAATGATCTCAAAAACTAAGAAAATTAAACTACTCAATTGGGTAAAGCTCTTGTCAGAATTACAGTGTAATATTATCGTATACTGTCTTCATTCTGAAAACAGTCTGTTCGTCCCGATATTATTGACGCTGATCCAATACAGTCAGTTATTTTTTCTGTTCCATTCCGTGACCGTGACTTCGCCCGCGCGTAATTATCAACAATTGTCAAAAATAGTCAAAATCCCGGATTCCGGGATTCACAGATTTAGAGTTCTGATTATAGGATCGAATGTATATTTATGTATTGATCGTCAAAATGTCGTGATTCCGGAATTGATAAATTAAGTATTTTTTTTACCATTACTGGGTAACTTGTTTATCACTAAATTTTCACAGGGGATCATCTACTATGAACAACTTTCACTATGGCATCAACACGTAAATCACGGAAAATAAATCAGCTGGTCGAGTAGGTATTGAGCTTTTGTATCAAACATCGTAATTTTTTTCGTGATTTCAGAGTTGGTCCCATAATGAAAGCTGCTGAAACTGTAAATCCAAGATGGCGGTTGCGAATATTTTCAAATGTTTCGTCATGGGTGTCGTTTTCATTGGTTTCGAGGGTGTTAAGGCCGATAGTGACACTAAAATGTAAATCCAAGATGGTGGCTGCGAATATTTTTTAATTTTTCGTCATGGGTGTCGTTTTTTTGGTTTTCGATAGTGTTAAAGCCGATAGTGATACTAAAATGTAAATCCAAGATGGTGGATGCGAATATTTTCAAATTTTTCGTTATGGGTGTCGTTTTCATTGTTTTCGGTGGTGTTAAAGCTGATAGTAACATTAAAATGTAAATCCAAGATGGCGGCTGCGAACATTATTAAATTTTTCGTCATGGGTGTCGTTTTCATGCTTTTCGAGGGTGTTAAAGCCAATAGTGACATTAAAATATAAATCCAAGATGGCCGGTGCGAACATTTTCAAATTTTTCGTCATAGGTGTCGTTTTCATGCTTTTCGAGAGTGTTAAAGCCGATAGTGACACTAAAATGTAAAGCCAAGATGGTGGATGCGAATATATTCTAATTTTTCGTCAAAGGTGTCGTTTTCATGGTTTTGGGGGCTGTTAAAGCCGATAGTGATGTTAAAATGTAAATACATGATGGCGGCTGCGAACATTTTTAAAATTTTCGTCACGGGTGTCGTTTTCATGATTTTCGAGGGTGTTAAAGCCGATAGTGACACTAAAATGTAAATGCAAGATAGCGCCTGCTTTAAAAATGTTGATGGTTTTTTAATTACTATCACACGTGTTTTCAGGTTGTAACGCGATACGCTGCACTGCCGCAGGGTTAGTTAAGTAGGCATCAGCCAAGCGTCACGCATTTTGACTCCTCTATCGGCTTTAGCACACTCTAAAACCATGACGGAAAATTTTCGCAGCCGCCATCTTGGATTTACATTTTAACGTCATTATCGGCTTTAACACCCTCGAAAACCATTAAAATGACACCTATGATAAAAAGCTTGAAAATTTTTGCAGCCGCCATCTTGGATTTACATTTTAACGTCACTATCGGCTATAACACCCTCAAAAACCATGAAAACGACACCCATGACGAAAAGTTTGAAAATTTTGCAGCCACCGTCTTGGATTTACATTTTAACGTGGCGTTAAAATGTAAATCGCCTTTGAAACCCTCGAAAAGCATGAAAACGACACCCATAACGAAAAATTTAATAATGTTCGCAGCCGCCATCTTGGATTTACATTTTAATGTTACTATCAACTTTAACACCACCGAAAACCATGAAAACGACACTCATTGAGAAAAATTAGAAAATATTCGCATCCACCATCTTGGATTTACATTTTAGCGTCACTATCGGCTTTAATAGTCTCGAAAACCAAGAAAACGACACCCATGACGAAAAATTAGAAAAGATAGAAAATATTCGCAGCCGCCATCTTGGATTTACATTTTATTGTCACTATCGGCCTTAACACCCTCGAAAGCCATAAAAACGACACCCATGATAAAAACATTTGAAAATATTCGCAGCCGCCATCTCGGATTTACAGTTTCAGCAGCTTTCACTATGGGACCAACTCTGAAATCACGAATTTCGTGATTTACGTGTTGATGCCATAGTGAAAGTTGTTCATGAGTAGAAGATTCCCTGTGAAAATTTACTGATAAAAAGTTATCCTCTAATACTCGTAGTAAAAAAATACTTAATTTATCAATTCCGGCATCCCGACATTTTGACGATCAATACAAAAGTAGGTACATTCCATATTAGCCAAAGCCTAAACTTAAGTAAATATACATTCGATTCTATAATCAGAACTTAAAAATTGTCGCTCCGGAATCCCGGGATTTTTTCGATACATAAGTGCAACCCATATTAACTAACATCTGCACTTAAGTAAATTATACATTCGATTCTATGATCAGAAGTCAAAATTTGTGAATCCCGGAATTTTTTTGATACAGAAGTGCAATCCATATTAGCCAACACCTGAACGCAAGTACCTAACTAAACATTCGATTCCAAAATAAGAACTTAAAAAGTGTCGTTCCGGAATCCCGGCATTTTCTCGATGTATAAGTGCAATCCATACTAACTAACATCTGAACTTAAGTACTTAAAACATTCGATTCTATAATTAGAAGTCAAAATTTGCCGATACCAGAATTCTGGGATCCTTCAATCCAAAAGCCCACTCCATACTTAGCCAACACCTCAACTTTAGGTTAATACGCATCCGATTATCCGATCTCTAGTAATAATGTAATGTCCCAAAACCCGGGAGATTAATTATAAAAAATAAAAAATAAAAATAAAAAAGCCTTTTATTTCCAGTAAATTTACATTCCTTAAAATCTATGTATGTGTTAGTTTTGTTTAGTTCATTCTATGTTATTTATTTGTCTCTTACTTAGTATAATTTTATGTGTATCCTATGTATTATATCATAGTATTTATAGTTAGGTACTTCATTTTTTTATTTAATCTACAGGAACCCCAGAATGGGTGAAGGCCTCCTCCAGTGATGCCCATTTGACTTTGTCTTCAGCTACTTTTCTCCAGTTTGGACCAGCTATTGCTTTTAAATCATCTTCCCATCTTGTAATAGGTCTACCTCTTGTTCTTTTGCCTAGTAGGCCATTCCAGAATGTTACTCTTTTGGGAGATTAATTATCCCGGAAAAAATGTTGTCCTAAAGAAGTCTCCACTGTTTGTCTCCGTTCCTCGAAGTTCTATTCCGTTCTTTATTTATTACCAGAGATCGTATGTTCGGACGCATATTTACCTAAAGTTGAGGTGTTGGCTCTATAGAGGAAAAATAGAATGGATTAGATGGGGTATAGGATATTGATAGTAGGAATTATAAATACAACTAGAACTTACTTGTTGGCTCCAATCGTCGTTATGTATTCCGGCAGCCCCATATTATGGGCTCTTGTGTCTCTGATCGTCTAACTACAGTAACCTTTATTCGTTTGTCAGAGGAATATTTTTGTTGCGACTGGAACGTATGTCCTACTGGTGCGGTCATTTGTTTCTACGAGTATCTCAGATTGACTTACGCGGCTTGTTATGGAAAATAGTTATTCGCAATTTAAACAAAAGCCATAGCACGTATATGTTGAAACTTTTGTATGGTAGCAGAGCTTATTGTCTCGAATGTTCAGGCGAAAATTTACAAACTTAAATTCAATATTTCGCTAATCGCAAAGTAAAAATACAATTACTTGTGAAGCCTGAACATTCTTGTGAAGCCTTGTGTTGTACTTAGCTGTTAGAACTTTTGTTGTAAGGTATAACTAATCCCTTTAAGTATATAGGAAATGATTTGAAAAACTTAAATTTTTATTGAATGAGTTAAGGGACATTTTCAGATTTCCATTGTTCCACAGTACCTATCTGTTAGCATTTTCAGTAATATATACTTTAGATAGTATTAATTAAGAAACAGTGTAGTATTTTAATTTAAATTTTATATTATTGTTATAACACGAAATAATAGGAAATACCTACTTAATACCTATAGCATAACTCTAAACTGTTAGCATTTTTGTACATACTAGAGTAAAATTAGAAAATATTCGCAGCCGCCATCTTGGATTTACATTTTAGTGTCACTATCGGCCTTAACACCCTCAAAACCAATGAAAACGACACCCATGACGAAACATTTGAAAATATTCGCAGCCGCCATCTTGGATTTACAGTTTCAGCAGCTTTCATTATGGGACCAACTCTGAAATCACGAAAAAAATTACGATGTTTGATACAAAAGCTCAATACCTACTCGACCAGCTGATTTATTTTTCGTGATTTACGTGTTGATGCCATAGTGAAAGTTGTTCATAGTAGATGATCCCCTGTGAAAATTTAGTGATAAACAAGTTACCCAGTAATGGTAAAAAAAATACTTAATTTATCAATTCCGGAATCACGACATTTTGACGATCAATACATAAATATACATTCGATCCTATAATCAGAACTCTAAATCTGTGAATCCCGGAATCCGGGATTTTGACTATTTTTGACAATTGTTGATAATTACGCGCGGGCGAAGTCACGGTCACGGAATGGAACAGAAAAAATAACTGACTGTATTGGATCAGCGTCAATAATATCGGGACGAACAGACTGTTTTCAGAATGAAGACAGTATACGATAATATTACACTGTAATTCTGACAAGAGCTTTACCCAATTGAGTAGTTTAATTTTCTTAGTTTTTGAGATCATTTTGAACAGTCTGTTCGTTCCGATATTTTTGACGCTGACTGTTCTCGTATTGGTAATTTGTGAGATGTGACTGTAATGAAATGATTTTGCGCCTCATTCAATAGAGGTAGGTACGCACGGCTACAGATCAAGCTATACTTATACAGTGTAAGCTGATCTCGCATTGTATAAGATTACCTTACAATGAGAGGTCAGTGTAAACTGGACATGCATAGCTTGATGTGTAGCCGCGTGCACGTTTGCAGTGAGTGTGGGTCTGATTGTCACCGCGACGCGCTGCACGAATTGTCGTACTTACACCGCGCGCCACAATATCCAAATTGTATTTTATTTATTAAACAAAAAGGCATAGCACGTACAAGTTGAAACTTTTGTATGGTAGCAGAGCTTATTATCACGAATATGTGGGCGCAAATTTATAAACTTAAATTCAATATTTCGCTAATTGCAAAGTAAAAATACAATTACTTGTGAAGCATATTACTTAGCTGTTAGAACTTTTGTTGTAAGGTATAACTAATCCCTTTAAGTGTATAGGAAATGATTTGAAAAACTTAAATTTTTTATTGAATGAGTTAAAGGACATTTTCAGATTTCCATTGTTCCACAGTACCTATCTGTTAGCATTTTCAGTAATATATACTTTAGAAAGTACTAATTAAGAAACAGTGTAGTATTTTAATTTAAATTTTATATCATTGTTATAACACGAAATAATAGGAAATACCTACTTAATACCTATAGCATAACTCTAAACTGTTAGCATTTTTGTACATAGCAATGAATTCACTATAGTTATCCACTCAGCGAAAATAAAAAACTTTAGAATTATCGAAGGGTAAATGGAAAAAATATTATATCTCTACTGGACTATAATGAATGTTCAAAATAACCAATTGGTAGTTTTTCTTTACATTACTTTTATGAATGAAAAGAAAAATAAGTTTACAGTTGACAAGTTACGCGCAAAACGAACTTCTAGAACGCAACGTTTAAGTGAATGACAGTATGTCAATAGTGTCATTCTTTGAAGTTTTGCAGATGTGCGACTTTAGATTTTCTGAATTCTGATAAACTTCAACTTCTGCATTTTTCACGGATTACTTTGGCCGCATACCGAAAGTCGCATACCGAAAGTGCTTTTTGAATAGGATCCAAGACGTCATCCCTCTTGTTGGAAAGCGATATGGAGCCTTCTACGAGATTGCTTTGTATAAACTGCAACATTATGCGTTAATACGCTTCGGCGTTATCAGGCCCTTCAGCTTGCTAGTAGTCATCTCGCTAATTAGCACTGCGATATCTCCAGTAATAGTAAGTATAATATCAATCAAGTACCTAACGATTCAGTATCCAGTCAACGGACGCTAGTGTAATGATTGTTTTTTTAATAAAAGGATTGATATTCAGAAGTGGTAAAGTATATTTTTTCAAGTTACATGATAAATAGAACTAGTACCTACTACTAGAAATAGGTGACGCCCCTAAGACGACCCACTGACTGAAAATGTTAGTTACATGTAGAATTATTTACTTATTTGATTTACACGGCTTAAGAAACCAATTACATAATATACAAAGTATAATAATAAGTACAAACAGAAAACATAAACTAATAACAACAATTATTTCTTCTCACAAAAATGTAGGCACATAACCATTACCTAAATTGGCGAATTTATTAGCAAACAGATTGCAGTCCGGGTTGGATTCCACGAGCTGAAGCTATTTTTCCCCATGTTTTATCTAAATTGTTCTTTTATACAGCTGCATGTAAAAATACAAATAAAATATACAAGTTATTTCCATTGTAGGCTTTCAAATCTCATAAATGATTTGTTTTTCAGATAACGTAAGAAGATTACATCTGTTAAGCGTGCTTTGATGCAGACTATTAATGCTCAGATTCATGGAAACAACGAGTGTGATCCATCTGCTGGTTCATCTCGCCGTGGTCATGCTCATGTATGCCTCGTTTGTGGATGATCATTGCTCAACCATAGAGGTGACCACATTTTTAAAGAAAACCCATCAAGCCTCACATTAAGGATGGTCAACTTAATTCGAACTACTGTAGCACCTCGTCAGGTTTGTATTTAAATATTCGAACTCATTTTAAATTGCATGTATTTTTTTTTATAAATATCACATTCTAATCCAAGCTGTTGTTACACTCCATCGGTTTAAGTAATTAAAGGTAAACAAAAAAAAAAAATGTGTCTGTTTAACTGTAATATGTGTCGTGTGTATGTGTGTCTGTGTAATACTTGTCACTTCAGTCGTCATGCTACGACACAATTGTACTCTTGTAAGTTGCTAAATTGAAGAGACAACTGAAGTGACAGGTAGTTTAGATGGTTACCCAGACACATGGTTTATTTTGTTTAGGTACCTATAATTACTGGATTATAGGTATGTCACTGCATTTATTACAAATATGTTATTTTTTGTTCACAGATATCACAATCTGATTGCGTATGTCATGTCTGTTGGATGCAATTTAAACGACAAGCTCTTTTAACTCAGCAACAGGATGAGAGTGTGACTCTTCATGGTGATGCAATTAAACAAGAAGTGGCACAGTCTGTTGATCCAGTCCATGTTCCAAAAATACAACCTCCCCGCTCCTTGTAAGTACAGATGAGGGGCATGAAAGGGAACCATCTGTACAATCAGTTCCAGCTCCAGAGTTTCATTCCCAACAATCTCAAACCCAACCAGTGAGATATCAACAATCAAGTAGCATAGCATTACTTTCATTATTAACATGCTCCCAGTACAGCATCTCATTGTGCATTTTATGGGTGTGAGAATGAGAATCTGCATACTGTGTCAGATGCACTGCGGGCTACCATTTTGACCAAATACAATTTTTATATTCCTCAATATAATACTAATATTGAGTTCCCCTGTACCTATCCCTGTTCCCCTTTCCGCCGACCCCAAATAGATTGGGATAAGGGCAGGAGAATGATGATGAATGATGATTGAGTTCCCCTGTTTAGACTTCAGTGAATTAATATTATTCGCCTTGGGAATGTATCAAATTCGTCAAGCACGTTCATATTATGGTGAACACGTACATTCCAATGGTGGATACAGAATAGAAGTTTGTCTAGACACTAATCATATACCCGAGTTAAGCAGTGGGGAAAATTCACTTATGAAAGGGAAAATAAAATCGAGACATATCCCAAGAATATAATACAATGTGTGCGTTTTGATAACAAATGGTATTAATGGACGAGAAGGCATTATAGAGTATTGCTGCAACTGCATTGTAGGACGTCGCAATGTAGGTTGTTGTGGTTATGTGATAAGTTGGTGTGGTACCTACTCAGGTAGGGCCAGACATGAAAGCAACATTGTGGCTCCAACGGCATTTTAGATGAAGTGGTTGTATGAGAAGACATTGAATAAATAATAATAAATCAAATCCTGTTTTTTATTTCATTTCCAGTCCTCGCTGAAAACATGTATGTAGACAGCTTTTTTCGTTACTATTTATGTTGTGATGGCCCAGAGGTTAATTCCTCGGCTCTCATGCACGAGGCTGTGAGTTAAAATCCAGTACCAATGTGTCTTTTAAAATATAATAATCAATAATAGTCAGAAATCGGCAACCCGTATTGAGCAAGCGTGGTGATTAATGCTTGTGCCTTCTCTGTATGAGACGAGGCCTTTGCCCAGTAATAGGCTGGTATTATTATTTACTCTATGCACTTGTCTGTCCATCCATCAGTCTTAGAGTTCGATGGTTAAAAGCACCGTCTATCAAGCCGACTCCTGGAGTCTGGCCCGCTTCGACGACAGATTTTGACTGATAGGTACTTCAATATTCAATTAGGTACCTAAAAAATTGGTCTAACTCGCACAAAGTGTAGTGTAGAAAACAACAATGGCCTATCATCACACGTGAAGTCTCTCTCAGAAACTCAGCATCGGCGAGATATTACGAGAATATAGTCTACTATATACTATGTATTTAGTCAGAGTTATTTTATCAGAATTCTAGAAAACGTAATTAAATTGTCAGAGATGAGATTTTCTTCTCTGGCCTTATTTTTTATTCAGAGATGAAGCACCAAAATGATCTTTGTAACCACACAATTTATAGATTTAGCCATAGATATAAGAAAGAAGATGTGCCCAGTATGTTTAAATGTATCGGAACCCTGTGTCTCCACTTTTCTTCTCTTTCATGATTTGAAAGACAGATACGGTAAAATACTTGTAGGTCTAAATATGGAAAGTGATTCCATGATTTACATGGCTTCGGTTTTTACAAGAAACCACTGAACAACACGGCATTCTTGTCACGATCACAGTCGAAAGCGCACTAGTTCGCGGAGGTTTTTTGAAGGTTTTTTCACGAGGAGAGTGATTATTAACCACGTTAAGTTACTTTTTACGTATTTGTTTCATTCTACGATAAATCTACTCCGAGTTATGGATGCCCCTTAAACAATAGATAAACCGAATAAATCATAATAATGTGCCGTCCAAATCAAAACAATACGAAATACTTAGCTACTTATTTATACCTAGTATTAAACACAATTAGGTTTAAAACACATGTATTTAAGCAAATTGAGAATAACCATTTCGGCATCGTAAAAAAACCGCGCGAAAAAGGTACAAAAAGTGTCAAGTGACAGCTCGTAGTGACGGGCACGCGTCTTCGATTGAGTAGTGCTGTGTAGACTCGATTTTATCTCGCTAACAACTCGGCCATCCTGCAACTCTTCGGTCCCCCGAAGAATTATTGGCGGAGCACCTGCTTGATCGGCATCTCGTCGCAGCCGCACTCGTACTTCGCGCCTCGTCACCGTGATCTTCAAGGATGATGTAATTCTCTTCCAAAGAAGAGAATAATCTGATATTGGCAAGGCCCCAAAGGCAACCACTGACTAAGCACTGAATAGGCCCCGAAGGCAAGCACTGAATCAACGCTGTAGACCCCGAAGGCAAGCGTTAACTTGTTTATGGTTCAGTGCTATGAGGCTCCGTAAGCAAGCACTGGGCAAACGCTGAGGCCCCGTAGGCAAAGCGCATCAACTGCAACACGTCATGGTGCGTTAAGGCTCCAAAAGCAAGAACTGCACGCTGCGTAGGCCCCGCAGGCAAGCGTTATTTTATAGATGAGTGCTGTGAAGGCTCCGTAAACAAGCACTAAGTAAACGCCGAGGCCCCGAAGGCAAAGCGCATCAACCACAATATGTCAGGGTGCGTTAAGGCTCCGAAAGCAAGCACCACACGCTGCGTAGGCCCCGTAGGCAAGCGTTATTTTATAGATGAGTGCTGTGAAGGCTCCGTAAGCAAGCACTAAGTAAACGCCGAGGCCCCGTAGGCAAAGCGCATCAACCACAATATGTCAGGGTGCGTTAAGGCTCCGAAAGCAAGCACCACACGCTGCGTAGGCCCCGGAGGCATGCGTTAAACTTTTGAATTAACAATAAAGTGTTATCAGGCTCCGAAAGCAGTTTAATATAAAGGCACGGTACAGGGCCCATAGACAAATTAAATTAATTAGATTTGGTAAACAAATTAGTAAATGTAATTAATCTTCACCAGATGATGAACTTTCATCTCTGTGACACCACACTTTAATTTTATCACGAGCAACAATGTTTTTGTAAGATCGCTTTCCCTTTGTGGACGACGTCACCTCAAAGCGATCGTTTGGCAACACGGCAGTTACCTTATACGGTCCCGCATATCTGGGAACTAATTTTCCACTGGACAATCCAGGTCGTAAAATTTTACGCTCAACCATGACTAACTGCCCGACTGATATAGGAGCACCCTCTCTACGACTTTTGTCAAAGCGTACTTTCATTTTTGAAGCGTTAGTCTCGATATTTTGTGCAGCTTCATTTCTGAGTGCCTCAATATCGTTAATGTAAACTGCACCTTGCAAATCATTGGCTAGTCTAGGTCTAAGACCACACAGCAACTCTAAAGGCGACTTACCAGTTCCGTGACTGACTGAAGAATTGATGCCTAGTTGTACCTTTGGCAGATAGGCATCCCAACCTTTTTGTTCCTCACCCATATGAGCTGACAACGAACTGAGAATTGTGCGGTTTAGGCGTTCCACCTGCCCATTCGCACGCGGAGAGGCGACAGCATTTAAAACATGCTTAATTCCGTGATCTGCGCAATAACTCCCAAACTCTTTACCAGTAAACGCGGTACCTCGGTCACTGATAATTCGATCTGGGTGACCAAAAACTTGACTTAGTTTAGTCAATGCTGTGATAGCTCCTTTAGCGTTAGCACTAGCGACAGCTTCCAACCAGACGAATTTCGTGAACCCATCGATAATTGCTATGATATAGGTCTTCCCATTACTCTTGCAAAATGGACCCAGGTGATCTACATGCAATGTGTGGAACGGCACAGATACTCTAGGAATCGGATGCAAAAGCCCAGGTTGTTTCCCAGTAGGCTTCTTCGTAAATTGGCATCCAATACAACTTGAAACGTACTTTCCGACACACTTTCGCATTTTCGGAAACCAGTATTTAGCTTGTATGGCTTCTAAACACTTTTCTGTTCCCAAATGACCATTTTCGTCATGGTACAACTTCAGTATATGGAATCGTGCACTTTTAGGTAAAACAGGTTTATAGCTGTTATCCACCAGCCGACACAACTTGCCATCTACAACTTTATAGTCCTTTGAAAGTCCAGTATTCTTTTTCTTGTTAGCCTCTTGTTCCAGTTTTAAATTCTCAATCAGTCCCCGAATTTCTTCATCTCCTTCCTGTAACGCGTCAATCAAATCCTTCTCAACAATATGCTGTACCAATATAGGGTTCCGGCTGAGAGCATCAACGTGTGCCATGGATCTCCCTGGGCGGTGATCCACTTCAAAGTTATACTCTTGAAGGTCCAGCCACCAACGAGCAATGCGCGGAGATAAATCCCTTTTCAGCCAGGCCATACGTAATGCTGAGCAATCCGTTACCACTCGGAACTTGATTCCGGACAGATACACCTTAAATCTTTGAATGGCAAATACCACTGCAAGAGCCTCTAGTTCAAAGCTGTGGTATTTCGCTTCGGTGACGGTTGTCTGTCTACTCGCATAAGCAACAACCTTGGTATCTCCACTAGGCTGCTTTTGAAGGAGAACTCCGCCAAGCCCAAGTTTCGATGCATCTGTGTGAACCTGTGTTTCTCTTTCTGGATCGTAAATTACCAGAACTGGATCTGATGTAAGTATCTGCTTAAGGGTCTGCACAGCCTGTTCTTGGTCCGATCCCCACTGCCATTCTGCAGTCTTTTTCGTGAGAGACGTAAGTGGTCGCGCAATAGTAGCAAAGCCTTGGATAAATTTTCGGAAATAACTCGCAAGACCGAGGAACTGGCGTAATTCATGAACATTCGAAGGTACTTTAAAACTTGATACAGCTGTAATTTTATGAGTTGAGGGTCTGATTTCACCATCTGAGATAACATGACCTAGATACTCGACGCTCTCAGTGAGAAAAGAACACTTACTCTTCCTCAATTTCACGCCCGATTTCTCAATCAGACATAGCACCTTCTCCAGATTAGCAAGACATTCTCTAGTGTCAATACCCCATGAAATTACATCATCAATGTAAACCTCAGCGCAAGCATGAATTACTGGTTCCAATATTTCGTTCATAGCTCGCTGGAATACTGCAGGAGCGTTGCAAAGACCGAAACTCATCATTTTATACTGATAATGACCGTCAGGTGTCACAAATCCAGTAAGCGGTCTTGACTCCTCGGCAATTCTAATCTGATGGTATCCATTTGCTAGATCTAGGCAACAGAATACAGATTTACCCACCAATCGATCCAACAAGTCTTGTATTACCGGTAAGGGATACCGTTCTTTCTCAGTAATTTTATTTAGCGCCCTATAATCCACGCATAATCTACGTCCGCCATCCTTTTTATTCACCAGTAGAACTGGGCTAGCAAAAGGGGATGTGGACTTCTCGATGATTCCAGAATCTAACAGGTCATCAACAATATTTTTCACTATGTCCCTCTCATGGAAAGATATTCGGTAAGCCTTGAAGTTTATCACCTTATTCTCTGTCAACTTGATGCTGATTTCTACACTACAATTCCCTAGTTCCATTCCATTTCCAGAAAAACAATGCTCATATTTAGCCAAAAGATCATTTAATTCAGCTTTCTCATCTTCATTCAAATGTGCACCCACCTTTACATTATCTACCATCCCCAAATCGTTTTATTAATTGTGCTCTTGCTATACAATCTGCTTCCTTAAGCTTTAAGATTGAATTTGTTCTATTCACCAGCTTAATGACTGCATACCCATCTGATGACTCAATATTGTCAACAAGAACATCCTTTTCATTCAATGGTTTTCTCTGCTCACTATTCTTGACATTCATGAAACCATCAACAACAGGATCCAGTCGTACCAAAACCTTATTCATGCCAGGAGTAAGGTTAGTGTCAGTTTGAGGATATAAGCGGATCTTGTCAAAACTATCACATAACTCAGTCACTTGAAAAGCCATCTCATTTTCATAAATATTCAAATCTGTGGCAGTCTTCACAACCACTAAATTTGGAGACTCTGTGAATGTCTGTCCTATCAAAACATCCACATTCTGAACATGATCAGGAACAATGTAAAACAAATTTTCCTGCTTTGCACCATCAACCACAAGAGTAGCAGTAACTGTACCTACAGGTGTAATGAATGCATCCCCGTATCCTTTTATCACAACATCATTATTAGGTTTTAATTCCAGGTCTTGTTTCTCATAAAAACTTTGTGTCATTGCATTGCAGGAGCTGCCAAAATCCAGAAAAGCATTTGCTAAAACCCCATTCACAAAAACCTCTTTAAAGTACTTTTTGTCAGAAGAGTCACAGCTCACAGTTTGAATCTTTCGCACTAATCTATTCTGAGGACCAGTCTTTGACTTCTTTCTGCACTCTTCTAGAGTGTGCCCATCAATGTTACAAAATGAGCAATGTTTACTAAGATTGTTCTTTCTATAACAGGTTGATTCCACATGGCCTAATTTGTTACAAAATGAACACTTCTTATTCTCATTATTTTTCGGAGTCTGTCTGTATTCCTTGCTCTTACGACATCTATTTGCCTTATGACCTAATTTGCCACATGTATAACATTTTATATTTTTGTTAGAGCTGAGACTTTTCAATGACGTCACAGCTTGGTCCTGTTCTACACTAGCATCCAAGTTGTTAATACTGGCCAGGTATTGAAGAAGAGAAGCGGTGTCACGGCACCCGGCTGACTTCGCACCAACTTCTAACAGTTTGTTACCAAGTGTACCAATGATAGCTTCTGTGATCACTTCATCGCTCAAGTGACATGACATTCCTATGCCCAATTTACTATAATAAAATTCGATAGGTTCTTCGCTAGGCAACCTGACTCGATTCACTAACTCCCTAATCTGTGATAATTTATTTTTAGTAAACGGAAAGGCTTTAATTAGTTTTTCCTTCCACTCCGTCCAACTAATCTCATATGATGCTTGTTGCTCATACCACCCTTTAGCATAACCACTCAGCTTTGCAGTACAATTACAAATTAAGGTACGCTCATCCCATCCATGCATTTTAGCCGTACTTTCTAAATTGCGAATCCAATGTTCTACAGAAACTGATGTAGTTTGTGGATTAAACTCAGGTATAAAGTCATTACGCCCTACATAACGCACAACTGGCTTTGACATCACTTCACTAGAATTAGTCTTTGGCACGCATGCTATTGAAGAGACAGAAACTGGTGGTGACGGTGTTGAATCACAATGATAATTACTTGTCTTCCGTAACTCTTTAATCAAACCCTCTAGAGCATCAATACGCCTATCTTTATCCTTCAGTTCTCTTTTATACTTCTTCTTTCCTCTATCAGATGAGGAAGATGAACTTGAACTGCTATGTGACCGTTTCTTATGTTTTGACCGACCCATTGTAACACAAGCAAAAGTACAAAAATTCACACACACACAATTGTTCTATAAACAGCACATGTAGTTCAATAAAATTAAAAGTTAGCCATAACAATGACTCAAAGTAACCAAAATAATTAAAATTAAGATTTGTCAATGTAAATTTTTCAAAATATTATAGTGTCCGGAAAACTTTATAGCTCTGAATTAACTTTAAGTTGCATACACAATGTCTTTGGTATTGCATAGACTAATTTCACTGCAGTGTAGTGTCAATTAAATCCAGAATAATAAATCAAAATGATACAGCTCACCAACAAACAGGAACAATTATTGCAAACTTCAAAATGTGTTATTTCATGCACATGCATGCTTCCACCTCAAGGCCAAGATCTATTTGACCTACTATAGTTTATTCCAGGGCCTAAAATCATTTACCAACAAAACCAATCACTGCACAAACTTATCAGAACATGTTTCAAGTACAAGTTTTTTTTACACTTTAGTTTTGCAATAAATGTGAAAGAAAACCGTAAGTACACACGCGTTAGAACAATTAATACACTATTTTCACTGAAAAGCATCCATTTGTGCAAAATACACGCAAAATAATTAACTTTTAAACAACACAACAGTGGAAAGCGTCTCATGCACATACACACTGAAATTACTGTCAAATCGTACAAAATATAGTTTGTGGGTTTATTTATATCTCACTTCTGAACTTTATTAAACACAATTAGGTTTAAAACACATGTATTTAAGCAAATTGAGAATAACCATTTCGGCATCGTAAAAAAACCGCGCGAAAAAGGTACAAAAAGTGTCAAGTGACAGCTCGTAGTGACGGGCACGCGTCTTCGATTGAGTAGTGCTGTGTAGACTCGATTTTATCTCGCTAACACTAGGTACCTACTATCCTACCTAAACCGCTGATGGAGGAATCCTTCTTTTCAGACACGATAAGACTCCTACCACCAGGGTAAGTTTGGTGTGTATGTTGTGGTGGCTGGAATGACAAATTATTAAATTATCTTCAGGTTCAAATATTAATGGTTCACTTAGCAACAAATTTAGAAATAACGGGTACGAGAAAGAGTGTTTAAATAACAAAACGCAAGTTTTAACAAGTTCCTTTTGTTCTGCGTACCGAGCACTGGTGGGGGCGTCGACTGTACTCTTGTGCTGCAGCTGACGACGGGGACCAAACCAAAAAGATGATCGATTAATAATGATAAAAATAATTAATATGACAGTCAATCCAACACACATTATATTCGGGATTTCGGGTGTTCTCGTGTAGCTAACGAAGAGTACTTGCATAGACACAAACTTGTAGCCAGGAATATCCATCAGCAACTTACGCTGAAATACAGCTTTGCATCTTATATCACATTTAAACATAAAAAAAAACTATTTTACAAATAAAACAGTCTACTTCCGAAAAAAAACACTGCAAAGTGAAAAATAACTTTAACTTTGGAAGTCAGTGTCTTTGGCCCTGTATTTTAGTTTTTTGCCACCGACTTTCGAAATTAAAGTTATTTTTTACTTTGTAGTTATAGTACCTAACCTACCCCACACCAATTAAAGTTATTTTTCACTTTGTAGTTATGGTACCTAACCTACCCCACACCAATTAAAGTTATTTTTCACTTTGTAGTTATGGTACCTAACCTACCCCACACCAATTAAAGTTATTTTTCACTTTGTAGTTATGGTACCTAACCTACCCCACACCAATTCGTATACTACTACTCGCTATGTAAACAACAGTGACAGGAAGTCATAAAACCTTATCAAGATACACAAAGTGGATTAAATACGTATTATCAAAGCTAACTCAAAAACTACCCAAACAAAGTTAAGGCAAAATGGCAACGGGTATAGTTTAGTAATGTATACGTACAAGACTAACAATCTAAGTCTACGTTTAGGGACCTTACCTCCCAGGTTAACGTCCGCTACCTAAGTGATTACCGCAAGTAGTGGTGGGAGTGAACACATTTCATCAGCGGGATCCCGGGACGAGCACGGGAAAGGCGGGCCGGACTAATTTGTGCAGCGGCGCAGCTCAGTTTACACGGAGTACGATTGGAGCCCACTCGATGACATAGGAACCAGTCACTGACCTAATTCTAGCGGATCTATTTTTTTTTTTTTATAATCTTTATTAAAAAATAAATTTTGAGTTACAAAAATATGAAGCCTCTGAAACCCAAACTAGGTAATAACTTGTATGTCAGATTTCAGCGCCTTCTCCCAATACATTAGGTAAATTATAATATTTAGTTACAACTAAGATTTTTAATGAACACTATATTTTTTTTTTTTTTTTTTTTTGTTTATTATTTATATTAAACATTTTGTAGAAAGTGATTACGAGGAAATATCTAAGGTTTTAAATCCCGATAGTTTTCATGTCAAATACTTGATTAAAAATATTGAAATAACCCACTCACGCGACAATTTCACGAAACTGCCGGTCGATTCTGTAAAAATCTCACCGTGAAAACTTAGGTGAAGTGAGTTTGTTTTTGCTAGGAATTGACACTATTGACAGCTCTCTCCACGCTCACTTCACCTAAGTTTTCACGGTGAGATGGTTACAGAATCGCACTGCTGTACCGGAACGAAAAGCCAGGATTGTCCGACTACACGAAACTGACGTTGTTGTTGTTACGTCCGCAAAGAGCAAAATCTGTAATTATTCTATTGTTAGGATTTTAATAAACTTAGTACACAATAAAATTATACCTATGGGATATAATAAATGCGCTTTACATTCAAGATAAGCGCATTTATTCTATCAACTAGCGCCTTTGAGGGTGGGAAATCATCAAATAACTTCTCCCGCTCTGGGTGGAGCGGAAGGGCGTGTCAGACTTTTACTGACTAAAACCCACCCGTGTTCCTTCAGTTGCCTATGCCAGGGCCGCGGTAACCCCTTCGGACAATCCGCGACCCCAGCGGCGTCGGCCCTATTGGACCCCGTCACTTGCTGACATCTCTTTGAGGCGCGCGTGGAACACAACGCGCCGTCGACTCGGGCCTGGTCCTTACCGGACGGCGAGCTACCCGCTGCTCACCGTCCGCAGGCCCGCGCCTACGGTGGCCGGAAATCGCCCCGCGATTCCCGCCGCCCAGGGCGTCTCCTGCGGCGACTGAGGGCGTGAGGCTGCCTCTCCCTCACGCGTTCCGCCTCCTCCTTCGCGAGCATCACTGCTTCGCAGAAGGAGGTGACGGCCTCCCATGCACTCTCGCTCCGCACCATGGCCTGGACCAGGCTCGGACGCGAGAGATCGCCGCCGCCGATCGCCTCCGTGAGAACACGGCGGTGCTCTGCCCAAGCCGAGCAGACCTCCACTGTATGCTCCACCGTGTCCTCCGGGCGATCCGCACAATGGTAACACCCGGGCGTTTCCTCCCGCCTTATGCGAAACAGGAACCTCCCGAAACAACCGTGTCCGGTGAGGACCTGCGTCAGGCGGAAGGTGAGGACGCCGTGGCGCCTCTCTAACCACTCCTCAAAGAGGGGACTTATCGCCGCAATTGTGGCGTGCCCAGCGCTGGGTTGCGACAGTCGCGCTCTCCATGCCGCCATGAGATCCCGCCGGAGCTCTGTCCGCTGTACCGTGATTTCTCGCGGCAGCGGAGTTACGCCCCGGCGGCAGCGGAGTTACGCCCCGGCGCTTCGCCTCCTCGCGCCACTCCCACACGTGCGCGAGGACCTTTGCCTCCAGATCCCACGGCGGCAATCCGGCAAGGAGGCTCGCCGCCTCCCGGGAGACCGTGCGGTATCCCCGGACTAGCCGGATGGCCATGACCCTCTGGGACGCGTTCAACCTGCCGGCTGGTCCCAGCCTTAGGGAACGCGCCCACACCGGTGCTCCGTAAAGGGCCATGGACCGCACGACCCCCGCGTAGAGCCTCCGGCAGGAGGCGTTTGGACCCCCCAGATTGGGCAGGAGCCGCCTCAAGGCAGCCCCAGCCCGTGCCAGTCTGGGAGCCAAACGTCGGAAATGCTCCACGAAGTTCCATCGGCTGTCGAGGACGAGTCCCAGGTACTTCATCGTCGACCCGACTCCGATGTGAACCCCTCCCACCGTTATTTCGGAACCCGACGGTGGCGCATTCCGAGGACCATGAAAACACATGGCCTCGGACTTGTGCAAGGCCACCTCGAGTCCCAACTGCCGGATCCTCTCCACGACTATCGCAACCCCACGTGTCGCTAAGTCAGCCGCCGCCTGATGCGACCTCCCTTGCGCCAGGACCAGCGTGTCGTCAGCGTAACATACTACGCTGACGCCGCTAGGGAGGTCGGCGCGCAGCACCCAGTCGTAACCGATGTCCCACAAATGCGGCCCCAAGACCGATCCCTGTGGGACACCGCACGACATCTCTCGCCGGTTCCACTCTCCCTGATGACCGGGGTAGATGACGGCCCTGTCCGTCAGATAGGCCTCGACCACTCGACAGAGGTAGGTCGGCATCCGGTGATACCGCAATGCCTCCCTGATGCAACTCCAGGGCAGGGTATTAAAGGCGTTGGCGATGTCTAGGGACACCGCCAAGACGACCCCACCCCGGGCCACTGCATCCCCCGTCGTGAAGGCTCGCACGCGCATGATGGCGTCCACCGTAGAGCGCCCCTTGCGGAAACCAAACTGGCTCTCCGCCAAATCCGGCCCCTCCTGCACCAGCCACCCGACGAGGCGGTCTGCAATAACTCTTTCAAAGAGCTTGCCCACCTCGTCGAGCAGCACGATGGGCCGGTAAGCGGACGGAGAGTCCGCAGGGCGCCCCGGCTTCTTAATGAGGACCAGTTTCCCCGTCTTCCAGCGAAGTGGGAACTGGCCCCTCTCCAAGCATGCGCTTAGGAGCCCCCCTAGTCGAAACTAGCGCCTTCTGGTTCGAATCATGTAAGGTAAACGAGGGTGAAGTCCACAGTGACCCTGTAGTCGTCTAATTATCTAAAAACATCAATATCTCTTTCTACTAAACATTAAACTTGCCGATTTTGTGGCAACCTATTTTTGGTAACATATTGCACATTTAAAATAACAACACTGAGTTTTAACTGTAATAACGTCTGAAATATCAGTGCCTCCAGTAAAAAAGGGAACAACTCAAATTCGTCACTTTTCAGGAGAGGCAAAAAACAACACTTTTAATGTTTTTTAGTATTTCGCAATTAAAATCAGAACTTCTTTCGAATTTACATTGTAGATAAAAAATAGACCTTTCATTTAATGGTAATCACATCCACATTCAGTCACTCTTACTATATATTTTTTTAGTTTTTCTTCAGTTGTTCCCTTGTTAACGAAGTAATAATGGAATAACGTTATTTATACTAGTCAGTTTGACTGTATTTAAAGTAATATTACGAGTTATTCCCTTATTTTTTATATGCTTAAGACAAATATAACTACTTATTTCCATCTGCTATCGATGTCGAGTATTTAAAATGACTAACAAAAAATTTATAATTAAAACAATAGTCTATGAAATCTTGCATATATTTAACAAATCAAAACTTTTTATAAAACATTTAAATTTTCCTCGCTGTCCTCTTCATTACAAAACTTAAGTCAGGATCGTCGTAGGTACCTGAAATTCATCAGACGTGGATAGGAAGGTACACAAATAACAAAATGAAGAAAAACATCATATTAATACACCAGACCTCTGAATTAGATCATTTACGTCCTGGTTGCCAGGATCTGGTGGAACCTAAACAATACGTGATAAATAATTAGGTTCTATCAGCTTTCAAATTATTCTAAGTAGTTATATCAAAAACAAGTAAGGTATTATGTAGAAATCTATAAAATGTATCGTGCTATTTGTGAAATAAATCCATGTAACTCTTACCTATAGCACAAAGTTCAACAAGGGATAGGCTAGGTACCTACTACTAACCTAAGTTTGGGGTCTACTTCTAGGTTGATAGAAATGAGCATGTCATAGTTTTAATCAAAACAATTCCATAAAATACTTACAATTTCAGGTAGTTTTAACAATAACTTAATTATCAATAACGTAATTTTTCTGCCGCATTTCATTTTTTTTTTCAACAATGAAAATAACAAACACTGCACTCTGATCAAACAACAGCAAATTCAACAACAAGACAGTGTCAAAAATCAGTTACAAGTCATATTATCGGTTAAATTGAATACTAGCTTTAAATAAAATGATGAAAATCACAATATTGTCAGCGCGCGAGTTCGACAAAACAAAAGCGGCGCAAGAGCTTCCGTGTTACTTAACACGGTCCGGAAGGATAGCGTCGGCGCACTGAAAAAACAAGATTTTTAGAGGCCCCCTGCCCCACTTACCGATCGCAAGGATCTATGATGCAATAGCAACACACTGACCTATTTCTATTTATTTTACGCGCGGGATGTTTTGTTATGATTGTCACTCTCGTAATTAAAGTGAAAGTGTTTGTGTATTTATTGCTTCCTTGATGCATTGTCATTTTTTAGCGAAATATTTGGTTGTACTTGTGACTTTCGTCAGAGCGGCAACAACGCATTGTAGGCTGTACTCAGATTTATCGTTTTAAGGTGGATGACCGACGTATAGACATAATCAGCTGTTAGGAAAGATACATCGTGTTCAAACGGGGCAAAAACTTAAAAATCATTTGCGACTAAACTACTGCTCCTATTTAATTGATTTTTGGTACATAGCTTGAAAATGGTACCTAGTATAGGCAGTTTAAAGGAAATCCCCTCTGTCGTATCAACTCTGTATACCTATTATGTAAAGTTTTGTCCTTTTGCACACTTTGGGTGCATTTGACACGCGGGGGGAGAGGGGGGTTAGCTACGAACTTCATAGGTTCACAACTAATGATGATGATTGGTTTTCCATCGGATGATGTTTTTTTACATTTATATATATGTGATATAAGCTTATATAGCTAACAAAAAAACAGTTTTTCTTATGCACACATGGGGTGCAGTCGACACTTGAGGGGTTAATGAATCTATCCTTAAAATGTTTGTACTTACTAATAGATTACCTTATATAAGTCTTGTAACAAATTATTTGGCCGAGTTAAATGCACATGGAATCAATGCGTTATTTATATTAATCATTACTTATTTCGTTACCATTAAAATTAATTAAAAAAACCTTTAAAACTCTCTCTTGTTTCATTTCGATTCTGAAAACACTGACAAATATCTGAATTCTATAAATCGTTCAAAATTCTAAAATAGGCAAACTTGTTTGTTTTTCTAATAGGTTTTTAAAATATTTAACTTACGTTATTAATACTGAAGATTGTTTTTTTTTAATTAAAATCATAACAACGTCAAAGAAAGAAGATTGTTTTTTTTTACTTTTCGCAGCAACCTGACAGTATTTTGTTTTTTTAATACTTGTTTCTGCAGGTACACAAGAGGTACCAAATCTACTAATAGAGTGTACTTAGCAACATACATTGGTTAGCAGTACACCCGCGGTTCTGACATCAGGATGGCGGGTGTACCTAATTTTTAAAATATCATTGTACGGGTGTAGGTACACAGATTTTCAAGAGAGGTACGTAAAGGTACACGGAAGGTACCAAATAATTGCAATAAATTTAGGTGCATCTGAAAAGTACACCCGCGGTTCTGACGCATATGATTCTCGAGCATATCCGCTAGCGAACCCAAAGAACAGGCAATATACTCGTATTTATTTATTTGTTTGTTATGTTTTACAGAAAGCTTACAGACTAATAGCAAAACTTTACAATAGTTTGTAGGTCAGAAAATTTGCTAATAACAATCTTCCACATAGACGTCTAGTTACAAATATTATGCGTTGACTGTCGAATCAAGCAACATCAAAACAGTTTAGACATGACTATCTCCAAAATATTCCTTGTTTAGGATCTTTCTAATACTGTGTGCGTTGATGCAAAATAGATCGATCTCCAGGTGTGATGGTAAACTATTGAAGGCTTTTACACTACGAATGAGGAAGGCGTTTTTTTTTATGGATGGGAAGTCATCAAAAATAACTTCTCCCGCTCTGGGTGGAGCGGGAGGGCGTGTCAGACTTTTACTGACTAAAACCCACCCGTGTTCCTTCAGTTGCCTGTGCCAGGGCCACGGTATCTCTTTCGAACAACCCGCGACCCCGGCGGCATGAGGAAGGCGTTGCGCCTGTAATTAGTCGACGAGCATGGTGCCTGAAGCAGACGTCGTCTGCGTAGGTTATTTTGATTAGTGCGAAGAAGTATTTGGTTGAGTCCAGACAATCAATCCAGCCGTTTGCTAGGCCTACCAAAAAACCAAAAAAAAAAAAACCTATACACAATGTTTGTTTGTCTATTTGGCCGATATGACCACATCAATCATTTTAACTATGCGACGACTCATATGAACTTGCGGATGATTCGTCGCCTTACAATTTTAAAAGGGTAACGTTTCATCCACGGACGAAATATTTGCGGATGAGTAGTCACCTAAGTCCAAAATTTCAGCTTTAAAGGTGGGTTTGGGCTGGGCGTTGATGAGTCAACTGCGCGTGCTCCACTTAGTTATTTTATTGTATTGCTAGTTAGTTGTGCAATATGAACGAGTCAGATGAGTTTCTACCACTGTGCAATGAAGCTTCAACTTCAATTTGTAACAGCTTAGTGGAAAATATTGACATTAACTTGCCACGTAGGTATTCTAAAACTTTATTCATGAAAATAAACATGAGTAAGGTAAAATACCCAATTTTCGACAGAGCACCAATGATCGACATCAAAAAAGTTAACTACAAAAAATAAGAGTAGATTTACATTTCCGAACACATTTGAAGCTTAAAACATAGACATATATTATCTACCTGTCATTGCGGATGACGTTTCCTTCATTCGGCCATTTTGAACAAAATGGCGTGGTTGTACGTATCGACCGGTAGCAGATTTCTATTGGAAATCCAGTTTTATTAGCGAGATCACTAAGGAGGTGAGTACAATATATTGCCCATAACTTTTATTTGCTTTGTTTCACCGAGAGTGCAAATTATTTATTAAGTTAGGACTCTAACTCATTACTTTTTAGTAATTTCTTTGCAATGCTATGGTTATGCTTTAATGTGAAAACATGCTTGTCGATCATTGGATTTTTTTTCTACGCATGTTCCAATCATCGACAAATGTCGAAACGTTTTTTTTTATTAATTTGTGCAGCTTAATTTAACATTTACCTAAGTTTTTTCAGCACTTTAAAAATACACTACTTGCATTTAAATATTCAAACTGTTTCCAATGATCGACAGCCGTGTCGATGATTGGGTATGCCATATGTTCCAGTAATCGACATGTAGCTTTTATTTTGTAGGAATCGCACCTAAAAAAATTACACGCCTTTTCAAATGGCACAGGCGATAGCAGCAGTCGGAAAAGGTGAAAAAATTGCGACTGCAGCAAAAAATTTTGGTGTACCGAGGATCGAGGATCACCTTACATGACAAAATTTTTAATATTTTAACAAAATTAAAGGAAAAAATCCTTTTGCTATCACAAGTCCACCGTGTAGGGATTATCATGAAAGGAAATAGGTACAAAGAAAAAATAGAAAAAGAGAAACATATGGAAATTAAAGCCAAGGAAAGAGAAGAAAGAAAGCAATTAAAACTGACAGCGATAGAAAATAAAAAGCAGGAAAAACTGAGAGAGAAAGAAAACAAAAAGAAGAAGAAACTTAGAATAGCAAAACCAAAACCAAATGACACATCTTCGGATAATACAGACACTGAATTAAATTATGCAGAAAGTGAAGATAGCTACACTGGAAATAGATGGCGAAATAACCGTTCATTCCCCACGACACCACTGAAAACGACACCACCAGTGGTGAAGATGAACAGGCAACGGAAAAACCTAATGAAAATTATGAAAACTCTGATACCTCGGAATCTGAAGATATGCCACTGAACAGATTTTCTAAGAAAGCAAAATATTCCAATGGAGACTATGTGATAATCAAATATGAAGAAGAGTACTTTCCAGACGTAATAGAAAATATTCGCTACTCGAATATTTTCTATTACGCCTGGAAAGTACACTTGTTTGAAATTAGCACAATGATATTTTCAGTCGGCAACACGTTCAAGTGGCCTGAAAAAATCTGGTACCGATAGTTTGATGTCATTGAGGCAATAGCGAAACCAGGGGCCGTATTATGACGTGTTAATGCCATCATGATTCCGTTGAGGAAAAAGGACCATGCTATCGGTCGTATATAGCTCCGTCTATCTCTCACACTGGAACAATGATGGCTTTTAACACGTCATAATACGGCCCCAGTGCTATCAAATAAAAGGGATTTCTACACAATAGCCGAAATAAAAAATATCTGCCTTTCGAAACATCATAAAATTACGTTTCGAAAAGCAGATTTTTTTTAATTTCTTGAGAAAACTTTTTTTTTTGGTTTTTTTTTTCAACTTATGGTTAGTAAGTAGTTCTAAACAATATTTCAGGACCGTAATTATATAATAATACTTAGTTATGAGTCTGTGTTAAAAGGTAGCTTAGTTTTGCGTGCCATTGAAAAGATCTCACTTCTTCTTCTTCACTTCAAGTCTGATTAAAAGTTGCTTATTATTACTTATTTATGAAAAAGTTAAACTTGTAATACCAACTAAGTAATATTAAGAAGTACCTACTTATCTACGTTTTACTTGTCAATGCTAAAACTTTTAACGAGTTTATGTTTAATACGAATTACATGCCACTGTTTGTTTTATCACGTGTTAAGTTAATTAAAATGAATAAAAGACTGATTAGAACTATTTTTTTATTTTTATTCATCTAATTACTTGAATATTTCACGGTTAGGAAAATTAAGCTTATCTACTGGTAATTTTTTGGGTGTGTGAATAAGTTGATTATTGGGTGACGATTAATAGAACATGTCGATAACTAGATCACGATAATTGGAAATGTCGATTACTGGGTGTCGATAAATGGAATTCTGCAGTCGATTACTAGGCAAAAAAGAGCATTAATCTATTTTGATATTTTTCTTTATTTAATAACATGACACTTATTTTTACTTTAAAATGAACCGTCAAATTTTACGCAATGCATCAAAGTACCATATAATATCATATAGGAACCAAATATTAAAAAAATGCTTGTGTGCGTACGTTAAAGTGTCGATAATTGGTGGGTTTACGTTACCTACGTCAAAAAAACTGAAGTTTTACTAAGCACCCAGATTCCTAAACATATATTACAATACAGTGCGTTTCAACTAAGAATAGGAATGACCTTGCGCCATATTGTGAAGATTTAGCAAAATAGCATCTCGTTTACACATTTGCAAAGTCAGTGACATATTTTAACAAAAACAATTTCCAAAAACAGAACTAAAATGGATAAGGATAACACTACAAAACTTTGCAAGTCTTAGATTTCTAGCTTTAGTTGACAGTTAGAGGTCATTGACTTTCCTATTCTTAGTTGAAACGCATTGTACAACAATACACTATAGTCCAGTAGAGATATAATATTTTTTCCATTTACCCTTCGATAATTCTAAAGTTTTTTATTTTCGCTGAGTGGATAACTATAGTGAATTCATTGCTATGTACAAAAATGCTAACAGTTTAGAGTTATGCTATAGGTATTAAGTAGGTATTTCCTATTATTTCGTGTTATAACAATGATATAAAATTTAAATTAAAATACTACACTGTTTCTTAATTAGTACTTTCTAAAGTATATATTACTGAAAATGCTAACAGATAGGTACTGTGGAACAATGGAAATCTGAAAATGTCCTTTAACTCATTCAATAAAAAATTTAAGTTTTTCAAATCATTTCCTATACACTTAAAGGGATTAGTTATACCTTACAACAAAAGTTCTAACAGCTAAGTAATATGCTTCACAAGTAATTGTATTTTTACTTTGCAATTAGCGAAATATTGAATTTAAGTTTATAAATTTGCGCCCACATATTCGTGATAATAAGCTCTGCTACCATACAAAAGTTTCAACTTGTACGTGCTATGCCTTTTTGTTTAATAAATAAAATACAATTTGGATATTGTGGCGCGCGGTGTAAGTACGACAATTCGTGCAGCGCGTCGCGGTGACAATCAGACCCACACTCACTGCAAACGTGCACGCGGCTACACATCAAGCTATGCATGTCCAGTTTACACTGACCTCTCATTGTAAGGTAATCTTATACAATGCGAGATCAGCTTACACTGTATAAGTATAGCTTGATCTGTAGCCGTGCGTACCTACCTCTATTGAATGAGGCGCAAAATCATTTCATTACAGTCACATCTCACAAATGACCAATACGAGAACAGTCAGCGTCAAAAATATCGGAACGAACAGACTGTTCAAAATGATCTCAAAAACTAAGAAAATTAAACTACTCAATTGGGTAAAGCTCTTGTCAGAATTACAGTGTAATATTATCGTATACTGTCTTCATTCTGAAAACAGTCTGTTCGTCCCGATATTATTGACGCTGATCCAATACAGTCAGTTATTTTTTCTGTTCCATTCCGTGACCGTGACTTCGCCCGCGCGTAATTATCAACAATTGTCAAAAATAGTCAAAATCCCGGATTCCGGGATTCACAGATTTAGAGTTCTGATTATAGGATCGAATGTATATTTATGTATTGATCGTCAAAATGTCGTGATTCCGGAATTGATAAATTAAGTATTTTTTTTACCATTACTGGGTAACTTGTTTATCACTAAATTTTCACAGGGGATCATCTACTATGAACAACTTTCACTATGGCATCAACACGTAAATCACGAAAAATAAATCAGCTGGTCGAGTAGGTATTGAGCTTTTGTATCAAACATCGTAATTTTTTTCGTGATTTCAGAGTTGGTCCCATAATGAAAGCTGCTGAAACTGTAAATCCAAGATGGCGGCTGCGAATATTTTCAAATGTTTCGTCATGGGTGTCGTTTTCATTGGTTTTGAGGGTGTTAAGGCCGATAGTGACACTAAAATGTAAATCCAAGATGGCGGCTGCGAATATTTTCTAATTTTACTCTAGTATGTACAAAAATGCTAACAGTTTAGAGTTATGCTATAGGTATTAAGTAGGTATTTCCTATTATTTCGTGTTATAACAATAATATAAAATTTAAATTAAAATACTACACTGTTTCTTAATTAATACTATCTAAAGTATATATTACTGAAAATGCTAACAGATAGGTACTGTGGAACAATGGAAATCTGAAAATGTCCCTTAACTCATTCAATAAAAATTTAAGTTTTTCAAATCATTTCCTATATACTTAAAGGGATTAGTTATACCTTACAACAAAAGTTCTAACAGCTAAGTACAACACAAGGCTTCACAAGAATGTTCAGGCTTCACAAGTAATTGTATTTTTACTTTGCGATTAGCGAAATATTGAATTTAAGTTTGTAAATTTTCGCCTGAACATTCGAGACAATAAGCTCTGCTACCATACAAAAGTTTCAACATATACGTGCTATGGCTTTTGTTTAAATTGCGAATAACTATTTTCCATAACAAGCCGCGTAAGTCAATCTGAGATACTCGTAGAAACAAATGACCGCACCAGTAGGACATACGTTCCAGTCGCAACAAAAATATTCCTCTGACAAACGAATAAAGGTTACTGTAGTTAGACGATCAGAGACACAAGAGCCCATAATATGGGGCTGCCGGAATACATAACGACGATTGGAGCCAACAAGTAAGTTCTAGTTGTATTTATAATTCCTACTATCAATATCCTATACCCCATCTAATCCATTCTATTTTTCCTCTATAGAGCCAACACCTCAACTTTAGGTAAATATGCGTCCGAACATACGATCTCTGGTAATAAATAAAGAACGGAATAGAACTTCGAGGAACGGAGACAAACAGTGGAGACTTCTTTAGGACAACATTTTTTCCGGGATAATTAATCTCCCAAAAGAGTAACATTCTGGAATGGCCTACTAGGCAAAAGAACAAGAGGTAGACCTATTACAAGATGGGAAGATGATTTAAAAGCAATAGCTGGTCCAAACTGGAGAAAAGTAGCTGAAGACAAAGTCAAATGGGCATCACTGGAGGAGGCCTTCACCCATTCTGGGGTTCCTGTAGATTAAATAAAAAAATGAAGTACCTAACTATAAATACTATGATATAATACATAGGATACACATAAAATTATACTAAGTAAGAGACAAATAAATAACATAGAATGAACTAAACAAAACTAACACATACATAGATTTTAAGGAATGTAAATTTACTGGAAATAAAAGGCTTTTTTATTTTTATTTTTTATTTTTTATAATTAATCTCCCGGGTTTTGGGACATTACATTATTACTAGAGATCGGATAATCGGATGCGTATTAACCTAAAGTTGAGGTGTTGGCTAAGTATGGAGTGGGCTTTTGGATTGAAGGATCCCAGAATTCTGGTATCGGCAAATTTTGACTTCTAATTATAGAATCGAATGTTTTAAGTACTTAAGTTCAGATGTTAGTTAGTATGGATTGCACTTATACATCGAGAAAATGCCGGGATTCCGGAACGACACTTTTTAAGTTCTTATTTTGGAATCGAATGTTTAGTTAGGTACTTGCGTTCAGGTGTTGGCTAATATGGATTGCACTTCTGTATCAAAAAAATTCCGGGATTCACAAATTTTGACTTCTGATCATAGAATCGAATGTATAATTTACTTAAGTGCAGATGTTAGTTAATATGGGTTGCACTTATGTATCGAAAAAATCCCGGGATTCCGGAGCGACAATTTTTAAGTTCTGATTATAGAATCGAATGTATATTTACTTAAGTTTAGGCTTTGGCTAATATGGAATGTACCTACTTTTGTATTGATCGTCAAAATGTCGGGATGCCGGAATTGATAAATTAAGTATTTTTTTACTACGAGTATTAGAGGATAACTTTTTATCAGTAAATTTTCACAGGGAATCTTCTACTCATGAACAACTTTCACTATGGCATCAACACGTAAATCACGAAATTCGTGATTTCAGAGTTGGTCCCATAGTGAAAGCTGCTGAAACTGTAAATCCGAGATGGCGGCTGCGAATATTTTCAAATGTTTTTATCATGGGTGTCGTTTTTATGGCTTTCGAGGGTGTTAAGGCCGATAGTGACAATAAAATGTAAATCCAAGATGGCGGCTGCGAATATTTTCTATCTTTTCTAATTTTTCGTCATGGGTGTCGTTTTCTTGGTTTTCGAGACTATTAAAGCCGATAGTGACGCTAAAATGTAAATCCAAGATGGTGGATGCGAATATTTTCTAATTTTTCTCAATGAGTGTCGTTTTCATGGTTTTCGGTGGTGTTAAAGTTGATAGTAACATTAAAATGTAAATCCAAGATGGCGGCTGCGAACATTATTAAATTTTTCGTTATGGGTGTCGTTTTCATGCTTTTCGAGGGTTTCAAAGGCGATTTACATTTTAACGCCACGTTAAAATGTAAATCCAAGACGGTGGCTGCAAAATTTTCAAACTTTTCGTCATGGGTGTCGTTTTCATGGTTTTTGAGGGTGTTATAGCCGATAGTGACGTTAAAATGTAAATCCAAGATGGCGGCTGCAAAAATTTTCAAGCTTTTTATCATAGGTGTCATTTTAATGGTTTTCGAGGGTGTTAAAGCCGATAATGACGTTAAAATGTAAATCCAAGATGGCGGCTGCGAAAATTTTCCGTCATGGTTTTAGAGTGTGCTAAAGCCGATAGAGGAGTCAAAATGCGTGACGCTTGGCTGATGCCTACTTAACTAACCCTGCGGCAGTGCAGCGTATCGCGTTACAACCTGAAAACACGTGTGATAGTAATTAAAAAACCATCAACATTTTTAAAGCAGGCGCTATCTTGCATTTACATTTTAGTGTCACTATCGGCTTTAACACCCTCGAAAATCATGAAAACGACACCCGTGACGAAAATTTTAAAAATGTTCGCAGCCGCCATCATGTATTTACATTTTAACATCACTATCGGCTTTAACAGCCCCCAAAACCATGAAAACGACACCTTTGACGAAAAATTAGAATATATTCGCATCCACCATCTTGGCTTTACATTTTAGTGTCACTATCGGCTTTAACACTCTCGAAAAGCATGAAAACGACACCTATGACGAAAAATTTGAAAATGTTCGCACCGGCCATCTTGGATTTATATTTTAATGTCACTATTGGCTTTAACACCCTCGAAAAGCATGAAAACGACACCCATGACGAAAAATTTAATAATGTTCGCAGCCGCCATCTTGGATTTACATTTTAATGTTACTATCAGCTTTAACACCACCGAAAACAATGAAAACGACACCCATAACGAAAAATTTGAAAATATTCGCATCCACCATCTTGGATTTACATTTTAGTATCACTATCGGCTTTAACACTATCGAAAACCAAAAAAACGACACCCATGACGAAAAATTAAAAAATATTCGCAGCCACCATCTTGGATTTACATTTTAGTGTCACTATCGGCCTTAACACCCTCGAAACCAATGAAAACGACACCCATGACGAAACATTTGAAAATATTCGCAACCGCCATCTTGGATTTACAGTTTCAGCAGCTTTCATTATGGGACCAACTCTGAAATCACGAAAAAAATTACGATGTTTGATACAAAAGCTCAATACCTACTCGACCAGCTGATTTATTTTCCGTGATTTACGTGTTGATGCCATAGTGAAAGTTGTTCATAGTAGATGATCCCCTGTGAAAATTTAGTGATAAACAAGTTACCCAGTAATGGTAAAAAAAATACTTAATTTATCAATTCCGGAATCACGACATTTTGACGATCAATACATAAATATACATTCGATCCTATAATCAGAACTCTAAATCTGTGAATCCCGGAATCCGGGATTTTGACTATTTTTGACAATTGTTGATAATTACGCGCGGGCGAAGTCACGGTCACGGAATGGAACAGAAAAAATAACTGACTGTATTGGATCAGCGTCAATAATATCGGGACGAACAGACTGTTTTCAGAATGAAGACAGTATACGATAATATTACACTGTAATTCTGACAAGAGCTTTACCCAATTGAGTAGTTTAATTTTCTTAGTTTTTGAGATCATTTTGAACAGTCTGTTCGTTCCGATATTTTTGACGCTGACTGTTCTCGTATTAGTCATTTGTGAGATGTGACTGTAATGAAATGATTTTGCGCCTCATTCAATAGAGGTAGGTACGCACGGCTACAGATCAAGCTATACTTATACAGTGTAAGCTGATCTCGCATTGTATAAGATTACCTTACAATGAGAGGTCAGTGTAAACTGGACATGCATAGCTTGATGTGTAGGCGCGTGCACGTTTGCAGTGAGTGTGGGTCTGATTGTCACCGCGACGCGCTGCACGAATTGTCGTACTTACACCGCGCGCCACAATATCCAAATTGTATTTTATTTATTAAACAAAAAGGCATAGCACGTACAAGTTGAAACTTTTGTATGGTAGCAGAGCTTATTATCACGAATATGTGGGCGCAAATTTATAAACTTAAATTCAATATTTCGCTAATTGCAAAGTAAAAATACAATTACTTGTGAAGCATATTACTTAGCTGTTAGAACTTTTGTTGTAAGGTATAACTAATCCCTTTAAGTGTATAGGAAATGATTTGAAAAACTTAAATTTTTTATTGAATGAGTTAAAGGACATTTTCAGATTTCCATTGTTCCACAGTACCTATCTGTTAGCATTTTCAGTAATATATACTTTAGAAAGTACTAATTAAGAAACAGTGTAGTATTTTAATTTAAATTTTATATCATTGTTATAACACGAAATAATAGGAAATACCTACTTAATACCTATAGCATAACTCTAAACTGTTAGCATTTTTGTACATAGCAATGAATTCACGAAAGTAATCCACTCCGCAAAAATAAAAAACTTTGGAATTATCGAAGGGCATATTCTTTTGTCTACTGGACTACTATAGGTAAGTACTAGAAAGGTTTAGGTAGTGAAAAAAAGGTAAACAATCTTGATGTGTCTTTTATTTTTTTTATTTTAAAACCTCAGTTTAAAAATAAAATGCAACTAAAAACCAATGTAAATACAGCAATAATGAGTACTAAATCAATTGAACCATTAGTTTACGCAGTACCTAGTTTATTTGTTTAGTATGTGTTTGTGTAAAAAGTCACATCAAGATTGTTTACCTTTATTTTACCACCTAAACCTTTCTAGTATACATGTTTATTTAATTGCAAAATATAAGTTCTTAAAACTCAAATAATAACTAGGTAACCTACATAGACTTATAAAAAAATTTTTTTATAAGTCTATGGTAACCTAATTACAATTAGGTACCTACTACATTGCAGCAATCAAATTAACAACTACTTCATGTAGTTTGATTACCTACTGAAGTTAAGTTACATGTAATCTTAGCTACATGTAGGTAGTTAACTACTTTTAATCATAAAGACCTTCAAATAGCCAGCTCCAGTGCCAGTCAACAACACGACACATCTACACCCATGTTATGAATGGTCCACATGAAGGACTAAAGCGCCCATTACATTATCCAATTTCCAGAGCGCTAGATGTGCTAGCTTGCTTCATTTGTATTCTATAAACTGCCTTTACACAATACAAACTTAGCACGCTATCTCATCTAGCGCTCTGGACATTGGATAATGTAATGGGCGCTTTAGTCCTTAATGTGGACCATTCTGCGTGGGCTATGGCGGCCGTCGGCGGGTTACGGTCTAGATAGGCCCACATTCCACACAAAAGAGCCAATGAGCTTCATCATTAACAACAACCTTGGACAATCTCAAACACAGAATATTAGACAAAGCCTTATTTGCAACAAATTGTTCTAGTAGAATTATCTACATAATTAATGAGGAATATGTCTGTGATTGATTATCTATCTATTTATAGCAATAAAAAGAGAAGTCCTGACTGTCTGATTGACTGACTCATCAACGCTCACCACAAACCCTTCAACCTTGAAAGCTGAAATTTTGCACAGAGGTTCCCTTTATAATGTAATCAGTCAGTCAGTCAGTCAGTCAGGACTTCTCTTTTTATTTATATAGTATAGATAGATAAAAAGAGAAGTCCTGACTGACTGATTGACTGACTCATCATCAACGCTCAGTCCAAACCCTTCAACCTAGAAAGCTGAAATTTTGCACAGAGGTTCCCTTTATAATGTAGACAAGGAATAAGGAAGGATTGCCCGGTAGGACGTTCCCGTGGGGTTTTTTTCAAAATCCACGCAGGCAAATCCGCAGGCAAAAGCTAGTATTATAATATAATTACTTGATAAAATTGTTTTTTCATCGCTAATTTGTTAAAAATGAATCGTAGTAACAATATTTTATTGTTTAGGATAAATAAATAAATAAAACTGATGCTGTTAAATATATATCTTGTATTTTTACTTGCTACTACACCACATCTTGACACTTTCACTGCCAAGTAAAAAATATAGAATTTTGATTTTTAGTATAGATTTTTTTTATAAAAATGACTTGATATAAATCGTGATTTAAATTGGCGAACCCTGGCCATGACTGATGAAGACATTTTTTCTTGACAATGCAGTATGATCATACTTTTACAGTTTGCAATATAATTTTATTAGACAACAATATAAAACCATGTAACCTGTTACTGCAGCCGCTGACTGATCAATCTGCCTAGCCTTTTCCCAACTATGTTCGGGTCGGCTTCCAGTCTAACCAGATGCAGCTGAATACCAATATTTTACATGGAGCAACTGCCTATCTGACTTCCACAACCCAGTTACTGGGTAATACAATACCCCTTCGTAAGACTGGTTGTCAGACTGATACTGACTAGTAATATTTATTTAGTGACTGGGCTGCCGCAGTAGAATATTTTTTGTGCTATCCAAAAAGGCTTCAACAGTCACCAAACTAAATTATGTAAAGTCTCATTGTGTGTCCAAATTCAACAAACAATTCTTTCCTACTTTTATAATACTTATTTTTTTATTTTTACAGAAAGCTTACTGACTAATATCAGAATTAACAATCATTCGTAGGCAGGAAAATTTGCTAATTCCAAGATTGCACATACAATATAAACTGCTCAAACCAAGAAAAGACAGATGACGAGACAATACAACAGAGAACTGTGAAAAGTTCAGAAAAAGAACTTTTAGCAGAATTATTTACAAAACCAAGTACAGCAAGTTTTGGTAAACACAAGGATTAATAAATACACTGAAACTTAGCTGCCAATATCCTGTAAAGGAACTAGGGGTCAGAGGGTTGTTTGTGCCGTTATTCCATCTCAATTTCATATCTGGCTTTATGCATTAGGTACCTTGTAATGAGAGTGATAGCGTTATAATCAGGGACCCAACCCCTACAAGCTTTTACCCCTTTCACCCCCCTCCTCCTGCCAAACGATTGATAACGATAGTTTCTTTTCACATTTTTAACAACAACAAAATCTACCCTTTTAACATTTATTTTTCGAATTAGCATTTAAAACTATGTTTTAGCTATTTCTGCCTTTGCCAACAGCAGGTTTTATGAGCCTACAGAATACCATCTGGTGCATAAGCAACTGAACCCGAACCCTTACCCAAATCAAGTCTTGTGTGCTTGTAAAACTTCACACGAAGTTGAACTTGTGAACAAACGAGGCACAAGAATGCTTCATAACTTCCTTACATTGGACGAACGTTTTCAAAAGATTAATGGAACTCAGGAGTGCCTGCTCTAATCGACGAAAGAACACGTCGTGATGGAATGGATATGATTAAGACCTATTATGACTATGAGACAACGGCGATTGGCTGGATTTTAGGAGCTCCGTCTTTAGATAATAATAGCATGAAAATCAACTGCCACTCACACAGGTACAGAGACAGTCTCTCTATACTTACTTTACTCTTTGAGAGACAGAGAGAGACCGAGACCATATTTTTATGACATTTTTACATTTTATTTATTCTGCCCACAGATTAGGTAGAGATAAAGCCTCCTCTACACTACTCGCGAAGTTGGCCGAAGTTAGGCGAATACGATAGTGTGGACGGTAGGTATGGGCGTTATTTCACGTCACTAGTTACAATAACTGGCTACGGGGCATGTAACCGAATAACTAGTTTCGAGTGAAACGATAAACATGTGATTTTTGTAACTAGTTACATTACAATGCAGTGACCGAATGAATGAGCCGAAATCCCGAGCGGTGACACGAATTAATCCGAACTAGTTATGGGCGTGTAACCGAATAGCTAGTTTCGAGTGCAACTATAAACACGTGATTTTGTAAGTAGTTACATTACAATGCAGTGACCGAGGAAGGAAAGATATAATTGATGGTTTATTTACCTACGTTTAGTTCAAATTAGTTCGCGCATGGTCGAGAATTATTAATTGCCTCATGCATGTTTTTGCAATACTTTGTTAAAACTCGTTAATTTTGTTATTTATGTAATTACATAGCCACAAAAACTAAACTTGTGATAAGTAACGTAAGTAATTACATTAGGTACAATGTTTTCGTTTCGTAAATAACCGTAATACTTAGATATACGATAGAATAACCATGTTGAATCACTGAACAGAATTTGAAAAATAACTAGTTACTAAAATCACGTGTTTTCAAAACTGGTGACGCCTTCGAAGTCACTAGTTACGTTACGTTTCGCGAAAATCACGTAACGACCCACACCTAGTGGACGGCCACTTCGCTTCGCTTCGTGCAACCTCGGCTCGCCTCGCGCGACTTCCGATCGTTGTCGGTTTTTGCGCCCGAGTCAAAGGGCCCGAAGTGCTCCGACGAAGCGTCTGACTACACTACTCGACTCACTTCAAATTGTCGCGTGATAAATTCGCACGTAATTATAATGTGCGAGAGTGCACATTGCAACGGCAGCTGACACTTCAACATTATACATGGTGCAAAGAATACTACTTAGTCTGTGGTGTAAAGCGCGCGGGTGCCACCGGGCGACTGAGCTCCTCGCGAAGTTGCACGAGTGTGTAGACACGTACTTCGGACTTCGATCAACTTCGACGAGTACTTCGTTGAAGCAACTTCGCGAGTAGTGTAGTGGAGGCTTTAGAGACGCTATTCTGCCAGTGTCATGTTTAGGCCACAGATTAGATAGATTTAGACAGCGCAGAAAGGCGGGCCGTCCGCCGTCGTCTAATCGACTTTGTAGTCTATGGTAGATCTACAGAGATGTTAGTCGCTAAAAAAAACGAGGACAAATTATTATAGTAAGGACAACATAAATAATCTAAATTACAATCATTTAAAGAATAGGACGAAAAAAAAATACAATAAATATTTACATAATTATCATTTAGCAAACACCAGTTTCCAGTGAGAGAAAGAGACGGTGCAATAGTTCGTATATAGCTCCGTCTCTCTCTCTCTCTCTCACTGGAAACGTTCAACTTCTGCCCTACTATAAGAGCTCATAGTAAGCCCCCTGGTCCATTGTTTCAAAACAAATTACTGTAACTACTGTGTACTGTGTGTGTGTGTGTGTATGTGTGTGTGTGTGTGTGGGGTGCGTGTGTGTTTTTACTGTATTACTGTAACTGGAATAATTTTATTAACATATTTATTTGAACAGTGGTCCCCAAACTAGGCAGCAAAGCGGATCTTGGGGGCCTGAGTTGCGTTATCTTAAGTTTTAATTCGAGACATTTTGTGTTAGCAATTTAATTTCAGGATGTTTGGAAATGGACATAATACAAGACTTATAATAAATAAGGGTAGTGAAATAACAAGTTAAAGTTTATAAATTGCAGAGAAAAGACAATAGAATAAAATTTTAACATAAATCAAAATTTAAAAGAATAAAATGTAAAAATAATGTGCGGAATAAAAATTATATGATATCTTAAATAAAATTATGAGATCAAAGAATAATAATAAAAAACTATTTTATTTATTCATTATAATTATTTATTGAAATGCCTTAAAACTACCATTACAGGACTTATCCTGATGCGATACCTAAGTCACACACTCAAAATTAAAATGAAAGTACAAAATATATCTAAAAATCATTGTTTATATAACCCTAGCTTTTGCCCGCGGATTCGCCCGCGTGGATGTCGGAAAATAATCCATGAGAACGACAAATAAAGATAAAAGATATTTTATTTTGCAAATATGACCTACTGGGAAATCCTTCCTTATTCCTTGTCTACATTATAAAGGGAACCTCTGTGCAAAATTGCAGCTTTCTAGGTCCAAGGGTTTTGGCTGGGCGTTGATGAGTCGGTCAGTCAGTTGGGACATTTCTTTTTATATACTGAGATAAATTCTGTCCACGACTTCGTCCGCGTGAAAAAACTTGTTCCACCGACCCACCCCACGTCGCATCCCATTGCCTGCCCGCACTAATACTTCGTTTTCGCTTAACATTCTTTCTTTTTCTTTTTGCACGGCTCCTAAGAGTCCTAGAGTGGTGTTAAATATGCCAATAGCCTTCCATATGAATTGGGGTACCGAATGCAAAAAGATTTTTTAAAGTGCGACTGGTACTTTCAGAAATTATCACGTTCAAACAAACAAAAAAAAGTGTGTGTGTCAGCTCCAACTGGAGTTTATTACTCCGGTTTTTTTGTGCCGTTCCGACTTTCTATTTTTCGATAATTTCTGTCGGGCTAGGTGTCTTCAATGAATTAGTTAATGTGTAACGGCACTCGTCTCCCCTTCTCACCCCACATCTCACCATCCCCCTCTCCCTCTAACCCCCTTTCACTGCCCTCTCCTTTTAACCCGCTCTCACCCCTCCCTCTCTCTCTCTGACACCCTTCTCAACCCTACCCCCTCTCAACCCCTTCCCTCTCCCTACTCCTTCCCCTCCATACCATCTCACCCTCCCCACTCATCACCCTCATCGCCCCCTCTTAGCACCTCCTCACCCACCCTCTCACACCCTCTCACTCAATCCCTTTCCCGCTAACCTCCCCGTTCACTGCCTCCCCCTCCCCCTCACCAACTCCTCCCCTCCTCTTTTCTGACCACCCTCTCCCCCTCGTTCCCCTTTTCACACCATCACCCCTCACTACCCCCTCTTATCCCTCTCCCCTTCTACCCCTCTCCCCATTCCTCCATCACCTTTCCCCTCTCCCTCCTCACCACCCTTCCCGGCCCTCTCCTTCTCACCCACCCCTTCATCACACCTTCCCCTTCCCCCTTTCCCTCCTCACTACCCCCACCCCTTTCCCTCTCCCTCTGCCCTTCCCTTCACTGTAGTTTTGAAAAACTATTAGTAACAAACTTTATTACTGTGCCAAGTTTCAAGTTAATTAACCAAATGAATAAGCCCATTTTTACGCCCTTAGGGGTAGATTTTTGAAAAACCCTGATACACGTTATTCTCCATTTCTGGTCTCAAGTATAAATACTGAGTTTCAAGTTAATCGGACCGCGCGTTAAAATTCCTTCATATAAACTTTGATACCCTCCAACCCCTCCTTATGGGGCCTCCATACAAACTTTGATACCCTCCAACCCCTCCTTAGGGGGCAGTATAGGAAAATATTGAAAATTACATACTTTATAATATACTTAGATAAGTATTCGTGCCAAGTTTCAAGTCTATTAACTCAAGGAATAAGATTTTTCATACAAACTTTCAACCCCTATTTCACCCCCTTAGGAATGGAATTTCCAAAAATGCTTCCTTGCTCCTTGTCTACATTATAAAGGAAAATTTCTCTGTGCAAAATTTCAGCTTTCTAGGTCCAAGGGTTTGGGCTGGGCGTTGATGAGTCTGTCAATCAGTCAGGACTTCTCTTTTTATTTATATAGATAGATAGATAGATAGATTTTGCGAATTCACTCCGGTAACATGTTGTAGTAATTTGGCCGGGTTGACCAAATCTACTTGAGTCGGGAATCGAACCCGGAATCCAATAATAGATTCAAGTGAAACGTAGCGGAAGGATGAGATAGCGAGAGAATGAGTATAGGCGAAAGATGAAATGAAGAAAGGGTATACTTCCCAAGTGGTCCCATTTTATTTTTTTTTATTTTATTTATTTGGGACAAAAAACAGTTATACAGTACAGCATTTACAAAGTAGTAATTTAACAGTCGAGAAAACGTATAACCCACACTATTGTCCACGAAATGACATTTGAGTATGATAAATGATGATCATCATGTCAGGATCTGACCATCAAGTCAGGATCATCAAGTCAGGATCATCAAGTCAGGATCTGACGATGGGATCCTATGGAAATCGAGGGAAACCCTCAAATTTTATGGGCACACCTATATCGATTTCGGTATTTTTTTAGTAACTCGTGCATTTGCTTTCGGAAAGTACCATTCGGTGAACTGGAACTGATGATGAAGACCACAGAGGGCCATCGGAAATACTCAATTACATCTAAGTATATCACAGGTTGCGATTCGATTACTTTAATATGGTTTATGCTCGTCAAAATGCATAATGGCAATGGTGACTTCACCATGAGCTCCAGTTCTCCTGGTTCTTACTAGGAGAACTCCTCAACAATTAACGTCCCTGCATCGGGAAAAGCAATATTTTGTAAAACGTGATGAGCAGTTGACATTGGGTTATTGTAACATAGATAAATTACAAACTGAACCACTAAAAAGTGAAAAATAAAAACTTTTTTACAAAAAAAAAACCGACTTCCAAAAAAACACTACAAAGTGAAAAATAACTTTAATTTCGGAAGTCGGTGAGATACAACCTGACACGGTTCTGCAAATTGCAAAAAAACCCAAAAAAAAAATTGAATTTCGCGGGCTACCACTGCGCGTCATCCTTAATGTCTTATCTGTGATATTATGAGCAGGGAATGGGTGAATGAACTTCGTTAGTATTTTATAAAATCTAACTCGTGAAATTATAAACTATCGATAAATTGAGACAGTACCATACTGCTTGCAATATAACGTATAAATTTTCGATAGTTCATAGTCTATGTATAGTCTATCCATGTCAAACTGCCAAATTGTGAACTGGCATCATATTTGAATGCGACAAAGCGCACCTTGCACGCTGATTGGTTTAACATCACGTGTGCCCGCGCCGTGACTTTTGCTGTCATCTGTCATTTGCTGTAAGTAATTCGTAAGTCGCCGAACATAAACAAACATATGTTTTTGTCGTTTTTAATTGTTTTCGTGTTGAAAATAACAAAAAAAATATAAGAGTTACATTTAAACAAGCAAGTGAAGTTTCAGTGATAATTAGTTGCTGGACATAACACCGAACTATGTTATACTATACATAATGTAGTTATTGATTATTTTATTAATATTGTTTATTAAAAAATTATACGATGTGAATACATCGCATAATTTTTTTTTTTTTGGGAATACACTAATATTGTAAAGGCAAAACTCCTTCACGCTCAAACGGCTGGACCGATTTGGATAAAATTTGTATATTATAACCTAGATTATCATATAGGCTACTTTTTATCCCGGCCAACGCGGATGAAACTTAGCTGCAAGTGGGCAAAATTGGAACTACAGCCACGTCAGCCGCTGCCGCGCGCCGTCAATTTTTGTCTACATAGGGTCTGGCAAACGAAAGCGTGACCTGGAGTTTTTTTGTATGTTTTAATATGGCAACATTATTAAGCTGTCAAAGTCTGTGATTGCAATTGTCAGTATGTTTTGTAGTACGACTTTGTAATCTTGATCTTTGTTGGCTGATTTGATATATTTACGATATGATGATACCTTTTCTTATATTTCTAGATAATCTGGAAGAAATTCAAGGACTCTGCGAATTAAAAACATTGTTGAAGCGATAAGGAATTTGAAAAAAAAATATTTAATAGAAACTCAGACTAAGTTCTTAGAAGAAATATCTTCACTAACTGTTATGTACCTGCATCGGTTTAGACTGTTTTTATGTGTTTGTTCCATTTCACAAAGTTGTGTTATTTCATGTCATCAAACTGTTTGGGTACCTACCTATACTTTGTTTCACAGAGGTTGGTGAAAATTAAAATGGAAGGATTTCTGAATGAAGTGATGTGGAGCACTCCAGGAAAAAAACGCCCCCACAAAAGCACAGTGTCGAATTTAGACAGCTTTGATATTGATGCATTAAGAAACAAAACCAATTAATTTTAAACAGCAGCGCCCAAGAAGCAGGATCCTCCTCCACCACGACAACACTCCAGCTCACAAAAAACAAATTACAATAAATACAAAAAAATGTCAAGTATCAAAACATTTAACTAGGTACAGGTACAGGTAGTAATACCACATAAAGATTTTTTGAGTTAGTCGCCTTTTCTCAGGACGCACTTTCGTTTGCCAGACTCTAGCTGCCTTCAACCACAGATTAGATAGACTTTTGTCAAGGACTTAAAATATATACATTATGCAGTAAATACTAATTCCATGACTTGAACCACAGATTAGATAGACTTTTGTCAAGGAATTAAAATCATAGACTTATAAAAAAAGATGGACTCCGCACCACGCATATCGAAAGTGAAGCACCCTACCGATCTATGTGTGCGTGATTTGAGTACCTGCAAAGACGCCGTCGCTCGTGTAACGTAATGGCGGCCGGTAGACTTACTATGGTGTGAATGTATGCGTGCTGGCTTGTAGACATTAGCGCACTGACTTACTATGGGTGCTTCAGTTATTGTTAAAGGAGACGGCGTCCGCCTTTTTTTTTAGGTCCATGATTAAAATATATACATTGCGCAGTTCATACTAATTCCATGACTTTGATTGATAGATTGTTACAACGAACAAAATAATTTCTGCGATATGATAGTTCTGCCTTTTAATGAACATCGATATGAAATTCAAATTCAAATTCAAATTCAATTTATTCAATGTTTACAATTATTTCATGATAATAACTATGAATACAAAATGAATGCCAAAAGACGATTTATGACTGTGAACATACTGCGATGTGATGGTTCTACTTTTTAATTAATAAGGCTAAGAAATTATGCCTTGTAACGTTGTACGTTGTTGTTTTAATTATACATATTTGCAAACTGCATAATATAATAGTTTACGCTTGCAACTGACGTATTTGATACCTGTCTTTAATAATTACTGTCGCGAACTTCGCCCGCAAAACTCGTTGGTTGGTGTGTGCCTTCCCTCTACATAACGTGTAAGCCCCGCTCCGAATTGGAGCCACCAGCGGCGTCCGACTCATCGCCAGACGCCGACCTAGTGCTCCCCCCGGCCGAGCCGACTGAGTCTTCCTCCTGCGTGTTTGCCCGGCTCTTACTCTTTTTCCGGGTCCATCCTAGGCCCCGGCGAGCACATTTAGGAGCCGAGCCCCTTCCGCCGTCCGAGGAAGACCCGTCGTCCCCCGGTCCAACCTCCACGTTCCGCTTCAGGAATGCCTTCCTACCAGCGGCTACGCACTCCGGGCTCTTAAAAGTGCCCTTCGCGCCCTTCGCTCCCGATGCGGCATCGGACTCCGACCCCGCATCACTCCTTCTCCCTCTCCTCTTCTCGTCGGTTTTTGTTTTTTATAATTGTTTCCATAGTTGTTCCCACGAGTAAAAAACATTCTGTACTGGCTCAAAACTGTGTGGTTCGCACTAGCGACTAATTAAGCTACCCATTAGCCAAGCTCCCTCACGGTGTGCCGCCGCTGGGAGATTTGGGGTAATTTTTTATAGAGGTTTTCTTCCTTGCGGTCCGGGCGGTTAAGCCAAGACCCTCGACCCCCGTCAAAAGTCAGAGACATGACCTTGAACGATCTTCGGGGCTACGAGACTAACGGTGGCAGAAGGAAATGACTTCCTCCTGCCTTGGGGTCCGAGTGCTCATCGAGTTTTTCGGGGCCTCGCCAAGCGGTTGGTTCACTCTACACGGGACCAAAGAGCTGGCCTATTTTTAGCACAAAGAATTAGCATTGCCATCCAACGTGGCAATGCTGCCAGCCTTTTGGACACATTTACCATTGACAGCGATGTGGACGAATTTTTTGATGCCCTTTGAGCTCTTCCCCTTTTTATTTTCTATTATATACTTGTACATAATATGTAAATAATATATTAGTGTTAGTTTATAATAATAATGTAATTCCTGTTTAAAAATTACTAGTTTAATGCAATGATATATTACCATGGTTAATGGGTATTAGAAATATTTAAAAAAATATATTCTTAGTATTAACTCATGGATTCCAAGATCATTAATTATATCCTGATAAACTCAAAGAGGGCATGATAAAGCCAATAACAATACCTATTAATAACATTATTGTGTGCAACAATGTCAATACTAAACACATAGACTTATAAAAAAAGCACCTTTTTTTTTAGGTCCATGACTAAACATAGATTATGAGTTTATGACACAACACTAAAATAGTCTATGGACTGAACTAATCAAGCTCTTGGATATTTTAATTATTTTATATTCTGTGGAATAGTTATCTGTGACGTTGACGTGTGGCTGATGGCTGTGTCCATTTCGGAATAATGATACTGTGTGCAAAAGTTACGAATCGCATTAACGTGTGGATGCATCACCCTTTGATTTATACCTACACTATTGGATCGCCAGCAAACCTGGCATTCCCGTCCACAAAAGCCAAGTCAAACACTCTGGACGCTTCTATCCACACGTTTGGATTTTTGTTGGCGTCGTTTATTTGTCGTGGTTCGGTAAGCGTGTGGAGCCCAGTAATCATGTGTGTGTCGTACAGGAAAATCAACTCAATTATTATTCATCAACCATTGGGTGGTTGAAGGAATTTGTTTGTAAAATGTTGTTTTCTTGAAACTCAGTTGGTCAGATGATTATCTTATGGGCGGGTTGTAGTACCTATAAGGTTGTTGTTGCTGCGGTGGTTGTTTTTATTATCCTTGTTGTAGTCTGTAACGCCCTGGACGCTTCTATCCACACGCTTGGATTTTTGTTGGTGTTGTTGATTTGTCAAGTTTCGGTAAGCGTGTGGAGGTGGCAGTAATCCTGTGTGTGTTAAACAGGAAAATCAACTAAATTATTCATCAACAATTGGGTGGTTGAAGGAATTTATTTGTAAAATGTTGTTTTCATGAAACTCAGTTGGTCTGATGGATTATCATAAGGGTGGGTTGTAGTATTTGGTTGTTGTTGTTGTTGCGGTGGTTGTTTTTATCTTTGTTGTAGTCTGTCATTAAAATGTCTGTTGTACTGTTTGAACAATTTTGTAAGTAGTACTTACCTATATTTAAAAAAATCTAAATTATGTGTTCCATTAATGTGAAACAGTCAGGTAAAGGCAGTGAGTATCTTGTTAGTGCTGTCTTAGGGTATTGAAAGTATTAAAATATCCAAAAATGTAGTTGTCATAAAAACCATGTCAGTGTTGGGGGAAACTGCACTCTTGCTATAACTAGGAGTTCTTTAGTGGGTTACCACTTAATTTGCCTACTAACCAACCTTATTTAAATAAAAGTAAAAAGTATTACCTAATCTGATAATTGAAAAGTTTGTTGTCTTTAATAGTTTAGCTAAAGGCTAGCTAAGTGGATGTCTAAAGTTTGGATGAACAACATGTGGCATTTGCACTATACCAAACCATTTGCACAGTATACCATTTTGCTGTCTTGGCATTTTAATTATGCTTGCTTGGAAAAATTTAAAATGACACATGTAACCCGGACATTACTGCTTCAGCAAATATACTAGGAGAGGTCTTGCTACCTCCTTTTTTAATACCTGTTTGATTGTTGTAAGTAATTTTTTTTATCCCAACGTTATTGTAACATTAATGTTGAGATTACTTTTGGTTTGAGATATTCCACAGTGTTTTTGCCTTTGTTTGTGTAACAAGAACAGTAAAGGCATGTAGCTCAGCATCAGATTTAAGAATATTTTACTCTGTTGAGATGGTTGCTATAGGATTCTTGCATATAGCATAGATTAATCTCGTAAAATATCCTATAATTTGTGTTTTTCATGTGATGAAACTTATACCCTTAAATGACTATAAGGGCTTAACTTGCTACAGTCGGATTTTTAGGGTTCCGTACCTCAAAAGGAAAAAACGGAACCCTTATAGGATCATTTGTGTGTCTGTCTGTCTGTCACAGCCACTGTGGTCCGAATGTAAGGAACCGATTAAGTTGAAATTTTGTACACATATGGATTTCTGTGACCCAAACATGAAACTTATACCTTTAAATGACTATAGGGCTTAACTTGCTACAGTCGGATTTTTAGGGTTCCGTACCTCAAAAGGAAAAAACGGAACCCTTATAGGATCATTTGTGTGTCTGTCTGTCTGTCACAGCCACTGTGCTCCGAATGTAAGGAACCGATTAAGTTGAAATTTTGTACACATATGGATTTCTGTGACCCAAACACGTACGGCTAAAGTAAATAAATGAATTTTGAATATGGGGGTTACTTTTAGGAGCAAATAAGAAAATTAAAAAAAAAAGTTTTGCAAACTGCCGTCGTCGGTTATCACTGCTACTTTTTGACACATCTAAATTAACACTAAATGATATGATAACCTTCTTTTTAGCATTTCATTTATTAGATAAGAGTTAATTTTCTTTAAATTTTACATCTGTTCCGATTTTCATGAAGTATTTTTCTCAATAATTAGGATTTAGAAAACACAAGTGTTAATCAACTTTTGCTGACTGTACATGTGCTCATAGTCCACGACATTGATGCCCTCGTTGGTAATTTACACGTCCTCTTCAAGTAAAAAAAAGCGGCCAAGTGCGAGTCGGACTCGCCCATGAAGGGTTCCGTAGCAGCAAGTAACATAATATAAAAGTTCTTGTAGTTCGTTGTAACTTTGATCGATGTTTTAATAATAGTGGTGTTGGCCTATTTCTGCAATCTCCTGGTCACACTCTTCGGAAGAGCATGTTCAGGTAGGAATGGCGGGAAAAAAAATACCAGCTATCATTATTTCAATGTATGAATGAAAACTACAAAAAATCGTAGAACATGCATGGGGGTCAAATCGATAGGCATGGTACTCCGCTATCAGCTGGCACTAGCTTGACACCTTAAAAGAAACATCCTGTATATCGCTTTCGTGATAACATTATGTAAACATGGGATCGAGTTACTTCGTTTGTCAGTAATTGGGTTATCAAACTCAAAACCTCAAACTCATAGCATTTATTTCAAATAAACCAATTACAGACATTTTTGAATTGTCAAGGGCTTGGTCAGTCAGAAAGATGAAGCTAGTTGCCCATTCCAAAGCGTAGTAGGTCCCTATGGAGAAGAACGGGCAAGAAACTCCACGGACACTCTTTTAAATCAAAATATTTTTACAAAATATTGGTTACATCGTTCATATTGAAAATACTCGTATACATGTGAGAACAATGTAGAAAGACGTGCACGTTAAAGCGTCCGTAATAAAAAGATAAAAACTAAAAACAACTAAATTAAAAATAAGCCGTGGCAGCTAAGAGACATGTGCTTGAAGGATTGCGTTTGATCCAGCAAAGTTTCCCAATCGCAATAATAATTGACACGATCAACACCATTCTCAATCTCGTGGAAATTATAATGACATTAGTTTTGTTTGTAGTTAGAAGGATATGAAACTTTTACGCTGTTATTCTTCGTCGACACAGCGAAGCCGTTCACATGCGTCCTGGGGCGTCCCAACCCTGTGATTTAGCAACCGGTCTCATTTTAAACTAAAGATGTCCGATTTGCAGCGTTCTGAAGCCGTGGGCACCCGACCGGCTTGGTGTGAAAAGGTGTAACCTTTAAAGAAGAACCGACTTACGTGAACGATTGTAATTATGGCGGATAGAAATAACGATTAGGACCTAAGTATGATTAAATCTATGGCAAAATGGATTACTTAATATGAGCAAGTACTGCTGATGACGTAATATATAATCATGCTTAATAGTAACATTAGCAGCATTTTTTTTTGCCGTTGTTTCTAAGTTTTTTATATTGTGGCGATGTAAGAACGTAATTCGTCAAACTTTTATTATTTAGGTTAACTTCATCAGTAAATGCAGACTTCACTGTTGTAGTATTCATCTTTGTTTCAGTAAATAAAGGGGGACATGCAATACACGTAATCGTTATTTGAAAGACGTTATACTGTTTCATTGTATTAATGTATCTTTATACAAGAAACCGAGCGAATTAAGTATGATTTAAAAACAGAAATCTCTATATATTGCACTTGCAGTTTTAGTAAATAAAGGCTTAAATTATCGTCACATTTATTTTTCAAATCCACCAGTAACTTACACAAGTATCCAAATCTGCACGAAAATAATACCGACTAATAAAAAAAAGCGGCCTTTCATATGATATCCCACATACCTTAGTAGCCCCACTTCGAATTTTTAAGAACTCCTTTCAGTCTCTAGCAAAAAAAAAAAATTCTTTCTTATTTGTAAAATAGTTGGGCAAACGTCATCTAAAACTATTCCAAATTTCAAGTTAATAGCATTAGTAGTTCTTGAGATATCCAGCTGTGATAGACGGACAGGCAGAATGAGTCGCACCATAAGGGTTCCTTTTTACCATTTTGGTATGGAACCCTAATACCTACCTTCCTTTGCAAAGCATAAATATTAGATGTTCCTAGTGACACCTTTAATCTTCAGCTGGCTAATGACTTTCATTAATTGCAGGAACAGTTAAAAGCTCCCATTGTTGTCACAATATAGCATTCTCTTAAATCCCAATTCAGCATTGAAGTTAAATCTTCAGTGTCTTGTTCGTTAATTTCGGGACAGCCATCCCGTCAGCTACTAGGTGTGACGAACACAAGATCTTTGATGTATATAAGTTTAGGTTTATTTTTATTTCTTTGAAGTTTCATCATCCTGAGATAATAATACTCTTCACCTATTCTCCAATCAGGATAAAATCAGGAATGAAGTTATGCGGAAAACAACCGGAGTAACTGACATAGCTTGCAGAGTAAGCAAACTGAAGTAGCACTGGGTCAGCCATGTTTGTCGAAGGACCGATAGCCGGTGGAGCAGACGAGTCCTGCAGGGCTAACATGACAAGCACAAGAACACGAGATATCACGATTTGTCGAAATTTGTCGTCGATTCGGACGTTATTATAATGCCTAACATGACAGATAAGCTCGAGTAAATTCGAAAAAGGCACTTTGACACTTCTCTATCTCGCGACGAGAGGACGATGTAGCAAGTTATTAAAAACAAATCTATATATATAAAATTCAAAGTCCTGACTGACTGACTGATTGACTGACTGATATATCAACGCACAGCCTAAACCGCTGGACCTAGAGACTTGAAATTTTGCACATAGATAGGTACCTTATACAGTGTAGGCATCCACTAAGGAAGGATTTTTGGAAATTCCATCCCTAAGGGGGACAAATAGGGGATGAAAGTTTCTATGAAAAATCTTATTCTTTGAGTTAATAGACTTGAAACTTGGCATGAATATTTATCTAAGTAAATTATAAAGTTTGACATTTTTAGTTTTTTTAAACTACCCCCTCAGAAGGGATTGGGGGTGTGAAAGTTTGTATCAACGCACAGCCCAAACCGCTGTGTCTAGAGATTCCAAATTTGGCACGTAGGTTCCTTGTGAGGTCGAAGGGTGTACTAAGAAAGGATTTTTCAAAATTCAACCCCTAAGTAGGTGAAACGGTGGTCCAAAGTTTGTATGAAAAATCTTATTCCTTGAGTTAATAGACTTGAAACATGGCACAAATATTTATCTAAGTAAGTTATAAAGTTTGCCATTTTTAGTTTTTCTAAACTACCCCCCCAGGACGGATTGGAGGGTGTCAAAGTTTGTATCAACGCACATCCCAAACCGCTGGGCCTAGATATTCCAAATTTGGCACGTAGGTTCCTTATGAGGTCTAGGGGTGCACTAAGAAAGGATTTTTCAAAATTCAACCCCTAAAGGTGTGAAACAGGGGTCCAAAGTTTGTATGAAAAATCTTAGTCCTTGATTTAATAGACTTGAAACTTGTCATGAATATTTATCTAAGTACATAAAGTTTCTCATTTTTAGTTTTTCTAAACTACCAGGAGAGATTGGGGGTCTCAAAGTTTGTATGTAGGAATTTTAACGCACGTTCCGATTTACTCGAAACTCAGTATTTATACTTGAAATCAAAAATGACGAATAACGTGTAACAGGGTTTTTCGAATATCCACCCCTAAAGGGTTGAAAAGGGGTAGTCAATTTTACAGGGCAGGTTTTACTGCGGGGCTTAACTCGAAAATTGGTGTAAATTATCTTTCTTTTGAGTTACGGAAATCTCACAAACGATTTTTTTAAATTGTATCCCTGTGGGGGTGAGAACAGAGAATATAGTTTATATGAAAAATCTTATTCATTTGCTTAATTAAGTTGAAACTTGGCACAAATACTTGCCTAAGCAAGTAATAAAGTTTGTTATTAATAGTTTCTTCCCCAGAGGGAAGGGTAGAGGGGAAGGTGGGAATGGGAGGGAGTGGTGAGCAGGGAAAGGGGAAGGGGAGAGGGTGGTGAGGAGAGAAAGGGGGAAGGGGAGATTGTGGTGAGAGAGAGGGAGGGTAGGGGTGGTGAGGAGGACGCTGGGGGGGAGGATGATGGGGGGGCGAGGGATAGGAGAGCATAGTGAGGGGGAGGGTGTGGAGAAGGGAAGAGGTGTGACGGGGCGGGGAGGTTAGCGGGAAAGTTATGTGGTGAGGGGGTGATAGGGAGAGAGTGAGGGGGGTGAAAGAGTGCAGTGATGGGGAGGGTAAGAGAGTGGGAAGGGGAGGGGTTAGAGAGAGAGGAGGTGTGAAAGGGAGATTAGGGGGAAGAGGCAGCAGTGCCTTTACACCTTAAAGTTGCTTTTTGTATAGCACTGATTCATTAAAGAAACCCAGCCCGACAGAAATGACTGAAAAATAGAAAGTCGGAAACTCGGAGCGACACAAAAAACAGCAGTAAACTCCAGTCGTGCGACGGAGCTGACACGCTTTTTTTTATTTGATTGAACGCGCTAATCTCAGGAACTACCAGTCGGACTTTAATAATTATTTTTGCATTTCATAGCCCAATTTTTAAGGAAGGCTATAGGCGTATTTAACATCACACTAAAACTCTTTAAGTGCCGAGCAAAAAAAAGAGAGAAGGAACGCTAAGCGAAAACGAAGTAATAGCGCGGGAAGGCAATGCGATGCGACAGGGTGGGTTGGGTGAACATGAAATTTTACGCCGAAGAAGTCGCGGGCAGAAGTTATCTCAATATTTTTGTTCCTGTGGCATATTTTCCGACATTCACGCGGGCGAAGCCGCGGGCAAAAGCTAGTTATTAATATAATCACACTATATAATTTAATTATTAAATGCGCCAAAACTTGTAACACAGGGTCACTTTTCGGTAGAGTATTTTTTTTTCACAGTGGGGTCCAAAGTAAATGAAAAGTTATGATTTGAGAAAAAAAAATTCGTAAAACTTAATATTATCTTCAACACACCCAATAAACAACCGTAAATAGCATGTCTAAGGAGAGGACTCATCAGTACCAATCTAGTGAAAATTATAAAAAAGATACAGTGTGTAGATTTTTTCGAATTTTTATAAGAATTAGTTAAAAAAAGTGGATTTTGTCATAAAAACTCAAAATAAATTGTACTCTGCAGGGGTTGACCTTAAGGACCTCCCGTAGAACAACTTTTTGCAGCTGATGACCCCACCTAACCCCTAGTTGCGTTTGATCCACGACTTTTGGGCCACCCTGTATAAGTTTAGCTTAATTTTTAATTCTTTGAAGTTTAAACATCCTGAGAGCATAATATTCTTCACCTATTCTCCAATCAGGATAAAGTCAGGAAAAGCACTGCACACAAGAAGTGCGGCATTATAGCCACCAGCATATCCAAATCCGTAACGTTGGCAAGACCTGCTTTGATGTTTGGAAGCAATGGTTTGGGATATTGCTGGAGTTGATGAGGGGTTCACATGCCACTATCAAAATAGTAATCGTTGCTTGTGTTGTACTGCATAATCTGTCAATTTTATTCAAAGAAGAACAAGGTGGGTATTTATAAACAATTCCAGCTATATGAAATAACCTTTTTCTGTACCCTAAAATCTATCACCAGCAAGGGAATCGGCGAAAAATCGGAAAGTAGAACAAAGCCAAAAACAGCTGTAAAATCTGAGAAGACTTCTAACTGCACTCTCAAAAAAACTTTTTCTTGTTCCCGGATACAGCACAATTTCACGAAGATAAGGAAATTAACCTGATGATGATGTTATCATTAAAACCTGGTTGTCGTTTTGGTCCAGAATTCGGACATCAGTGATTGTAGTTTTGGATTCCCGTTTAATGGCCAGGAGTTTGACAGCACTCCAACTTTTTTGACGCAAGCCTTCAACTGGTCATTTCAACACATTAGTCCTTTGTTCTTTATCTCATCAGCTTCAGCAACTAAAAGGTCCGGTGTTCCAAGGTAGTGTAATTTGTACCCGTTTTGAATGCAATATGGGGTAACCAGAAACTGACTCATGTCTGTGAATACAGGTCCGTTTGCCTCCTATCGTTGGTGATTATTCCATTATACCTAACGTCACCGACATCCCCAAGTTTTTGTTTCGTTTCAGTTGAAGCGATATGTGGTACCTGAGAGTTGTGTCCCCGCGCATTCCATACAAAACATTTATTCATCGTGATAGCCGTAGCGTCGCCGTACATTCAGCTATATTCAGTAACTCGGAGAATTATCTCTTCATAGTGGTGTTGGTCTACATCTGCAATCTTCTGTTATCACTCTTCGGAAGAGCATGTTCAGGTAGAATGGCTGGAGAAATAATATTTTAAGCTACTCATGTCGTCTCAACTTGTTGTTATATAAATCTGCTTACTGTATTACCTAGACACAAAATTATTTTCTATTTCTAAATACCAGTCATCATTACTTTAATGTATGAAAGGCTTTAAAACCGAAATTCTGTTTGGGCGAATAAAATTGATTACAATGCGTTCTCGACTTCTTAAGTGAACATTTACGTTAACTTCATCAGTAAATGCAGAGTTCACTGTTGTAGTATTCATTCTTTGTGTCAGTAAATAAAGGGACCTGCAATACACAAAATGGTGTAATGTAAACGAGCGAATTAAGTATCATTTAACGTCAGAAATCTCTGTATAATGCAGGTTGCACTTGCAGTCTGAGTAAAGAAGGGGTTAACTTACCGTCACATTTATTTTTCAAATCCACCGGTAACATACAACCATACCTTACACATGTATCATAATCTGCAAGAAAATAATACCAATAAAAAATTACTTTCCTTTGCATAGCATAAATGTTAGATATTCCTAATGACACCTTTAATCGTCAGTTGGCTAATGACTCATTAAAAAAATATTGAAAGGCATTGCAGGAACAGTTAAAAGCTCTCATTGTTGTCACAATATAGCAATCTCTTCAATTGAAGTTCAATCTTCAGTGTCTCGTTCGTTATTTTCGGGACTGCCATCACGTCAGCGGCTAGGTGACGAACACAAGATCTTTGACGAATATAGGTCTAGCTTAATTTTTAATTCTTTGAAGTTTAAACATCCTGAGAGCATAATATTCTCGCCTATTCTCCAATCAGGATAAAAACAGAAAAAGCACTGGAGTAAACGACATAGCTTGCAGAGTAATTAAACTGAAGTGGCAGTGGGCTAGCCATGTTTGTCGACGCACCGATAGCCGGTGGAGCAGACTGCAATCCTGGAGTGGAGACCTCGTATCGGCAAGCGTAGTGTGGGACGCCTACTAGCTAAAAAAAAAAAAAATCTTTACTTTATTGTCGCCAGTTAATACATCCATTCATCTTAGAGTAATCTAACATATTATGCAACGTATTAATGTACACACATCAACACGGTCTAGGGATATTTAAAAAAAAACGAATTACTGTCAATGTGTTAATTATTTATAGGACATGTATATATTTAAAAGATACGTTATTTAATATTCTACCATTTTTTACTAATGGTTAAGGTACTTAGATTAAAATTTCAGGATTTTATGAAAAAAAAATGAAGCATAGACGGAAACCGTATATGAATTAACTTTTAATTTGTGAGTAAAAACTGAAAAAAATGAAAAATCATTTAATTTGTGTTTATAAACTTGAAGTTAGTAGTCTGAGAAAGCGCCCATGATGTTCATAACACATCGGCAACGATTCGGCATGCTCAGAACAAGGTTGTCAATGTCTTGCTGCGGAATATTGTCCCATGTCCTTCTGAGGTGCGCAAAAAGTTGATCTTCTGTAGCCAGATTTTCAGGAACTTCCTTCAGAGCTCTTCTTTGCAGCATATCCCACGCATGCTCAATGGGATTTAGATCTGACGATTGAGCAGGGCAGTCTAAGGCCCTAACATTGTGTGTATGTAACCAAGCTGCTACCGTTCTCGGGCGTACCGGCATAAATGTTAGATATTCCCAATGAGACCTTTAATCGTCAGTTAGATATTGTCTTTCATTAAAAAAATATTGAAAGGCATTGCAGAAACAGTTAAAAGCTCTCATTGTCTTTCATTAAAAAAATATTGAAAGGCATTGCAGAAACAGTTACAAGCTCTCATTGTTGTCACAATATAGCAATCTCTTAAATTGAAGTTCAATCTTCAGTGTCTCGTTCGTTATTTTCGGGACTGTTATCCCGGCAGCTACTAGGTGTGACGAACACAAGATCTTTGACGTATATAAGTTTAGCTTAACTTTTAATTCTTTGAAGTTTAAACATCTTGAGAGCATAATATTCTTCACCTATTCTCCAATCAGGATAAAGTCAGGAAAAGCACTGCACACAAGAAGTGCGGCATTATAGCCACCAGCATATCCAAATCCGTAACGTTGGCAAGACCTGCTTTGATGTTTGGAAGCAATGGTTTGGGATATTGCTGGAGTTGATGAGGTTCACATGCCACTATCAAAATAGTAATAGTTGCTTGTGTTGTACTGCATAATCTGTCAATTTTATTCAAAGAAGAACAAGGTGGGTATTTATAAACAATTCCAGCTATATGAAATAACCTTTTTCTGTACCCTAAAATCTATCACCAGCAAGGGAATCGGCGAAAAATCGGAAAGTAGAACAAAGCCAAAAACAGCTGTAAAATCTGAGAAGACTTCTAACTGCACTCTCAAAACAACTTTTTCTTGTTCCCGGATACACCAAAATTTCACGAAGATAAGGAAATTGAACCTGATGATGATGTTATCATTAAAACCTGGTTGTCGTTTTGGTCCAGAATTCGGACATCAGTGTTTGTAGTTTTGGATTCCCGTCTAATGGCCAGGAGTTTGACACCACTCCAACTTTTTTGACGCAAGCCTTCAAGGCCCGGTCCTGGTCATTTCAACACATTAGGTCCTTTGTTCTTTATCTCATCAGCTTCAGCAACTAAAAGGTCCGGTGTTCCAAGGTAGTGTAATTTGTACCCGTTTTGAATGCAATATGGGGTAACCAGAAACTGACTCATGTCTGTGAATACAGGTCCGTTTGCCTCCTATCGTTGGTGATTATTCCATTATACCTAACGTCACCGACATCCCCAAGTTTTTGTTTCGTTTCAGTTGAAGCGATATGTGGTACCTGAGAGTTGTGTCCCCGCGCATTCCATACAAAACATTTATTCATCGTGATAGCCGTAGCGTCACCGTACATTCAGCTAATTTCAGTAACTCGGAGAATTATCTCTTCATAGTGGTGTTGGTCTACATCTGCAATCTTCTGTTATCACTCTTCGGAAGAGCATGTTCAGGTAAAATGGCTGGAGAAATAATATTTTAAGCTACTCATGTCGTCTCAACTTGTTGTTATATAAATCTGCGTACTGTATTACCTGGACACGAAATTATTTTCTATTTCTAAATACCAGTCATCATTACTTTAATGTATGAAAGTCTTTAAAACCGAAATTCTGTTTGGGCGAATAAAATTTATTACAATGCGTTCTCGACTCCTTAAGTGAACATTTACGTTAACTTCATTAGTAAATGCAGACTTCACTGTTGTAGTACCTATTCATTCTTTGTGTCAGTAAATAAAGGGGACCTGCAATACACAAAATCGTTGCATGTAAATGAGCGAATTAAGTATCATTTAATGTCAGAAATCTCTGTATAATGCAGGTTGCACTTGCAGTCTGAGTAAAGAAGGTGTTAACTTACCGTCACATTTATTTTTCAAATCCACCGGTAACATACAACCATACCTTACACATGTATCATAATCTGCAAGAAAATAATACCAATAAAAAATTACCTTCCTTTGCATAGCATAAATGTTAGATATTCCTAATGACACCTTTAATCGTCAGTTGGCTAATGACTCATTAAAAAAATATTGAAAGGCATTGCAGGAACAGTTAAAAGCTCTCATTGTTGTCACAATATAGCAATCTCTTCAATTGAAGTTCAATCTTCAGTGTCTCGTTCGTTATTTTCGGGACTGCCATCACGTCAGCGGCTAGGTGACGAACATAAGATCTTTGACGAATATAGGTCTAGCTTAATTTTTAATTCTTTGAAGTTTAAACATCCTGAGAGCATAATATTCTTCGCCTATTCTCCAATCAGGATAAAAACAGAAAAAGCACTGGAGTAAACGACATAGCTTGCAGAGTAATTAAACTGAAGTGGCAGTGGGCTAGCAATATTTGTCGACGGACCGATAGCCGGAGGAGCAGACTGCAATCCTGGAGTAGAGACCTCGTATCGGCAAGCGTAGTGTGGGACGCCTCCTAGCTAAAAAAAAAAAAAAAATTCTTTATTGTCGCCAGTTAATACATCCATTCATCTTAGAGTAATCTAACATATTATGCAACGTATTAATGTACACACATCAACACGGTCTAGGGATATTTTTAAAAAAGCGAATTACTATCAATGTGTTAATTATTTATATGACATGTATATATTTAAAAGATACGTTATTTAATATTCTACCATTTTTCATTAATGGTTAAAATTTCTTAGTTAAAACTTAGATTAAAATTTCAGGATTTTATGAAAAAAAAATGAAGCATAGACGGAAACCGTATATGAATTAACTTTTAATTTGTGAGTAAAAACTGAAAAAAATAGAAAAATCATTTAATTTGTGTTTATAAACTTGAAGTTAGTAGTCTGAGAAAGCGCCCATGATGTTCATAACACATCGGCAACGATTCGGCATGCTCAGAACAAGGTTGTCAATGTCTTGCTGGGGAATATTGTCCCATGTCTTTCTGAGGTGCGCAAAAAGTTGATCTTCTGTAGCCAGATTTTCAGGAACTTCCTTCAGAGCTCTTCTTTGCAGCATATCCCACGCCGTGCTGCGGAATATTGTCCCATGTCCTTCTGAGGTGCGCAAAAAGTTGATCTTCTGTAGCCAGATTTTCAGGAACTTCCTTCAGAGCTCTTCTTTGCAGCATATCCCACGCATGCTCAATGAGATTTAGATCTGGCGATTGAGCAGGCCAGTCTAAGGCCCTAACATTGTGTGTATGTAACCAAGCTGCTACCGTTCTCGCCGTGTGTGCCCGGGCATTGTCGTGCATGAGCAGGAAATCTTGCCCCATTTGTGTTCTGTGGGGCAAGATTACGGGCCCCAACACCTGTTGGACGTATCGTTCTGCCGTCATATTGCCCCGCGCCCAAACGAGATCCGTCCGTCCTCCAAGACGAATTCCTGCCCAAACCATAATTGTTCCTCCTTGGTATGGGTGAACTTCCTGAGGGTTCTGAAGACAGCTCCATCGTCCAGGAACTCGCCAAACACGCGTCCTTCGTGAATCTGGATGGAAGCCGAACCTGGATTCATCCGTGAACAGCACATTGGACCATTGCTCACGGCCCCAGTCCACGTGGTTCCGAACCCATTCTAATCGTCGTCCACGATTGCCTCTCCGTAAAGGTGGGACCCGGAGTGGTCTACGAGAGCGTAGATTGCTTTCATGCAGTCGCCTTCTTACAGTTTGGTCACTCACAAGCACTTGGTGTTCCACTCGCAGCCTTTGGACCAATTGAGTCGCCGTTGCATTTGGTTGAGCTCGCGCAGTAATTTGCAAAAATCGGTCTTGTCTGCGGGGTAGTGATGCGACTTGGCCCCCGGTGCCTCTCCGCTACTTCACCTGTGGCACGATAGCGTGTCCACAATCTTGAAATTACATTTTGGTGGGTCCCTATGGCCTCAGCAACATTACGCTGAACAGACCCAGCTTCCAGTATTCCCACAGCTCGTAACATCTCCGCCCTCGTCAAATGTTGGCGTTGCATGGCTACAATACCTCAATTTTAACTTTATCTTTCGTTTAAAAACGAAAAAAAACACTGTAACTAAACGTAATTCGTTTTGTTTTCTAAATTTCGCACAAATGACATGACTCCTACACATCAAGACATTTTTATGCCACCGAAACAAAAGAATTTTCAAAAATTTGAATTAGGAATTAGTCTGAGATAAATTACAAACAAATCGGTGTATAAAAGATTCCAATGCGGCCAGTACTTTTCGAGTTATTTAATTGAGTATGAAATATCCCTAGACCGTGTTGATGTGTGTACTTATTTTACAAAAGGTACTGTTACCGATTCTCAAACTAAGCTTAAGCCTGTATTTTGGAAAACAGTGTTCAGCCGCAGGAAGTATCACAAAATAAAATACGAATACATTGGTTGTCGCTGCAGTAGACTTACAATTCTCAAGATAACTTATGCTAGATGGACCGACGACCTTAAGAAGGCGGAAGGCGGAGGACAGGGTATTGTGACGCAGCCTAGGAGAGGCACATGTCCAGCAGTAGACTGCGATAGGCTGAGTTGATTGATCTTCAACTAGTTTCTGCATTCTTCTCCATTTCGAAAGTGCCGAACATTGAAACGTAATTTATAAGCAAAATTGTATAATTTTGCTTATAAATTATATTATATATTATATTATTATTTTATATTATATAAAAGTAAATCCTTTATTAGTGTTTTATTATATTCAATTCCCAAGATTCAAACTTAAAATTATTACGAGACAAAATATTATACTTTAAAAACAAATAGAACATAGCCAAAGGATGAGGCTTCTTAGTTAGATACTTCAAAAATGGTGCTTGTTTCCAAGTATATTTCCAGACGTGACTTTTAAAAGTCGTATCATCAGAAATCACATTCTTCTTAGTTAGAACTATAATTGGAGTTCTCAGAATACAAGCATCACCTTCGTACTTAATTCTAGCAGAACAAGTATCGCCACCAAATAATAACTTTAATATTTCCTCAGAACCTGGTTCAAAGTTTGGTTCATTCCATAATAGGATACGTCTTTGAAGAGCATCCTGTAGAGGAAACCTGTCATACTTATTAAAGTTACCAATCTGGCCAAAATTAATACAACTATGAATAATACAATCAAAAAAGAAGTTCTTACCGCTACATGAAGGTCCTATTACACAAAGACAATTTTTCTTAGGAACCTTCTTATCTACTAAATACACACAACAAAAAAGATCGGTTTGCATAGCACATCAACACAGTTGTTGGTGTGCGTACAGTCAACGGGTGTATTGCTCTACGCATATTAGTGTTTGCTTCACAATATACAGGGTGTTTGGAAGGTGGGTGCAAAGCCTTAAAGGGGAGTTAATACAGACCATCTAGAACATTTTGAGCCATATTTGTCCTAACCAAAGTCTGATATTTATTTTTTTAGAGAACTTTTACGATTTTGGTACCAAAATCCCAAAATTTTCCAATTAAGGCCTAATAACGCAAAGATTGAGTGAAAATTTCTATTTTTTTAAATTTACTTTATTGGCCTAATGTGTGTTTAATGGTATGAAATCATTTCGAAGCACCGTATTTACTAAAAAAATAACTTTCAGACTATTTAAAATAAAAAGAAAAAAAAATTAAAGAAAAAAATGGATTTTAATTGACATTTAAAAAATAAATAAAATAGCTACAGGTGTTCAAATAATTTTAAAAACATGCTGAGTTATTGCTCTTTTTTTTAAGGTATCATTTACTTAGATAGCTTTACAATTTTTGAAGTTAGGGTGCCTGAACCAGTTAAAGTCGATTTTAAGGAGTAAAAAAAAGACAGTTTTTGATTTGATTTTTTAATTTTGATGTTCAAAATGGCTTCCGCCACAGCGTATACATTTACGACAGCGATTTCTAACTTCTGTCGTGGTGATTTTAAGCTGCATTTCTTCTTTCATTGTTCTGAAAGCTGCTTCTATTCTTTGAATTAGTTCTTCTCTTGTTGAAATCTCAGTTGTGTATACGAGCTCCTTTGTCCGTCCCCAGACAAAAAAATCTAACGGCGTCAGGTCGGGCGATCGCGCGGGCCAAGGAATGGGCCCATCTCTACCTATCCAGCTGTCTGGAAAACAGTTATCAAGATGTTCTCTGACAATCAATGTCCAATGAGATGGACATCCATCTTGTTGGAAAATTATTGGCCTGTCCGTATTTAAAATGGGTACTTCCGCATCATCCAGGAGTGTTGGGAGATCGTTTTGTAGAAAATTCAGATAATTTTCACCGTTTAAATTATCTGGTAAAATGTGGGGCCCAATCAACGTCCGTCCAATTACTCCAGCCCATACATTAACGGAGAATTTTGCTTGGAAAGACACCTGAAACAAAAATTAATTCTAATTAAAGTGTTCTTTGAAGATGTGTTGAACATCTGGACTTAAATTAATAAACATTAATTTGTATACCTGTTTTTTCCAATGCGGATTGTTGTCCTTGTCAGCCCATTCATGTAAATTATGGAAATTCGTGATTCCTTCTCTAGAAAATTTGGACTCATCAGTCCAGAGGATAGATTTTAGAAACCATCTGTCGTCAATGTCGCTATTGAGCATAAATCGGCAGAACTGCATCCTTCTCCCAGGATCGGTTTCTACCAAGCCTTGCACGCCTCTACCGTGAAACGGATATTTATGTTCCCGATGCATGGTACTCCACACTTTCCATATTGAAAGGTTTAAGTTTCTCGCCACAGTTCTGACGCTGGTTGTAGGATCCGCTTAAAAGGCTGCAAGTATTTGTTCTTCAACGTCGGGGTCATGTCTTCCTTGATTCACTCCGGGTACTGCATGATGGATGCCAGATTCCGAAAGTCTGCGATACGTGTTGTAAAAAACTCGAACATTAGGTAGCCTGAAATGAAATTGTTTATTAGTAACGTCAGTTACAAATCAACATGGCAATTGAAGTAATAATGTTAGTATTAGAAGTTACTTTACCTGCGGTTCGGGTAACGTTCTTGGTACAAACGTCGTGCCAAAGCTCCGTTACCATCAGCTCTGCCATACATAAAAACGATATCCGCTTGTTCCTGAGATGTAAATGCAGCCATGGCAATCGTACATACACTCAATTAAAATGTCAATTAGTTCAATAGTCCGAAATAACACGTGCAGGAGCGTAAAGCTACAACTGAACACGGTAAATCACAAACGCAATACAAGTAATTCCAAAATTAATAATCAACACGCGCAGGAGCATTAAGCTACGACTGAGTACGGTGAATCAAACGTCTACTCGCAACGCGCAAGGGCAGAGCAGTGAAGGCAGGGTTGCCAACTCAATGCCACGGTTGGGTGCTAAGTAACATCTCAAAAAGTGCTAAATTGGTATAAAATTTTAACAATAGTGCCAAATATATGAAATAAGAAAAATAACGTGTAGAATAAAAAGTTTTAATTTTCAAATTGTCATGACATTAATATCAAAGTTATGTTATGTTACATTTAAACAAAAATAAAAAAAATATATAGTTAAATTGGAGGATGTGACCATCAAAATTTAAAAAAATCGAAATATTAAAAATCTTATTATCGTTAAATCCAATCATCATCCTCACTACTTGTACCGTCTGTCTCTGCTGCGGTTCCTTGTACAGCTGTTGAAGTGGAGGGCTGTGGCTCATTTACACTTATAGCAGACTTTTTAAATTTAAATGTGTACATATCTGTCTTGCCTATTTTTTTAAGGATATCTTGAGGTATATCATATGTATAACAAGTTTTGTTCAAATGTTTGAGTCCAGTTCGTATACGAATAATTGAATTTAGGGAGTCCAAGTTAATTTTGTTCCTCAATTTATTTTTTACGATGTTCATTACGCTAAAAACCCTCTCAACGTCCGCATTTGAATGTGGCAATGTGAGCACTGTAAAAGCCAACGAAACCAGTTCGCTATACGAATTTTCATTGCTTGCGTCCTTAAAATCTGACACTTCAACCCAAAATTTTACTGTATCAGTCACATTTTCCCAAGTGTTGCTAGTTAGGCTTTTCCATTGGGCAACAATTTTATCAATAGTTTCTGGATTCTGTACAAAGTGTTCCGCTAACTTCACAACTTCGACGAGCCCTTTATTTGGTTTTAAAGCGTTAGTGACGCTCATGACATTCATATCTTTCAGGAGGGTTACATTTTCAGGAAGCCGCTGTTGCAATTGTTTTATTAGTTTTACCGTAAAATTTACGCAACGTTTTCTTAATGCTTGCTTTTTGGTATCTTCTAAGGATTGCATAGCGTTCTCAAAACTGTAGCCAAGATAAGGAGACGGATCCAGGTAATCTGCAACATTATCTTCAAAAATGTTAAAAGAGTGACGTCTTCCCGGGATCACTACTTTATCACAAAACGACTCGAGAAATTTTATCAAAGTTTCTAATAATCTTGTTGGATCTGAATTTTCGCCTTCGAATGCTTTTAGCGCCGATTGTACCTGACCAAGTATTGATTTTATGTAAATTAAATAAACTTTATTTTGCAAATCAGAATACGCTTCGTATAAGAGTTCAGCCGTGTAACAGTTATTTTTTCTTCTGGCAATCTCAAAAAACAGTTTCAGCTCCAACCACTGGTCCAAAATTCTTTGCACTGCTGGCTCGATTGAGAGCCATCTAGTAGCACATTTTTGTAATATTTTCAGTGGTTGTCGTCCACAATTTATAGTTGCGTATATATCTGCATATTCTTGACGTCGATTTGGTGACATGGAAAACCAATTAAATGTTTCCCTTAGGAGGAATTCGATGTTACGAGGGATAGTTTCTTCTGAAGCGTGAGAAACGGCCATTTGGAGTGAATGGCAAACACATTTAACTAGAATTAAATGTGGCAAACCGTATTCTTCTTTCATAATTTTATACACGCCGTTATTAATACCAATCATGACACTGACATTATCGGTGCCCAATCCTACTAAATTTTGAAGGTTTAACTCCATTTCACCTTGCACTGTCTTAATAATAGTATTTACAATACCTCTTACATCGGACGTCTCTAGTGGACTCAAAGCTAAAAACGTCGACGTTATTTTCTTCATAGAAGAACTGAAATACCGTATAACGATGCCTAAGTACTTGTGTACGGTTATGTCTGTTGATTCGTCAATTATGAGACTATATTTACTATCACCAATGTCCTGTTTTAAGACAGATTTAAAATGCGGCCCCAAAACATTTTTTAAAATCTCACCACATTTTGTACGATGGAGCTTCATATTACAGGCGGCTTTTGAGTCTGCGAAAGCTTTTGCACACACTTGGCTAAGGTGGTCGATCGGCATGACAGCTGTGTGTTCTGCAACGAACATTGATAATAGACCCTCTGCGTGATGTATGTCTGGGTTTGCGTCGGTATCAACTTTTTCAACAATTAGTGTAGTCTGCCCCGAAGAAAATGGTTTCATTTTATCAACATGTTTTTTTGATTCCGAATGCCGTTTAATTTCAAATATTCTTGCATTAAATTCTATTTTACACAAGGAACACATTGCTTTTGAGCTTTTCCCAAGAACAGGCCTAAGCCATTTTTTGAGTTTTGGATCGTCCTCCCATTCTTTCCTATAACTTTGAACATAACTACCTTTTTTACTTAAAGGAACATCCATTTTCGTCTCACTGTCACCGTATAAAACACAAATCTATGTAAGTAAAGGAATAATAAGGTAATTATTCTGCAGCGCAAAAGAGACTATGACATAATAAATCAAAAACACAAACGAATGAAAAACAAGCAAGGTAAGACAAAGAAGGAGTTATCTTATGAGAAAGAGACAAATATAGCAGAGTCCGCGCCGTCCGCCATAATCGCTTTTATTTTTATGTTTACGGGAATCCCCTACCGAAGTGCAGAGGACTACACTAATTTGCGTTTTGTTATTGCATTTTGTGAGTAAGCAAACATATCAAAATTAGTGCTAGATTTTGCGATAGGTGCTGTTTCTTAAATTTCAGTGCTAGACACATGAAAATAGTGCCAAATCTGGCACTTTAAGTGCTGAGTTGGCAACGCTGAGTGAAGGAAGAGAGAGAAAAGATGACATCACCGAAGCGACGGGTCGGGTCCATCTCAGGTACTAACGAATTTATAAACTCAAAAAGCATCTTTACATCCTCGGCAATAAGACCTAAAGTTGTCTTTATCATAACAAAAGAATCAAGAGCCCTTTGTTATCGTACGCCGCCCGGTCCGCCGGCCACCACGGCAGCCTTTGTTTCGTTTTGTAAGGCCGACTTTTTTTAAGTGCGTCTAAAAAATAACCACTTTACACTTTAGTTTAAAGTTATTTGAGGAAAAATCAGGTTGATTTTAATTTTATTGAAATTTGAAATTTCTTACCCTCAATTGGTCCAGGCACCCTAACTTCAAAAATTGTAAAGCTATCTAAGTAAATGATACCTTAAAAAAAAGAGCAATAACTCAGCATGTTTTTAAAATTATTTGAACACCTGTAGCTATTTTATTTATTTTTTAAATGTCAATTAAAATCCATTTTTTTTCTTTAATTTTTTTTTCTTTTTATTTTAAATAGTCTGAAAGTTATTTTTTTAGTAAATACGGTGCTTCGAAATGATTTCATACCATTAAACACACATTAGGCCAATAAAGTAAATTAAAAAAAATAGAAATTTTCACTCAATCTTTGCGTTATTAGGCCTTAATTGGAAAATTTTGGGATTTTGGTACCAAAATCGTAAAAGTTCTCTAAAAAAATAAATATCAGACTTTGGTTAGGACAAATATGGCTCAAAATGTTCTAGATGGTCTGTATTAACTCCCCTTTAAGGCTTTGCACCCACCTTCCAAACACCCTGTATATGAAGCAAAGAATATGAAACATAAATTTAACAACGTAACTATCTGGTCCCGTGGCATAGGTGCATAAGCATTCGGGTGGTAAATCAAATGTCTTAGGATCGAGTCTCACCGCTGGCGGCGTAAATTTTTTGCATTATAAAAAACTTTTGTTTTCATTTTGATGAATTTTATTTAAGTAATTTACCTGATAATAAAAACATTCGAAAAATATATGGAAGTAAATATTAAACAATTTGTAATAAGAAAACAACAATATTTATTGACTAGGTTTTTAAAATTATAATTACAAATTATAAAGTTTTGTGCATGACAAATATTCTAAGCCGGACAAGAAATCAACATTATTTTTAATATTTAGTGGGTAGTTTTGTGATGTAGGGGGAGGAGGGGTTGAGTAAACAACGTGGTGTGTAGTTCTCCAAGAGCCGGCTGACCACTGACTCCTGTTCCTTTAATTGGTAACGTATATATACATAGCTCGTATGTGACAATATGCATAAACTAAGACTACGAACACAGCATATCTATCTTAACTTAAACTATGTGCTATACGTGATGTGCTGATGTACGTGACTCTACACCACATCACCCCTCTTAAATGAAAAAAAAACTAAATTACAATGTGTTTTTTTTTCCCCATACACTTTAAACTTTTACTCTAACTCTTACAATATAATTTTGTTCTATTTTTATGAACTACATCCATCTTATTTTTATATCTAACAATGACATTTGGTGACTCATCCCTTACAACTTCAAACGGTCCATTATAAATGCATTCCAATTTATTGCCTGTCTCGTTTCTCACCAATACCCAGTCACCTTCCTTATAAGCTATAGAATTAAGTTTCTTATCATAACAATGTTTCCTCGCTAACTTACTTGCTATCAAATTCTCTTTCGCATCATTCGGAGCCCTTTGCAATCTATACTTAAATTCTAAAAGATAATCATCAAAATTATACAAAGGTTCAACACTTTCACCTCGCAGATTACTTGGCAACCTACAAATTTTACCGAAAACCAATTCATAAGGTGTATATTTGGTCACAGTATTAACTGTTGTGTTATAAGAAAAACACCAATATGGAATCCAAGAACTCCACGATGATGGATTATTATTCGTCTGTATTCTTAAATACGCACCTAAAGTCTTGTGAACGTTTTCCAAAGATCCTATACTTTCATGATGATATGATGTTGACAAGATCTTATTGATGCCCAAGATATTACATAGCTCCACCATCACTTTTGAAATGAACTCAGAGCCCCTATCCGTAGCAATTGCCCGCGGTATCCCATACCTCAAAACAAAATTCTCTACCAAAGCTTTTGCTACCTCATTTGCGGACTTATTTTTTAATGGATACGCCTCCACAAACTTCGTAAGCTCACACTGAAGAGTCAATATGTAAACATTGCCTTTTTCGTCCCTATCCAGCGGTCCCACTACATCTAAATAAATCTTCTCAAACGACGTAGATGCAGTAGTAGTAATTGTCATCGGCTCCCTAGTATGCCTAGAGAACTTTTGCTTCTTACACTTATCACATTTCCCAATGTACTCCATTACATCTTTTCCAATAGATGGCCAATAATAATACTTCTTTATATTATTCACCATCCTGCGTATACCTGCATGACCACTCGTGGGTAAAATATGAAAATCATTCAAAATAACTTCCTTCTCATCCTTTCCTTCCACTCTCCGCAAATCCTTCACCACACACATTTTAAAATCCCCACACATGGAACTACCATTTTCCTTCAAATATTTTACCATTCTTGCAATAAAATTAACGTTATAACGATTTTTAAAAATAACAACTTCTTTTATGCCTTTTTCAATACAAAAAATGACTATGTCTTTCGACAACTCGTCTCGCGATGATGCCGATAAAGATTCATAGTTCACATAAATACTCGAGTTTTCTGGCACATACACTAAATTGCGCGACTTCGAAAATACCTTTTTACCATTATTGTTACGTAACATCTTCTCCCATCCATTCAAACATATCTCAACGTCATTTCCTCGTTTTTTAAGAACTTCCACGATCCTAGGGTGATCAGTCCCAGATACCACGGAGTCCGTATCACATACATCTGGCTCTTCCAACTGCTTGTACTGCGCTCTTGTCATTACGGATATAGTCTTTTCTCGCATGGTCTTCAAATCTTCACTCGTAATTACTATCCTAGAAAGCGCATCCGCTAGCACATTTTCTTTCCCCTTAATATATTCAACCTCAAAATCGTACTCTTCTAAACACAAACGAAACTTAGTCAACCTACTTGATGGATCGGTCATGTTAAACAAATACAATAGCGGCCGGTGATCCGTTTTTACGACGAACCTCCGTCCGTACAAATATGGCCTAAAATATTTAACTGACCAAACTATCGCCAATAACTCCTTCTCTATTATAGGATAATTTAACTCACTCTTCCCTAAAGACCTACTAGCATATGCAACGGGTTTTCCGTTCCCATTACACAACACACTTCCCACAGCGTACCCCGAACTATCGGTTTGCAATATAAAATTGTTGCCATTAGTAAAATCTGGATAATCCAACACCGGTGGATTCATTAATGCTTCCTTTAGCAACAAAAATGACTTCTCGCACTCATCGGTCCAAGTAAACACAACATTTCTTTTACATAGCCTATTCATAGGAACCACTATATTAGCAAAATTCGGTATGAACTTCCTATAATAATTCGCAAATGCCACAAACCGTTTTACTTCATCAACCGTTGATGGACGTGGATAACCTCTTATGACTTCAACCTTCTCCGGATCTGGTGAAATACCTTCCGCCGAAATAACGTGCCCCAAATATAGTACTTGCTTCTTCAAAAATTCACATTTGGATGGATTCAACTTAAGATTTACTTCCCTTAGGCGTGTAAAAACTGACACAAGGTTTCGGTTATGTTCATCCAAATTCCGCCCAAAAATAATTAGATCATCCAAATAAACCAGACATCTGTCATAATTCAATCCAGACATGGCTACAGTCATTAACCTGCTAAAAGAACTCGGACTTATCTTCAACCCCATTGGTAACCTACACATCTGATATTGCCCCTTATCTGTTGTGAAAGCAGTGTACTTCCTACTACTTTCTTCCAAAGCACATTGATAATAAGACTGCGATAAATCACAGTGACTAAAGTAAACAGCACCCGACATCGAATCTAAAATTTCACTTATATTCGGCAATGGAAATTTATCATCCTGTATCCTTTCGTTCAACTGCCTGTAATCTATCACCACGCGCCACTTCTTCTCCCCACTACGATCTGCTTTTTTGGGTACAATTAAAACAGGACTAGACCACTCGCTAACCGCCTCCTCAATAATATCACTATCCAGCATCTCCTGCACTTGCCTATCAACCTCCTTTTTCTGCACATAAGGTATCCTATATTGCCTCCTATAAACTGGAGTTACATTCTCCTTCAACCTTATTGACTGCTCATACACACTCGTGACAGCCAATTTATCTCCCGGAACATGAAATATATCCGAATATTTCGCGCAAATTTGCTCAACCGATAATCGCTCCTCGGCACTCAAATAGTCAAGCTTAAGCAAAGAAAATATTTCCTTAACACGCTCAACGTCCATCTCCGGCTCCGCAAAATTACAACAATCGAAATCACTCAATGGATAAACTGTAACATCGGACACACTACACACAACTTCCTCAGAGTTTGTGTTTAAAATCCTAATGGGTATCATCCCATTCCTAGGCCTAGCCATCACACTAGCCAAGAAAACCCCTTCTCGCAATTCTTTCCTAAACACTACACAATCTTCTGCTCTGTTAACGGGGAAATACCTAACCACCTCACACCGCGGAGGAATAGTCAACACGTAACCATAGGACTTAAGCGGTATCGAAACCGTCTGCCGTCCACAATCCTCAAGAGACAACCTGTTTACCGAAAAATCTATAATACCACTATACCTCTGCAAGAAATCCTGGCCCAATATGCCAACCGACTTACATGGCAAATCATCAAATACATAAAACTTATGCACGAACGAACACCGCCCGTACCCCAACTTCAAGCACACATAACCCATAGCCCGCAAACTACCTCCTACACCATTAATCACTAAGTCTTCCTTAACTACTTTACAGCACAAAGCGTTGTTGCTCAAGAAACTGCTCTTTACGGCCGATATCGACGCACCCGTATCCACCAACCATTCCGTATCTACACTATCCACTAGTAAATTAACCCAGTTAATACTATCGCAAGCTAAAATATGCTTAGCCTCGAAAAAACTGAGTCTCACTCAAATGCCCGCCTTCGCTACTCCGTGACATTGACATTGCGCCTGAGTCAGCATCGCCCCGCGCATGCTCAAAACACGCTACGTGCCGCCGACCTTGCTGAGTCTGCCGTCCTCGACGAGCATTATTGCCCCGACCGCGCATTCCACTGCTATGCCATACGTTGACATTTTTGTGCGTACGCCCAACAGCTGTTCTTTGCCGCGCGCGTTCATTTCCTACAGCGTGCCGCGTATAACAATTTCCACGATTCCTACTGCCCGTAGGAAAACTACCCCTTGCAGGCCAGCGCTGGTACGTCATGACTTGCGCCTGCGAAGCACAATCTTCGTCTTCTGCCACCCTGATTGCATCTTTCAAACAAGTTAAATTCCGCGCCGTAATGACCGTACCAAGACGCTGCTTACGAAGTCCGTCAGCAAACTTCCTAATCGCATATTTTTCGTTCAACGGCTGCAAAATCTTATAAGCTTCCGAACTTTCCCCGGCTTGAGAAATAGTCAAATTGACCATTAACTTCTCTATTTCCGCACCGAAATCCGCGACCGTTTTACCATTTTGCCTAGCGCGAGCAAGCTTGGCTTGTACAGCTACGTCCGACTCCACCGTCAATAAATGTTTCTTCATATCAGCCAAGAGACTCTCCACCGTTGCGTAATTGGAGGACAACCGAATCCTAGCCCCCTGGGTAAGTCGTGTAGTTAGCACGAATTTAATTAAAAGAGCACTATCAGACCCCTCTAACATCGAGCTATATAAACCTATGGCATCAATCAAATCTTGGGTTACTTGCTCATCCCCACTCATTTTCGGAAGCAAACTAACCGCTGTTCTCAATGAAAACTTTTCCGCCGCCATCTCTTGTTCGATTCTGTTCCCGTCCTCAAACTTTATAGTCTCTACGTACAAATTTTCTATCCTACCTACCAACTGCGCTAACTCTTCCGAAAATTTGGTTGACCTTGAAACTATACACTTAAATCTACCGTATAAGGCTTTCGCGTTGCTTATCTTCTCGTCAAAATTCCTGCCTTTCCGCCTACTAGGACCTAATTTAACAATTGACTCCCTTATCAACTTAAGTTGTATAAATAGTGCGTTAACTCTACTTCCATTTAACACTATTGTCTCTAAATTTACCGACGACTGCAAACACTCGCCACAACACTTAAGTTCACATTGAAATCACTTACTCCCCTCGTTGCTCCGTCCGCTCCCGGTCAGACCATCTGCACAGCTTTCTGAACCTCCCGCTGATTGATCTTTTCTTCGATCCAATTCTGGTGACACCTTCTGTACATCCGGACTGCCACGCCAATGATAACAACCGCCAAACACACAGCAATGAACAACAGCACCGTGTTGATAGCTGCTATCTGCTCCTGCGTAACCGCTGCGACATTTGAGCCACCCGCCGCCGTCTGAGCGACAATGACCTCTTCTTTGGATGTTGTGCTCCCTATGGCCCGTGACCCGACGTGACGTGCAAAATCAACTGAACTGCGATTTCGACTTGCCCCCACCGGCAACTATAACGCCGTCCACCCGACTGGCAGGGTCGCCATGTGATGTAGGGGAAGGAGGGGTTGAGTAAACAACGTGGTGTGTAATTCTCCAAGAGCCGGCTGACCACTGACTCCTGTTCCTTTAATTGGTAACGTATATATACATAGCTCGTATGTGACAATATGCATAAACTAAGACTACGAACACAGCATATCTATCTTAACTTAAACTATGTGCTATACGTGATGTGCTGATGTACGTGACTCTACACCACAATTTATTTGTTAGTGATATGAATAAACATGTAAGTAAGCTAGATATTAAGATAGTAGGTATCCTAAGTTGTAGTCTCACTGACAATAACATCACTCACATAAAACAAATTTAATTACCCTCAGATATTTTAATTAATAGCTTATGCTAGAAACCATATTTTTTTAATTATAAGAAGAAGAATATTTTCTTTTAGTATAGCGCTCACCATCTTGTCGCCACAATATTTTGCGACCGTCCTTGTCTTGTCCGACTTAAAACATTTTTCATCGCTAATTATAACTATAATTATTATTGCACCTAACGAAATCCAAATATTCTCTTGCGAAGCGTACCCGGTTTTGCATGTAAATATCTGACAGTAAAATTTTCTTGGCTGGCCTACGACATTTCACACCAGCTGCACGCAAGTGGTTCCGTACAGTTTGTAATGTCACGTCATGTTTAGTTGCCATGGAACGAGTAGTGAGGAAGGGCTCAGCCATATTTATCACAATGCCGCACATTGGCAAATCCAGCCTTTGGTCCCGGTCGACGAGGATCAATCCTTCCCGAATCTGCATAACGATGGACCCACAATTGCACAGTTATTCTCTGTGAACTAATAAAGTAATGTTACAATAAACAATAAATTAAACCTAAGTATTAAACTTCAAAACATAATACCTAATAACATTTTGTTACTCACCGATATCTTTAAACACCTCGCAATTTTACCAATTGAAACTTTTTGCGCATGCAAAATAATTATCTCAGCTTTTAAAAGTGTAGTTATGTGATTCATAGTGATTCAAAAATAAAAGCACTTCTCAATCAAAACACGCTGGGTATAATGACTAAAAACGTAACGAAAGTCCTATGGTCAATAGCATTATGACGATGAACGTAAACTACTTGCTTAGCATGATATGTCATTTTAGAGGGTAAAAAATATAAAATGTGGCCAAAGAATACTCGCGACTTTAACCATTATATTTTTGTCATTAAGGTTGAAAGTCTAATGAGTAACACGACTACTAAAAATAAAAAGACGAGGGTGGATTAATAAAAAAATATCGCACATCAGAAACACCTAAAGTTAAGTTTCTACGGTTAATATGTACCTCTAATTCCGTGATTCATTTTAACAGCTGCTTGTGATTGTGCGATATTGAACTTTATGAAATTATGTAGTGAATCAACATGTTATTTAAATAGAAAAATGCATTTCCATTTATAATAATAACATTACCACAGAATCTGCAACATTTTAATGATTTAGCATTCTTTCGCTATTTTTTTGTAAATTAAGGTGAAGGGTAAAAAATAATTTTACACAAAAATTGTGGGTAGTGATATGCTATACAGTCAAAATAAGTTGGCTGAGAATTCCGTGCTCATATCTCAAACGTTGTAAATTACTCATCTATGAACGGGATTGAATCATTAGCAATTCAACTAGGTAATATGTTTTAGGAAAATTATGATTAGAATACAAAAAGAGAATAATATAGCACCGAGATTTGAACTTAGGAATTCTCGTTCACCATCCAGAAACGTTAGCCATTGTGCTAAATCTGTTACAATGAACAAGTGCGAAGTATTCTAACTGATTCAATTATATACATTATTACTGCCTATCGGCGCTGCTGCTACATACGCACACTAATAAAAAACTGAGCTCGCTCGTATCTTATAGTTAACGTTTGTGTGCGCAACTATTCATGCCGATACAGCTATCCGTGTGTGAATGTAAACCGAATTGATTTGCAGAGTGTACAAGTTTTTCAAAAAGTTAATCACAGTATACTTATCATTATCAAATTGAAAAAACAATAACTCCTCCAGAACTCTTACACTATCAACACATCAAAATAATATTCAGATACAAAATTCCATGGTGCAACATAGATTAATTTTTCCATAGAAATAACACGAGTTTTTAAAAACAATTCACGATAAGACATATCAACAATTCGCTGTTGTATATTATGAAAACACGTCACTAATAACTGCTTATTTTTAGGAACATACCGATAGGGTCCGTTAATCCAGTGACCTGTATACAGTATGTTCTTCATAGGAGTTATCACAAAACTATCTAGCCACTTTTCCATCCGGTTTGACTTTTCCTTTCGGTCTTTACGCCTTTGATCTTCATGATGTCTTTTGTTATTTGAGTGCGCACAGCCATTAGCATCTTGTATGCAGGCGAGTCCTGTCCAGAGATCACTGCTGAAGAGCTGAAGTTCCGCTTCGTCCAGTACTGATTTTTCTGTAACTTGACACAATCTTTGAATGGGTACAGCTCTAATTTCATAACCATGCACCCACGCTCTCCCGGCGATGTTATATTGATAAAGCCTTCGTCGTCCTTTAATGAAATAGTTTCCGAGATTTTTCCAGTAGAGTGTACTAAGGAATGAGCTCGAGCAAGATTTGCGAGCATAGAGGCGTAGCCCTCTTTGGTGTCCAGATTCTCGTCGTCCTCCTCGTCCGTTTCTTCCGTCTGCGGCTTCTTGAATGTCACCTTCTTCGATTTCTTCGTCATCGGTTGGATGTCTGGTTCGCTTTCGTCCTCCACACTCGCCTGTGAGTCGTGAAATAATGTTCCTGGCATGTATTCTTCCTCGTTGTCGCTCGATATCTTCCGCTTCCTTGATGGTGATTTCTCCTTCTGGAACAAGGCTCGATTGACTGGTTTCCCATGCTTCTGAGTTGGTTTCTTCTGTGTCTTCTGTGAGATATTCTCGTAGTCTTTGGATGTGGAGGCACCTGCACGTTGAACCGGAGTATGCACAATCGTGGATGACGTGGAGATGGTTTTCGTGTTCGCCAATGACAAACACTCCGCTTCTTCCGTTTCTTCTTGCTCCGCTCTGCGTTTCGCCAACTCCATTATAGCGTCCGAATAGTGGTTGAATAATAGCTCGTTCATTATTTTCGTTATTGCCTGCCCGATGTGGTACAGCTTCATGTTCTTCGTTTCCATCGCTTTCTTGTTCAGTAGAGTCAGCCATGGCTTCATCGCTGGAATCGTTGCATCGCATCGCTCTGCCACGAATTTTCTAACCATTTCCACATAGGCGTTTTCTTCATCTGTGATATCTGTGTCTTCTGCGATAACAACTGCTTTCCTTTGTTTCTTTTGTTTGGTACAGGATCCACCTCCAGAACATACTGTGTATTCTGAAGTTCTTGAAAATTGTCCGTTGTTTCCTCCCGTGGTTCGTTCAGCGCCACAATCTTCACAGTGTCGTCCCTCCCGTGGTTCGTTCAGCGCCACAATCTTCACAGTGTCGTCGTTTTCGGGTAACGAAATTGGAGAGAGTTGATTGGCGTCCATCTTTATTGAAGATTAAAAATTCACGTAGAGACTCAATGTTGAGAACTTTTCTGCACCAAGTCAGATAACAGAATGAGCTGCTTACTACGCCGTAAAGGTTTATATAACTTGAATCCGTTGGAAACGATTCTTTACACGCCCACTACTACCACAACAACAGCGAACAATCGCGCGAATCGCATGATTATGTTCATGCTTGTTGTTTACGTGGGTGTAATGTATATTACACCCTGAAATAATTGTATAGAAGTGATCGAAGACAAGTGGATAATAGTCCAGTGCAGGCATAGTTAGGTAGGGTACACAATACATATAAGCTAAATTCTTAAACATACACCCACACTGAAAAAAAATATTATCACTGTCATCAAAATTTTGTTAGTTGTTAACAAGTAAATAATATTCATATATGGAAACATAAAGCTACTTGTTTGCCAGCAATAAAGCTAACTTTATGACTGATTTCACCAAATATCATAGGAAAATTAAACAGGTTAATTATTTGTGTTGATCAGTGAAGTTATTTCATATAAACAACATATTTGTTGCTTCTAAACAAGTTGTTGATAATGGTAGTATTAATCAAGGCATTTGTCAGATTCATTACTTATTATGTTAATGGTAGTATTAATCAAGGCATTTGTCAGATTCATTACTTATTATGTTGTGCAGAAATAAGTCCGTTTGTCAAGTAAATCATGTGTCTTTATGAAATCTTATCAAGAACTTTTTCAGACTCACTACTTTCAGTTTATCAAGTAAATCATGTGTCTTTATGAAATCTTATCAAGACCTTTTTCAGACTCGCTACTTTCAGTTTATCAAGTTAATCATGTGTCTTTATGAAATCTTATCAAGGCCTTTTTCAGACTCACTATTTTCAGTTTATCAAGTTAATCATGTGTCTTTATGAAATCTTATCAAGGCCTTTTTCAGACTCACTATTTTCAGTTTATCAAGTTAATTATGTGTCTTTATGAAATCTTATCAAGGCCTTTTTCAGACTCACTATTTTCAGTTTATCAAGTTAATCATGTGTCTTTATGAAATCTTATCAAGGCCTTTTTCAGACTCACTACTTTCAGTTTATCAAGTTAATCATGTGACTTTATGAAATATTATCAAGACCTTTATCAGATTTACTACTTTAAAATTATTAAATTTACTGGGAATCCTAATTAATGTAATAAAGTGCCTTATTACTTTTCATAAAGGAGGTTATTGGGACCTATCAAGCGAATGTTTAGTCCAATAATATCCAATATTTTGTTTTAATCAAGTAACTTTGTTATAATATAAAATACCTATAATATAAAGTACCTATTGCACCTAACGAAAAACTAACAATTAAAAATATTCTGCATTAATGTCAAGCCTTTTTGGTATTAATTAAGTTACATTATTTGGGTATATTATTTACCAAAGGGCTTGACACACAACGTAAGGTAGGTATTATTAATTATTAGTTTGTCGTCTATCGTCAATAGGCTATTTATCACATGAAATACATTATATTAGATTAAACATTGCGTTTCCATTATTACCAAAAAATAAGAACAATACGTATATATTTTTAAAATTTATTTTTAAAATAACTAGAGTGCCTTTTGTCGATAGTTAATCTTAAGGCGAAAGCGCCAGGGTAACCCGCGAAATTCAAATTTTTTTACGTTTTTTGCAATTTGTAGGTCAGTGTGAGCGAATTCATGAAATCATGAGGTTTGAGGTAAATGCTAACTTATGGAGCTGTATTGCTGATTCTAATGATTATAATTCTGTAAAGCCATATTAGCTAGCACCGCGAATCATATTTTAATCAACATGCAAGCTCACACTGACCTACAAATTGCACAAAACGCAAGAAATTTTGAATTTCGCGGGCTACCCGGGCGCGTCATCCTTAAGTAGCTGTCGTACCTTATATGTGAAATAAAGCTCTCACGTGCTTCTAGTTTTGTAGGTTTCCACTTCTTCTCCTTTCCGGCTTTTTTCTTTTTGCTTGAATGAGTTATGACATTTGTCGTGTTCGTTTCAACCGCGCGGCCATGGCGTTAAAAAAAAAAAAAAACTATGCCAACATTTTGTAACAATTTGTAAAAGTTCACTCGCAAAACCTCAAATTTGTCAAAGCTATGGTTAAAAAGTTAGAAGGGTTTGAACGTGGCCGCGCCATCGAAACGCGGAGAACCGCGCGGCCACGGAGATCTCAGAAACTAAGCGTTGGACAGACCTGAAATTTTGGTAAATAACAGATTCAATTTGTAAACAATTTGTAAAAATATAGAAAAAAATCCCAGGTTAATATTTTAGGAGCTGTGAGACTAAAACCCCGTGGCCGCGCCATCGAAACGGTGACAAAAACGTGATAGCCGATATCTCTCTGAAAAATCATCGCAGACGTCTAGAGTTTTTTGTAAAACCCAGATTTGAATTTGTCAAAACTTACAAAAATGCAACAAAAAATACTAGGTTAATATTTTAGGAGCTGTGAGACTAAAACCCCGTGGCCGCGCCATCGAAACGGTGACAAAAACGTTATCACCGATATCTCGCTGAAAAAGCATCGCAGAGGTCTGAAGTTTTTTGTAAAACCTAGATTTGAATTTGTCAAAACTTGTAAAAATACAACAAAAAATCCTAGGTTTATATTTCAGGAACCGCGCCATAGAAACGGTGAAAAACACGTTATCGCCGATATCTCACTGAAAAAGCATCGCAGAGGTCTGAAATTATTTGTAAAACCTAGATTTGAATTTGTCAAAATTTGTAAAAATATAACGAAAAATCCTAGGTTTATATTTCAGGAGCCGCGCCATTGAAACGATGAAAAACACGTTATCGCCGATATCTCACTGAAAAAGCATCGCAGAGGTCTGAAGTTTTTTGTAAAACCTAGATTTGAATTTGTCAAAATTTGTAAAAATACAACAAAAAATCATAGGTTTATATTTCAGGAGCTGTAAGACTAGAACCCCATGGCCGCGCCATTCAAACGGTGAAAAATATGTTATCGCCGATATCTCGCTGAAAAAGCATCGCAGAGGTCTGAAGTTTTTTGTAAAACCTAGATTTGAATTTGTCAAAACTTGTAAAAATACAACAAAAAATCCTAGGTTTATATTTCAGGAGCTGTAAGACTAGAACCCCATGGCCGCGCCATCGAAACGGTGAAAAAAACGTGATAGCCGATATCTCGCTGAAAAAGCATCGCATACGTCTAGAGTTTTTTGTAAAACCCAGATTTGAATTTGTCAAAACTTACAAAAATGCAACAAAAAATACTAGGTTTATATTTTAGGAGCTGTGAGACTAAAACCCCGTGGCCGCGCCATCGAAACGGTGACAAAAACGTTATCACCGATATCTCGCTGAAAAGGCATCGCAGAGGTCTGAAGTTTTTTGTAAAACCTAGATTTGAATTTGTCAAAACTTGTAAAAATACAACAAAAGATCCTAGGTTTATATTTCAGGACCCGCGCCATTGAAACAGATAAAAACACGTTATCGCCGATATCTCAGTGAAAAAGCATCGCAGAGGTCTGAAGTTTTTTGTAAAACCTACATTTGAATTAGATAAATTTTTTACAAATAAAACAAAAATCCTAGGTTCACAAAAAACCGTATTTCACCGTTTCAATGGTGCGGCTCCTGAAATATAAATCTAGGATTTTTGTTATATTTTTACAAATTTTGACAAATTCAAATCTAGGTTTTACAAATAATTTCAGACTTCTGCGATGCTTTTTCAGTGAGATATCGGCGATAACGTGTTTTTCACCGTTTCTATGGCGCGGGTCCTGAAATATAAACCTAGGATTTTTTGTTGTATTTTTACAAATTTTGACAAATTCAAATCTAGGTTTTACAAAAAACTTCAGACCTCTGCGATGCTTTTTCAGCGAGATATCGGTGATAACGTTTTTGTCACCGTTTCGATGGCGCGGCCACGGGGTTTTAGTCTCACAGCTCCTAAAATATTAACCTAGTATTTTTTTGTTGCATTTTTGTAAGTTTTGACAAATTCAAATCTGGGTTTTACAAAAAACTCTAGACCTCTGCGATGCTTTTTCAGCGAGATATCGGCTATCACGTTTTTTTCACCGTTTCGATGGCGCGGCCATGGGGTTCTAGTCTTACAGCTCCTGAAATATAAACCTAGGATTTTTTGTTGTATTTTTACAAGTTTTGACAAATTCAAATCTAGGTTTTACAAAAAACTTCAGACCTCTGCGATGCTTTTTCAGCGAGATATCGGCGATAACATATTTTTCACCGTTTGAATGGCGCGGCCATGGGGTTCTAGTCTTACAGCTCCTGAAATATAAACCTAGGATTTTTTGTTGTATTTTTACAAATTGTGACAAATTCAAATCTAGGTTTTACAAAAAACTTCAGACCTCTGCGATGCTTTTTCAGTGAGATATCGGCGATAACGTGTTTTTCACCGTTTCAATGGCGCGGCTCCTGAAATATAAACCTAGGATTTTTTGTTATTTTTTTACAAATTTTGACAAATTCAAATCTAGGTTTTACAAATAATTTCAGACCTCTGCGATGCTTTTTCAGTGAGATATCGGCGATAACGTGTTTTTCACCGTTTCTATGGCGCGGGTCCTGAAATATAAACCTTGGATTTTTTGTTGTATTTTTACAAGTTTTGACAAATTCAAATCTAGGTTTTACAAAAAACTTCAGACCTCTGCGATGCTTTTTCAGCGAGATATCGGTGATAACGTTTTTGTCACCGTTTCGATGGCGCGGCCACGGGGTTTTAGTCTCACAGCTCCTAAAATATTAACCTAGTATTTTTTGTTGCATTTTTGTAAGTTTTGACAAATTCAAATCTGGGTTTTACAAAAAACTCTAGACGTCTGCGATGCTTTTTCAGCGAGATATCGGCTATCACGTTTTTGTCACCGTTTCGATGGCGCGGCCACGGGGTTTTAGTCTCACAGCTCCTAAAATATTAACCTAGGATTTTTTTCTATATTTTTACAAATTGTTTACAAATTAAATCTGTTATTTACCAAAATTTCAGGTCTGTCCAACGCTTAGTTTCTGAGATCTCCGTGGCCGCGCGGTTCTCCGCGTTTCGATGGCGCGGCCACGTTCAAACCCTTCTAACTTTTTAACCATAGCTTTGACAAATTTGAGGTTTTGCGAGTGAACTTTTACAAATTGTTACAAAATGTTGGCATAGTTTTTTTTTTTTTTAACGCCATGGCCGCGCGGTTGAAACGAACACCATTTGTCGGGATCAGATCAGAAAAACAAAAAAAAAAAACAAAAAAATATGACACCATTCACAATTAACCATAAATAACCAACCTATCAAAAAAGTTGATCATGAAAAGTACCTTGGATTAATTTTAGATAACCACTTGAACTGGAAGCCACATATAGAGAGGGTTATGTCTAAACTGAATTCGCTCACGGGAGCCCTACGGAGTGTTGTCCGATGCCTTCCACGTCAAGTACGCTACAATATATATAACACTCTTGTAAAACCCCACCTGGACTATCTAATAGAAGTATGGGACACAGCGGCCAAAACCAATATTGAAACGCTACAAATAGCACAAAATAAGTTAATAAAGGCACTTTTCCATTATGATTACAGTACACCAACACAAAAAATATACAATGAAACTAAGTTAATGAACATATAACAAACATACATTATATAATACTTCATCTTAATCAGAAAAATACTTAATAAAAATATTCACACACAAATACATTTCACAAATTACATTTACCCAACTATTTCGCAAATTAGAAAGAAATAAAAATATTTATGTTTTTCTTGCAACAGGGACTGAAAGGGGGTCTTAAAAATTCAAAGTGGGGTGACTAGGTCATGTGGGGTATCATATGAAAGAACGTGGTTTGCAAATTCTCAAACATTTTTTTATTTTCTTTTTAGGCCGCATAGTTTTTGACTTTTGATGAAAAATTTAAAAAAAAATACCGTTCCCTCCCCCTTATCTCCGAAGTTTGCAAAGAGAAAAATCTGAAATTATTATATGTGATAGAAGTTTATGTAAAGATTACAGGAAAAATAAAACGATGTCTCTAAATAGCACACTTTTTCAGAAATCGGAACGGAACCCTCGGTGCGCGAGTCCGACTCGCTCTTGACCGGTTTTTTATTCCTATTGGTATACTTATTAATTCTTAAAAGTAATGCCACACATTATAAAGAAAGTACTTGGGCGCAAGCTTAGTATTAATAATGTTGGTACAAGGTTTCACAGGTGCTTGCAATTTCGTCAAAGTTGTGTTGAGCAACCACAGACTTCTATTGGCATTTATAAGTTTTGCATTGGACGTTAGTGGTGTACTTCCTTCAGTTTCTGTGTCACTTTCTTGTAACATATTAGCTAGTTCTGCTTCTGCGCTTTGTTTTAAAATTAATCCGGTCCTCTTGACCTGACACTTCATAGTGAGCCAAGAATCATCAGCGCAAGATGATTCTTGTTCTAACAAGTCCTCCACTCTCCGTTTCGGCCAGTGTAATATTCTATTTTGTCCCCATTTATCAGGGATAATTGAGACGATAAATTTTCCTCGTTCCTTGGTTTGAATTATTTTGAAAGGCATGTTTATGCTGCAAAAAAAAACGAAAAAAACTAAAAACACAAATTCATAAACTAACAAAAACTATACGACATACCAAATAATATCAAATTACTCTCTCTCGTACGCAAGTTTTGTCTTCAAGTCGGGCTGTAGTCGCGCTCTCTATCCTTGTTTATTTTTAAGAGACAGACTAGGACACCACGCGAAGTCTACGCGCGACTGGAAGGCAAAATGCCCCCAGGCACATTTTTAATAAAAATAACAATAACTGTGTTCCGGCTGCTGCCGCTGTGTGACTTTATATTTGTAGGGCTTCGAATAATGGACGTTTTTATATTATTATTACCTGTTTTATATTTCTGATAATGGTTTACAAGTATGTAAAATCACTAAATAAATTAAGATGAGCGACGTCTGATGGTCGGACGACGACTGACGTGGGCGCGCTCCGCCCTGCGGCACGGCCACGCCAGGCACGGCTTAGTATGTCCATGCTGTGCGACATCTGATGGTGGCGGGGCCGTAACAACTGTGACAACTCAATAATCATGTCGTTATGGGATAGAATCAGGTTGCCACCGAGATTAATACTAACTAACTAAACAATGTAGATCCAACTCGAATTAGTTGTCTCCCTAAATTAGTTAAGTGCGCTATAATAATAACAACCATTAGTATTTAAGATAATCGCAATTGCAATCTTACTCCGAAAACTATATTGACCGGCACTTATCACCGGTCTGAGCGGCGACGCACAGTGGACCATTGGCGGGCCTCAGCGTTATTGGCGAGGGAGGAGAGGCAGGCGCGCTGAGTCTGCTGGTACATCGAAGCATTCGGAGTCCCAAACGAGCCCCAAATCTCCGACCATTTGCCGGCCACGCCGCCGCCGCCGCCGCCCCGTTAAAATGCATAGCCAAACAATCAAGTACTTACATTTATTTAAAACTAAAACTATCTGTAAGTATAATGTCAGAAATCTCTAAATAATGCAGGTTGCAATTGCAGTCTGAGTAAAGAAGGGCTAACTTACCGTCACATTTATTTTTCAAATCCACCGGTAACATACAACCGTACCTTACACATGTATCATAATCTGCAAGAAAATAATACCAATTAAAATTACCTTCCTTTGCAAAGTATAATATTGTTAGATATTCTTAGTGATACGTTTATTCGTCAGTTGGCCAATGACTTTCATTAAAAATTACTGAAAAACATTGCAGGAACAGAAAGCTCTCATTTTTGTCACAATATAGCATTGAAGTTCAATCTTCAGTGTCTCGTTTGTTATTTTCGGGACTGCCATCCGTCAGCTACTAGGTGTTACGAACACAAGATCTTAAACCCCATTTTTCAAAGTACTAACAATGGTTAGTACTTTGAATAATGGTACAAAATGTAGTTTTAACAGATACTCTGTTACAAAAAAATACTCTCTCAGTATCCATGTTATCAGCGTAATGAATCTCCTTTTGCCTTAATTTCTCGCTCCTTTGCTTTCAGACTTATAACTAAATCGTCTTCATCAAAACCAAACCATACCTCCGTAGGAATTCCGTCCAATTTTATAATATTCGGAAGGCCATGTTCAAGCTGAATGGCTTAAAAATACCTACCTTCAGTAACTCGAGAAATTATCTCCTCGTACTGGTGTTGGTCTATATCTGCAACATCCTGGTCACACTCTTCGGAAGACCATGTTCAAGTAGAATGTCTGGAAAAATACCTACCTTCAGCAGCTCAAAGAATTATCTCCTCGTACTGGTGTTAGTCTATATCTGCAATCTCCTGGTCACACTCTTCGGAAGACCATGTTCAGGTAGAATGTCTAGAAAAATACCTACCTTCAGTAACTCGGGAAATTATCTCCTCGTAGTGGTGTTGGTCTACATCTGCAATCTCCTGATCACACTCTTCGGAAGACCATGCTCAAGTAGAATGGCTAGAAAAATACCTACCTTCAGTAACTCGGGGAAATTATTTCCTCGTAGTGGTGTTAGTCTATATCTGCAATCTCCTGATCACACTCTTCGGAAGACCATGTTCAAGTAGAATGTCTGGAAAAATACCTACCTTCAGCAGCTCAAAGAATTATCTCCTCGTACTGGTGTTAGTCTATATCTGCAATCGCCTGGTCACACTCTTCGGAAGACCATGTTCAGGTAGAATGGCTAGAAAAATACCTACCTTCAGTAACTCGGGAAATTATCTCCTCGTAGTGGTGTTGGTCTACATCTGCAATCTCCTGATCACACTCTTCGGAAGACCATGTTCAAGTAGAATGACTAGAAAAATATCTACCTTCAGTAACTCGGGGAATTATCTCTTCGTAGTGGTGTTGGTCTATATCTGCAATCTCCTGATCACGCTCTTCGGAAGACCATGTTCAAGTAGAATGGCTAGAAAACTACCTACCTTCAGCAGCTCAAAGAATTATCTCCTCGTAGTGGTGTTGGTCTATATCTGCAATCTCCTGATCACACTCTTCGGAAGAGCATGTTCAAGTAGAATGGCTAGAAAAATACCTACCTTCAGTAACTCGGGGAATTATCTAGTGTTGGTTTATATCTGCAATCTCCTGATCACACTCTTCGGAAGACCATGTTCAGGTAGAATGGCTAGAAAAATACCTACCTTCAGTAACTCGGGAAATAATCTCCTAGTACTGGAGTTAGTCTATATCTGCAGTCTCCTGATCACACTCTTCGGAAGACCATGTTCAAGTAGAATGGCTAGAAAAATACCTACCTTCAGTAACTCGGGGAATTATCTCGTACTAGTGTTTGTCTATATTTGTGAAATTTTATTTGATCATGTAATACTTATGGGTTTTTGCCTGAATTAAATGAATTTTATTTTTTTATTTTTATTTTATATCTGCAATCTCCTGATCACACTCTTCGGAAGACCATGTTCAAGTAGAATGGCTAGAAAAATACCTACCTTCAGTAACTCGGGGAATTATCTCCTCGTACTGATGTTGGTCTACATCTGCAATCTCCTGATCACACTCTTCGGAAGACCATGTTCAAGTAGAATGGCTAGAAAAATACCTACCTTCAGTAACTCGGGGAATTATTTCCTCATAATGATGTTGGTCTATATCTGCTATCTCCTGATCACACTCTTCGAAAGACCATGCTCAAGTAGAATGGCTAGAAAAATACTAGTCATCATTATTTGAATGTATTAATGGCTTTAACACAGAAATTGTCTTTGGGCGAAAAACATCTATTAGGGGTTAAAGTATGAAATTGCCGATTTGTACTGAAAAATTTAATATCTCCAACGCGAAGTTCCATCTAAGGTTTGCGCTATTTCGTTCGATGTTGAAGTTCCGTAATGTACTCATGCATTTCTGCCATCTCAACCAGAAAAGCTGTCTCATTCGTTCCAATCGCTCATATCTTTGAAGTCTATTACAGTTAATATGATCAGTACTGGAGAGGGAAGAGCTATCAGCGGCTTACCGACGAGAAAATGCCCGGGAGTCAGAAGATGGAAATCATTGGGATCGGATGACATAGAAACAAAGGACGGAAATTCAATATAGCTTCTATTTGGACAAATAAACTTCAACATCGAACGAAATGTGTGTGACCTGTTTGGATCATATGCTTCCTGTTATTTGATGCATTATTTATCGCCACATTTTACATACTCTCCCATTGAGCTTTCAAATTTTCCCCTGTGTGAGAACAGTGGCATGTACGGCTGTTGTACTGGGGCCCTATTACGAACTCTTATTTCCAGATAGTTTACGGTGTAAACTGAACTGCATGGCAATTTCGTACTATGAACTTGTCAAACAAGCCAGTCAGCGGTCACGTGACACCCTGGCCGACTTCTGCCCGAATATTGCCTGGCAATACCGTATTACGAACGTTCGTTTGACATTTCTTTTCCTATTACAACTGTCAAAAAGTAACCTCACAATCGCTCACAATCCATTTTGTTTACGCTGCGTCAGAGGAACTTTTATTGAATTGTTTTGGATTTATTTGGCGAAATTGTTCGAGTGCTATCTAGTTAACTATATTTATTTATTTATTATTATTTATTTATATATACTTTATTGTACACCACAAAAATACATAACAAAATAAAACATAATATACACTACAAAACATACAATGGGCGGCCTTATCGCTTTCCGCGACTATAATACCTATTAGGTACTTGCATAATTTATTATTGCTTATTACTACAAATCTTACATAATAACTTATAAAATAAGTATTTACAAAATAGTGACACCAGTTAATAATACAGCCCCCCACAAAGTTTTTTTGATATTTATCAATTAGCGACTGCGTCTCCTCCATAACATGGTCCACCGATTCAGTCAAAACATACTGTGCACTTAACATTACCACGTCCTGATTGTCGCTTGCAGGTTCTTGTTGTTCCCTAATATCCAACACTTGTACTATGATCAGTCGTAAACCTTTTTTCTTCTCATTGTTTATGACGAAGGATTGACATGTAGGCAGAGATGGCTTCTATTTTAGACTCTCCCGTCTTGTTCTAGGGTTCTTGTGGGCAGATCCGGAGTCTTGCCTTGCTCTAAGCTCTTTGTTGACAGGTATTTGTTGTTCTGAGAAATCTATTTTATTTTGAATTACTTATTAATACTCGAACTCTAAATTAGCTCTCGGGTAATGATATATTTATAGGTTATTTGCTCATAATAACATTTATGAGAAATATCTTTTTTGCAGCTAATTTAAAGTTTGTTATGTAGGTTACCCTGATTATATTAAATAAAACACTCTTAAGTACATATACATTTTTTTAAATTAACTGTTCAACATAATAAGAATTAAAATAAATTAAACAGACATATTATTATCAACATACCATTTTCTAATACATTCCGCATTATTTAATGCACAATTCATTTTATGGTTCACAGAGTTAAAATCAGTTTTATTTTAACAGAACTTTTTTTGAATGTATCTTTAAATCCTTGGAGTTCCACTATAACGGTATCCGCCTTCATGATATCTTCTTAACAATGTTACTTAATAGTTTGTATTCAATAGTGCAATCGTTCAGAATGAGACAGTATGCTGAAGTTTGATCTGGTATCTCTGAATCACTCTCAATTTCTACTCTCACATCCACAACCGGACCTGTCTTTATCCGCTTGTCTAGAGCAATCGACTACAATCTAAGCTAAATCTCTAAATTGTTTCTCTACTGCCCCCACAAAGTTTTTTTTGATATTTTATCAATTAACGACTACGTCTCCTCCATAACATGGTCCACCGATTCAGTCAAAACATACTGCGCACTTAACATTTCCACGTCCTGATTGTCACTGGCAGGTTCTTGTTGTTCCCTAATATCCAACACTTGTACTATGATCAGTCGTAAACCTTTTTTCTTCTCATTGTTTATGACGAAGGATTGACATGTAGGCAGAGATGGCTTCTATTTTAGGCTCTCCCGTCTTGTTCTAGGGTTCTTGTGGGCAGGTCCGGAGTCTTGCCTTGATCTAAGCTCTTTGTTGACAGGTATTTGTTGTTCTGAGAAATCTATTTTATTTTGAATTACTTATTAATACTCGAACTCTAAATTAGCTCTCGGGTAATGATATATTTATAGGTTATTTGCTCATAATAACATTTATGAGAAATATCTTTTATGGAGCTAATTTAAAGTTTGTTATGTAGGTTACCCTGATTATATTAAATAAAACACTCTTAAGTAGATAGACATTTTTTTAAATTAACTGTTCAACATAATAAGAATTAAAATAAATTAAACAGACATATTATTATCAACATACCATTTTCTAATACATTCCGCATTATTTAATGCACAATTCATTTTATGGTTCACAGAGTTAAAATCAGTTTTATTTTAACAGAACTTTTTTTGAATGTATCTTTAAATCCTTGGAGTTCTACTATAACGGTATCCGCCTTCATGATATCTTCTTAACAATGTTACTTAATGGTTTGTATTCAATAGTGCAATCGTTCAGAATGAGACAGTATGCTGAAGTTTGATCTGGTATCTCTGAATCACTCTCAATTTCTACTCTCACATCCACAACCGGACCTGTCTTTATCCGCTTGTCTAGAGCAATCGACTACAATCTAAGCTAAATCTCTAAATTGTTTCTCTACTGCCCCCACAAAGTTTTTTTTGATATTTTATCAATTAACGACTGCGTCTCCTCCATAACATGGTCCACCGATTCAGTCAAAACATACTGCGCACTTAACATTTCCACGTCCTGATTGCCACTTGCAGGTTCTTGTTGTTCCCTAATATCCAACACTTGTACTATGATCAGTCGTAAAGCTTTTTTCTTCTCATTGTTTATGACGAAGGATTGACATGTAGGCAGAGATGACTTCTATTTTAGACTCTCCCGTCTTGTTCTAGGTTTCTTGTGGGCAGGTCCGGAGTTTTGTCTTGCTCTAAGCTCTTTGTTGACAGGTATTTGTTGTTCTGAGAAATCTATTTTATTTTGAATTACTTATTAATACTCGAACTCTAAATTAGCTCTCGGGTAATGATATATTTATAGGTTATTTGCTCATAATAACATTTATGAGAAATATCATTTTGCTGCAGCTAATTTAAAGTTTGTTATGTAGGTTACCCTGATTATATTAAATAAAACACTCTTAGTACATAGACATTTTTTTTAAATTAACTGTTCAACACAATAATAATTAAAATAAATTAAATAGACATTATTATCAACACACCATTTTCTAATACATACCGCATTATTTGGTATTGTCTTGAATAACATGTGTTATAATCATTAGTTTTTATAAGTTACACATTACATAATGGGTACTTGACATAAGCAACATTTAATCGAATGTCCCAAGTATCGATATTTATGCCCTCCATTATTGTTGAATCATTTGGGTTAGGTTAGAATTGTGACCATTCCCTCTATTGCTGGTGAATCATATGGGTTAGGTTAGGTTAGAACCGCCTCCTTCTGCGAAGAAGTAATGTCAAAGAAGGAGGCGGCGGAGCGCGTGCGGGAGGACGACCCTCTCGCGGCGTCGCTCCGCAGGCGAAGACGGGGCGTGAGTCGGCGGTTGTATGATCGTCGTCATGCGCCTCCATGTGGTGAACAGCGGGAGACAGGCGTGGGGGCGCCTTCTCCTGCATTGCACTGTTCACGACCCACGTCAGTCATTCCTGGGCCCCTCCCCGACGGGAGGGGCGTGCCGGGCCCGCTGTAAAGGCGGGCGGTCGTCGGCGGGGGGCGGGATGAAAGGGCTCTGCCGGATTCCCAGTCCTCCGCCACTCAGACGATGCGGGAGTGCCGCTGGGTTGTTTAGTGGGTATACCGGTTCTACCGGGGAGTCCCACATATCCCACCCGTCCCCCGATGGGTGGGTATGCGTAATGCATTTTTCCCAGCGAGAACAAAAAAAAAAAAGGTTAGGTTAGAGCAGTGACCCTTAACGCGCGAAGGCGAGCGAGCGTGCCGCCGGCGCCGTAGCGGCCGCCGAGTGCCAGATCCCTCTATTGTTGGTGAATAATTTGGGTAAGGTTAGAACAGTGACCTAATACCTCTATTGCTGGACCATTAACGTGACCGTGCTAGTATGGGGAAATGAATATTCTGGTGAATAAATGTTATGGAAAACGACATTATTGAAAATGGTAATTATAGCAAATAGGTTTCTGGATTGATATTATTATGTAGCAAATAGGTTTCTGGATTGATATTATTATGACGGTTGAGCGATTATGACCAATGAAATTAGTGTAAATGATTTTATGTCATTTCACGATTATGGCAACAGGAGCGTTATGACTAATGAAATTATGTCAAATACTTCGAGTATTGCATATGAAATTATTGCATTCTAAATTATGGCAAACATTAGTAAACCGCATTATTTAATGCACAATTCATTTTATGGTTCACACAGTTAAAATCAGTTTTATTTTTACCGAACTTTTTTTGAATGTAGCAAAATTAAGACATCTTCTCACCTATATCGACTTACACTTCACAGTTTGCACATTTCTTTAATCCACTTAATCTTTTCCGAACCCTTTGTCATCATTTTTTAAATGTGGTAAAATAATGCGATGAAACTCTTTGTGGTCTATGTAGCCCTCACTCCAGTAAATTCCTCGATTTCTTTCTAGCCAACTCGCCTGCTTTTTTTCTTCTTGCGTTAGGTAATGGAATGAATATAGTGGTTTTACCAAGAACGTCTGTCTATGATCCTGACTCGCAATCGCCAATTCTTTGATAGTAAAATTATTTATAGAATCTTTAAATCAAATTAAATAAAAATTTGTTTATTTATATATTTATTAAAACGTTAATTACAATTTGGTTGAATTTAGAAATGATCAAAGAGACTGATTTTTTTAAGTAAGAGACTGATTATTATAAACATGAACATGTGACAATTATTTAATAAACATTTATTAAATATGTATGTGTATTCATTGATAGCTGAGCGACAGTTCTGCCACAAAACTTTTTACAAAAAAAAAAAACAACCGACTCCCAAAAAAACACTACAAAGTGAAAAATAATTTTAATTTCGGAAGTCGGTGTCTTTGGTTTTTTATTTATTTTCGTTTTGTTTTGCCACCGACTTCCGAAATTAAAATTATTTTTCACTTTGTAGTGTTTTTTTGGGAGTCGGTTGTTTTTTTTTTTGTAAAAAGTTTTTATTTTTCACTTTTTAGTGGTGCCTACTAGGGTGTCCCTTATACGGGCGAAAAATTTTTTTTTTAAATTTTGAAACGCATACCCCGCTATTGTGTTTATTAGTCTACTAGTTACCTAAATACAGAATTTCAACTTCCTACGTTGATTGTAACCCGTGCCGACAGGGCCTCAAAGTTTTAGAAAATACCTGCTTAAAGTGTTCGCAAATGTAGTTGTAGATGATCACTTAAAACCATTATATTAGATAAATATTGATGAAATCACAAATGTATATAATGCTTTTCATGTAATTAGCTAAAAAGATACAATTACTAAATTTATTTATTTGGATATTTCCTCTTCAAAGTCTCTTTTTTACAGTCTGGGTAAATTTTTCTGTGTTCTTGTACACAACGTAATAAGAACTGCTTCTGTTCTTCATCTGCGGTAATCAAACCATGAAAGTCTGTCATTAGTTTAACAGCTCTTTCAGCAGTGTCATTAACTGCTTTTAAGCTAGAAACCTTCTTTTTAGCTTCCACAAACGCCGCGTTCTCTTTCCATGAAGATACAATTTCATGAAGGAAACTACAGTCAAGTTTCAGTCGTGAAAAGTCTTTACTCTTGACAGAAACGAAATCACTCAAAGATTTCCCTAAAACAAGATAAAAAATACTTGTAATACCTATAAATAAAACAAATAAGTTCTAAATTAAATATAGCCAGAGTGCACCTCATGACAATTCCAATAAGCCCAAACACGGCTAGGATACATTGTTTTATTACTGAGTTCCGATGCCTACGTTCCGGCTTCTTCATCAGATCGGTTCGATGGTACCATTTTCATCAGAACCATTTATTTAAAGCTTCATCATAGTCGCTTAACTATTTTAATCTTATCGCTATCCGTGAAATACTTATCATCGTTGAGGAGTTCCCGTGGCCATCTGTGGTCTTCTTCATCAGTTCCACTTCACCAGATGATACTTTCTGAATGCAAACGCTTGATTTGTTGATGAAAATACCATAATCGCTATATGTATGCCTATAATATTTGAGGAGTTCCCTCGATTCCTCATGGATCCCATCATCAGAACTGAGTTTTGATAAAAATGGGACCAATCTGGAAGTATACCCTTTCAAATAAAAAAAGAATTTTCCGAATCGGTTCATAAATGACGGAGTACTGAGGTAACAAACATACAAAAAAAAAAAAAAAAAAAAACATACAACCGAATTGAGAACCTCCTCCTTTTTTGGAAGTCGGTTAAAAACGTAAAATTTCAAAATATTATAATCATAGTTTTGCAAGGGAGGTGTAATAAATAAAACATTTTTAAATATTTGTGGTACTCCCGGAAGCATGGGGTGAGGCATAACCCTGCGCATCAACCATATAAAACGAGAACTCTTTTTTTGGTTTTAGCGTAACATACTCGACGGCGTTTTCGCATAACCCTTCCGCCACGTTTTGGGAATATTATTAGTATTTTTCCTTCAGAAATAGACGTAGCCAGTTCTGGGACATTTGGTGACTGCAGTAAATGTTCTAATATATGTTTTCTAAAAGAAAGCAGTTCTATATTGAAATTATTAATTTTGCTATATAACAAAAAGCCACCAAACATATTGGAATTAAATGAATAATTACTTTTTTGTACCAGCGTAGGGTTTTATGTTGACAGGAATAATAACTTAGCAGTTGGTCGTGTATGTCAATTGCTCTCATATATTTATTATATTTTATTTGCACTGACGCCTTGTATTTTGGAGTGCGAGTACGGCGACTCGATGTTGTTCATAATTGCTAGTATACTCCGAGCTCAGGAGCAGCACTTCTCTCTTATCTTGTCATTTGGTAAACACAATTTTTTTCATTACGTAATATTATACTTTCTCCGGCTTTTAATTTACTGTGAAATAAACTGAGACTGGGATTAACAGCGCGGTTTGCCCGAAGTGTACCTGTTGTCTGCTGTGTATTTTTTGTCTAACAGTTCCTCTGCTAACCCCACGCTTGTATAAAAATTATCAATGTAAAGAGAATGGCCTTTGTTTATATACTTTTCCATCAGTAACATTACCACTTTTTTCACATGGTTTCTGCCGCCTACCAATTGATCCTATAGTATCTATTTATTATACTACATCACTTACTACATTACTACACTTACACTTTTCATCCATTTTTATTATCTTTTATAAAGATTTACATTCATATATTGTGAATTGGTCTAAAACAATTCGTTTTCTTTAAAATCTGAAATAAAAACACCTATAGATATTTTTCATTGTTATGACACTTACGTCAGGCTGTCAAGCTGTCATTACTTTTTTCTTCTATCTAACTACCTCATAGAGTTTCATAATGGCATAGACTATGAACGTTTCTTTTGATTTATGTAATCTAAATTCTTTTTATCAATATGTTAGGTCAAATATTGTATTTTATAGATAATTTTGATTTATTATTGAATAGCTGTATTTTAAATTACTTTTATAAAATTAATGCACACACACTTGAAATTCATCGAAGAGGTTAGAGGTTTTCCAACGTATATTACTGGCAGATTCAAGCATTGACTGTGGCGTTTGGCATTCTGATGACGGAAAACTTAAAATGTGGAAGGGATCTGAAATTGGAAGACGATTTCGAAAAACGCTGCCTGATGAACAGGATGGATGAAAGACTCGGAGACTGTTCAGTTCTGCTCCGGAAGCTATAAACGAAACATCTCCTAAAAGTATTCTTCGACCGGGAAAACTGATTCCGTGACTAAAACTTACCCGACTGCGGTCGATCTCTAAAGAAGGGTTATAGAAAATAACCATTAATTTATCGGAGCGATTCAATTCAAAATCTTCATCTTCCAAACTATCCGTGCGTGTTTGCCTAATCTGGACTTACTCAAATTACTACTTCAAGCTAACCTCTACCTTCCTAAATATCTGTGTGTGTTAGGTAGGATGTTTTTTAAAAACCGGTCTGTATTTTTTATCTTTTAATATTTAATATATTGTTTCAAGTCTTACTTTAGCCCCCTTTTATTTCTGTAGGCTAGTAGATTTGTTACAGTCTGGCGCCCAATATAAAATCAAAGCTAGCTCTTTCAAATCTTTTTCAAAATTCTAAAATAAACTATCTCTAGTACTATTTCTTTTCGGACTCTTATTTGGCTTAGTCTTTTTTTTATAACATATATTAGGTTCTAGGTAGGTCTAATACTAACTTACTTTCCTCTTCAGCACATACTTAACAAACTTATACTACACCCCCACACACATTCCTTTACCCACTGGTAATTGGCATCCATTCTTTGCTTGCGAGTGTTCTTAAAACCATTCGTGGTCACTTTCAAGTTGAGTTTGGCTTACTCTACGACGTATTATAGGAGAATATCCTATAATCGTTACCACCTACACATAACTCTGTACTTATACCTCATTATTCTGCACCCCACACACTTGCACACCACATACGTTTACCCACTGGTAATCGTACCCATTCTTCGCTTGTGAGTGTTCTTAAAACCATCCGTGGTCACTTACAAGTTGGGGTTTGGTTTACTCTTCGACGTACTATAGGAGAATATCCTATAGTCGTTTATACAAACCTAATATCTATATAACACCTATTACAAATACTTCATTATTCTACACTCTTACACACACAACTTTCGATGTGCCTCTGTGCCTTTCTTTTTGTTTGTGGTTATTTTATAGTCGCATCATTAATTCGGATCCTCTAGAGTCCTCTTAAACCCTCTAGAGTCCTCTTAAACTCTCTAGAGTCCTCTTAAACCCTCTAGAGTCCTCTTAAACCCTCTAAGAGTCCTCTTAAACCCTCTAAGAGTCCTCTTAAACCCTTTAGGAGACCTCTTACACCTCCTCTATACTAAGGGACCTCCTCTATACTCAGGGACCTCCTCTATACTAAAGGACCTCCTCTATATTAAGGGACCTCCTCTATACTAAAGGACCTCCTCTATACTAAAGGACCTCCTCTATACTAAGGGACCTCCTCTATACTAAGGGACCTCCTCTATACTAAGGGATCTCCTCTATACTAAGGGACCTCCTCTATACTAAGGGACCTCCTCTATACTAAGGGACCTCTTTTATACTAAGGGACCTCTTATATACTAAGGGACCTCTTATATACTAAGGGACCTCTTAAATACTAAGGGACCTTTTAAATACTAGGGGACCTCTTAAATACTAAGGGACCTCTTAAATATTAAGAGACCTCTTAAACTCTCTTGAGTCGTCTTTAGCACTCACTCCCTTCGAGTCGTCTTTTGCACTCATTAACCCTTACTTACCTCCCTTTAAAATATTTTAATCCTATTTAACATTAATCTTTAACCATGGATAGAATTATTTTCTTTGAACTTTTAAACAACTTCCCAGGACTTTTTATTTATTTATTTATTTATAATTTTATTTCAGAATATTGCAATCGATTCCATATAAATAGTTAGTAAAGCTTAAAACTATATTAGTAACTTAAATCTACTTGATTCAATTTTTAATAATTTAATTAACAATCATCTTACATTAAAAAGGACACCACCAGAACTGTGTACCTTATTCCAGTGTCCTACAATAGGACACTCAACCCTTTCTGTTATGGTGTTTAGGAGCCCATTGGAGCTGCCCCGCACACGACGCATCAAGGAGGCCACTCTCTTGCGCACTATTGCTCTAAAGCAGTCGGTGTTGGCCTCCGCAAACATCCCCGATGCACTACAGTATCGCGGCAACCCCATCAGCATCCTAAACCCATTATAGAAAAAGATTTTTAGAAATCTTTTCTCTTTTGAGATATTTTCTTAAATTTTTTACTTGATTTTTTTTTTTTTAAACTTATTATTTCACCCTTCAACATTAAAATACTCCCTCTCTCATTTAAAACTATTCGGTAAAAACTTATTCCACCTTTTTCTTTTTGAGCGGTAGCAACTCCCTAAATAAGCCTCTAATGCATTTTTTTTTCTTTTTGGAGCGGTAGCAACTCTCTAAATAAACCTCTAATGCATTATTTTCTGAGCGGTAGCAACTCCCTAAATAAGCCTCTAATGCATTTTTATTTTCTTTCTGAGCGGTAGCAACTCATTAAACAAGCCCCTAATGCATTATCTATCCTTAGAGGTATTCTTATATCCTCTTTCTAAACTCAAGTCTCCCTTGAGCCTTTCTTAAACTTGAACTCTAACTAACGAGTTCTCTCTCTTAAACTAAGTTTTTTCTTAAACTTGGGTTATTCTTAAACTCAAACTAACTTGAGTTTTCTCTTTTAAACTTGGTTTTTCTTAAACCTTGAATCTTCTGGAGCGGCTAACAACTCCATAAAAATAAGCCCTTGTTAAATATATTTTATTAATGGTTTTAGACGTGAGCGGATTACAACTCCGAAAATAAGCCTACTGTTATTGATTTATCAGGTTGAGTAGTGATCATTGAATGTGAATCCTACCTGACCTAACTTCGTAATATGTCGGTGTGATTGAATGAAGTATGTACGTTTTGTGAATGCTGTAATATTTTTAACTTTCAAAATTTTCAATTGAGTTGAAAATTTTCTCGGGGTTGATGGGGAAATATAGTATCTATTTATTATACTACATCACTTACTACATTACTACACTTACACTTTTCATCCATTTTTATTATCTTTTATAAAGATTTACATTCATATATTGTGAATTGGTCTAAAACAATTCGTTTTCTTTAAAATCTGAAATAAAAACACCTATAGATATTTTTCATTGTTATGACACTTACGTCAGGCTGTCAAGCTGTCATTACTTTTTTCTTCTATCTAACTACCTCATAGAGTTTCATAATGGCATAGACTATGAACGTTTCTTTTGATTTATGTAATCTAAATTCTTTTTATCAATATGTTAGGTCAAATATTGTATTTTATAGATAATTTTGATTTATTATTGAATAGCTGTATTTTAAATTACTTTTATAAAATTAATGCACACACACTTGAAATTCATCGAAGAGGTTAGAGGTTTTCCAACGTATATTACTGGCAGATTCAAGCATTGACTGTGGCGTTTGGCATTCTTATGACGGAAAACTTAAAATGTGGAAGGGATCTGAAATTGGAAGACGATTTCGAAAAACGCTGCCTGATGAACAGGATGGATGAAAGACTCGGAGACTGTCAGTTCTGCTCCGGAAGCTATAAACGAAACATCTCCTAAAAGTATTCTTCGACCGGGAAAACTGATTCCGTGACTAAAACTTACCCGACTGCGGTCGATCTCTAAAGAAGGGTTATAGAAAATAACCATTAATTTATCGGAGCGATTCAATTCAAAATCTTCATCTTCCAAACTATCCGTGCGTGTTTGCCTAATCTGGACTTACTCAAATTACTACTTCAAGCTAACCTCTACCTTCCTAAATATCTGTGTGTGTTAGGTAGGATGTTTTTTAAAAACCGGTCTGTATTTTTTATCTTTTAATATTTAATATATTGTTTCAAGTCTTACTTTAGCCCCCTTTTATTTCTGTAGGCTAGTAGATTTGTTACAATCCCCAACACCAGCATATACGTGAATTTTTAAAATGATTCCATGCATATCAGCTAATACATATAATTTAATGCCGTAACGATGTCTTTTCCCTTTTATGTACTAGCGGAAGGAAATTCGCCCTTTATATGCATACATGAATTTTTAAAATGATTCCATGCATATCATCTAATACATATAATTTAATGCCGTAACGATGTCTTTTCCTTTTTATATACTGGCGGAAGGAAAGACTTTCCATAATATTAGTGACTCGTCTACTGCTATATTTTTTGAGGGGTAATATGTTGATAACATTGTTTGGTTGAATATGTCTATTACACTTTTTACTTTAAAAATGCTTTCTGTTCTATTATTATTTTGAACATTTAGTGCCCTTAATATTAGATAAAATCTGTCCCTTGACATAAATAAATGAGGGCTAAGGTTCATGAAATAATTTTTGGACCAATATTCGGCCACCCTATTTAATTTAAATGTGCCCATAAATAATATAAGGCCGATAAACACTTTAAATTCGACAAGTTTATCATCACACCGCCTTCTAATTATCTATTTAAATCTAAACAAAAGAAATCCCAGGAAGAGATAAAAAGGGTACACCGACGCGTGCGCCCGTTTTCTTTTTTTATGGCTGGCAAAATAACTACGAACAATTTTTGTAAAAATTTAAAGTTTTACGACCTGGACGGCGCGGCGTGCTATGAAGACTAGCTTATCGCAAAAATAGTACATAAGTAACGCAAACAAAGAAAGTTTAACATTTAGGTATGTAGGATATGATCCATCTCATTAAGATTTTTAGATGAATGATTTATTTATTCGTGCATTATTGTACGCTGAAAACATGTGTTTGTTGTTATATGGGTGTTGTTATAACTTCATATTTAATTATTGTTTATCACGATTATCTTTATTGATGAAAAATATGATCCTGTCATATTTTTCATCAATTATTATGTATGTTGTAACGTTGTACGTTGTTATTTAATTATACCTATTTGCAAACTGCATAATATAATAGTTTACGCTTGTAACTGACGTATACAGTAATTAAAAACAGCTAGCAAGCTGTCCTTAATTACTGTCGCGAACTTCGCGGACGAAACTCGTTGGTTGGTGTGTGCCTTCCCTCTCCATAACGTGTGGTTAACGTCCGCGCGCTTCTAGAGGTCGCGGTCGGTGGAACAATCTCGACCGGTGCACGAGTGCATGTGATAGATATTTAATTATTATGTGTCTAATATTTAAAAATAAACACTTGAGATTACCTTGATTCCGGAAGTTAATGACATCTGTCACATTTATGGAGCTTGAGACCAATATAGAAGTATCTAATTTGACTAGTTATTGTGTTTATAAAATATACCACTTGTAACTTGTAAAAATCGTATAGATGTTATTACTGTAAATAATTACGTAATATTTAATAGTACCAGCAATATATTTTAGAATTTATATTGCTATTTTTTTAAAGTTCTGTCTGGTTTTTTAAAGTCAAATTTTCTCATAGACCTCGTATTAAATATGTCAAACATGTCGTTAATTTTTTTAATGATGATTTCTGTGTGTTCTGAATCTTTAAACTTTGGCAGCTTTAGTTCTTCCCTACAAGCCTTCAGGGCAATAGCAACACTTCACTGAATAATTGAGTTGCGAGTTTAACCTTCATTATCTGGCTTCTAAAATTAATATGTCGCTTCGACAATTTGTTGCCCAAATGAATGCCTTCCTCCTGCATTTCGTTAAGACTTACCAGATAATGCCAAGCAACTTTTTTGTTGTTAATATCTTGGAAATCTTTTTTGGCCTCAAATTGGTTTCTTATGAGTTTCACTACATGGCTTGGGTCAACAAAACAAGCAACATCTGAGTCATCTGCCGGATGTTTAAAGGTAGTTTTTAAATTTGCCGGATCTTTAATTTTGCACCCAAGCTGCTCGATTGCCGTGAAATTTGTAGTATGCCCATCAAACGTGAGGGACACGACGTCAACTCCAGATTCAAAACACTTTATATTGAAAAGGTTTACAACTCCTGAAGTATGCGTTTTCATGCAATATCCCGAAGCTAACACTAGAATCGTAATCTGCGTGACAAATAAGGACACTTTCATTTACGGATAACCACTGGAAAATGGTGTTTTATCCGAGTTTTACAGGTAAACATTTTGGCTCCTATCGGGCGCGACACGCCATTCACAGAAAATACCCATGGCGCCTCTACGGCGCCATCCGCACGGAATCGGTTAAATGGGTATAATATAAGCTCTGCTTATTGGAATTCTATTCTTTACATTGTATAAATAAATGTTCTACTAAACTTTTGTTCTTTGATATTAAAATGTTATCACAGCTTGTGCAATTACAATCAAGTCTTTTAATTAAAAATCCACAAACATATGCACATGCCCGAGCTTCGCCACTTGATGTTTCAATATTACAGTAATTTTCAAGTTCCTCAGAGAAATCTGAGGAACATGTAAAATTCTGTAACATTGAAATTGTATCATTTGCATATGTTTCTGGATTTGGTCAATAATTCTTTGTAGTTTTCAATTATTGTATCGTAGTCATCGGTTTCGCAATTTCCTGTGCTTAGGTGAGCTAGGCTGCTCAAGATAAAAGTTTTTAATTTAAGGCTGCAACAAATTGTCCAGCAGTAAGATTGTAGTTGGCACCACAATTACCCCGAATGCAGCCAAACAGGTTTTCCAGTGGGTCCTGCTGTAGTCTGCGGGTGGCAAGACTTTCAATATCTGAATGTTTATTACGGAGTCTATTCCACAAAAGTTCGATTGCATTCAGGGTCCACACCCATCCATCTTTTGAAGTTGGTGTGCGTGTGTAGTCTACAAATTTTAAAGTATTAACAAATAATTTCAATCCCATGCACCCATCAGTAAAACTTTTTCTTGAATTAGCTCTGTACATTTAGCAACACTCTATTTTACATTTTGCTGACTACATATTGTTTTATTTCGGAATAAGTAATTAGAGGTTGATGCGAGATCCCACTGTTTATTATGATAGGACGCGTTGTCGGCTACCACGACGGAATTGGATGGTGGTAGGTTGTGCATTAACTAAGTTCGGAGCCATTTTTCATAGTTCTCGAAATTCATATTGTCGTGGTAGTCGCCTGATTTGGTAACAGCTTGAAAAGTCAGCAACGCATGGGCTATAAACCCAGTTTCAGACCCTGCTTGGACAGAATCTTTGGAGGCATGAGGAACAAGGTGTAAAGTTCACTTATCCTCCATAGAAAAGGGAGGATCCTCCGACCAGACGGGTGTTGTGTCTGGTGGGCTACTGCCCGACGGTTGATGTCGGGACGTTGTATATATGCTAATCGCGTCATCAATAGGAATTGTTTCTACCAACTCTGGTTCCTTGTCACCACCAAACGGAACAATAAAACCACTGGCTGTACTCCCTAATACAGCTGCAACTCTGTCCAGTATATCATCTGGGGGTATGTAATCTGGAACCCCCACCCCCCGTCTGTAAAAAAAATATTAATTATATTCATGAACAACTAAATTAATATATAAAAAAATTGCAACAAAAACTTACTTGGATGCGGTTCATCCTTATTTTTGTACAGTGCTTGCGAGCATTCTTTTTTAAATTTTCCCATTTTAATCGTAGCTGCTGTGGTGTTCGACGGCAATTTGAAATAGTGGCATTGAAATGATTTGTTAATCGAATCCATTCTTCTGTTTTGGTTTTATTGTTGGTGGCATTGGTTGTTTTAGACAGTATTATTTTCTACCAAACCCACCAAAAACTTGGTTTCATCCTTAGTCAAAGGTTTGCCTCTTACCTATAATAAGGAGAAATATTATTTTGAAATGTTTACGAGATAAGAAAATCTTAGCAAACTTTAGTGCACTTATTAAGGTTCACAGGAGTTGATACACCTCCAAAATTATAAAATCACTTACCACTTCAGACTCCATAGCTATTTATCACAAGTAAGTAATTCAATATATTGCTTTTATAAAATTATAAGTTTCTCTAACGACGATTACTTTACGAATTACGATTGTTTCTTTTTGTTTGACAACAAAAATACCACGCCACTCACAGTTCACAGATAATAAAACGCGTCCTAGTTAGCCGTGTCATGACATTCCTTTTTACCTAACACTTTTTGAATTTTATCACAAATTTGTTCGTAATAATAGAATTGTTACGTCTTCGGTAAATATATGTATTAAAAGTCCATAAAACAAAATTGTCAAGCCTATTTAAGCTTAGCTTTTTTATTATTACAAACAAACAAACTATGTTTGGTTTTATAAATTTTGTTTACAACGGAATGACCAAGAGGGAAAGGATTTCAAAATATCTGCGGATTGAGCGACAGCAGGATCGTCTTTTTTCGATATTAGGACGCGGTTTGGAGATCGATCCATAGATTGGTATATATCGACGATCGATTTATATCTTGGATCAGGGGTTCAATATTAATTTTGGCCATTAGCCACCTTACTAACTAGGGACGCAAACGGCGCTTTCATATATCTGAGGCCGTGCGCTGCGTTAAGCGGGCGTCCGTCGCGGGTGTCCGTCACGGGGACCCGCGCCGTGCTCCGTCGCGGACAAATTTAACCCGTCGCGGACGCCCGCGACGGGTCTCCCGCGACGGGCCTCTCGCAGCGCCGCCAGTAAAATTTTGATCGCGCGGGTGTACAGTCGATATCATGGATTATTTGTTGATATACTACCTAGCCAAAAGACGACGTAGACAAGAGCGACAGCCAATCAGCCCATATGTCACGTCTAGATTGTTGTGTGGAGAATTTGTATCAAAGTTTACGATATTAAGAGAAAATGAGAAGAAAGAAGAAGGGTCATCTGTGACCCAAGCCCGGCGCAAACCAAACATATCTCACTTTTTTTGTTATTTTATGTATTTAAATATATAGATTATTTTTTTTTCGATTTTAGTGGCTAACCTATTTAAATTGCCTTCGTAAGGCAAATTATTATTTTTTAACTAAACCCGGTTAAAATCTTTTTCAAAAATGTAAAATCAATTGAGACGAGTTATTACCTACCAATAACTACAGAATTCAATATAAGTAGCTACATTATAAATATAGCTAAGTTTTGATTACAATAACAATGGAAAAAACCATTGTAGCGAGATATGGTCGTAAAATGATCGGCGATTCTACTTATCTCGCTAGTGTGACACACAAAAGAACTCGCACATGCTATCTCACTCCTGCACTCCCTAAAAGAGCGAGATGTCTATATTTGGGTTTTTTACCAGCACTATAGGTAAATCGCGTACGTTATGTACACCCCAGAGATTGAGAGCCGAAATGCTATTCTGGAGTAATAATGTACATGCAATCATGGAAGAGGAACATAATAGCTCATGCTATGCTCATGCTCATGTCATGTCTTAAGTGTGGTTTATTACTTAGGGTGGGCTAGACATCGAGATGACTTCCAGCATCCCGCACTGGGTATAGACACTATACTTATAGTAATCATGATTTGATTTAAATATGTTAGTATTTATGATTTACAGATTTATGTACAATCGCGTTACTTCCCGGTGATACACTTTTAAAACAAAGTGCTTTGAACGACTCTACGCTGCAAAATTGCGCGTGTGTGCGTGTGGCTCTGCTCACATTTAGAGCAAGAAAAATTATGCTATTTCAATCAGAACATAGAGCAGTAAAAAAAAACTTCCAAATTCAAAAATTACGTAATTTGCTTCTTTTTTGACATGTATTTCCAAGTATAAACACATAGAAATATAGTTATTTACTTTTCAATAGCACTGCACAAGTAAAAGGTCCCTCTCATGCCGATTAAACACAAAAAATGTCATTATAAACATTTTGTGTATTTATACACATTACCTACTCACATACTAAGATATGAGAAACACAAAAAGACGTGAGGCGCTCAAAACAGCATGAATTATAAAAAGTATTAATATTAAGATATATTTTCTTGAGAACACTACGCGTGCACATTGATTCTCAAGCAGAAATAGAAATTAACTCTTAATAGCTTAGCAAGATTTCAACTAACGCGCATTATGTTTTACGTAAAAACCAGTCTCAAAGGGGCGGGGCGCGGTCTGCGTACGGACGCCACCTGCGCTGGCCATGCAAGCGATTTTAATCTTATGGGTGGTCGACCGGAAAGTAACGCCACTGTACTTACATGATTATATAGTTTAAATATTATATAATTTCAACATCATGGGCCATCACTTTTCGACCTTATTACTATAGGAATAAGGTTCATTATGATTTCATTGAAAATAAAAATATCTAAAGAAAAAGCCTTTGTTTAATTTCCAGAAAAACATTATGTTTTGTCTTACACAGGCAATTTAACTAATCTAACTTAGTAAAAAACCAAAATATATTATTATATAATATAATATAATATATATAATATAATACTCGCTCTTTGAGGGAGTGCAGGAGTGATATAGCATATGCGAGTTCTTTTGTATCCCACACTAGTTGGATAAGCCGAAATGCCGATCATTTTACGACCATTATCTCGCTACAATGGTACCTAACTTGGTTTTTTCCATTGTAATTGTCTTTACTAAAACATAGCTATATAATGTAAAGCTTCTTATTTTGAATTCTGTCGTTATTGGTAGGTTTGATAAAAATAATATTTTGCCTTGTGAAGGCAATTTAAATAGGTTAGCCACTGAAATCGAAAAAAGAAATACCTGATAATTGATGTACTTAAAATAATGAAAAAACTAAAATATGTTCCGTTCGCGCCGGGCCTGGGTAAATTTTGTATGGAACGTGACCCTTCTTCTTTACTAAGTACTTTAAAATGTCAACGTCTACATTTGACGAATTATTTTGGAAACTTGAAACATATTTGAAACGTAGTTTTAGTACTCTGAAAGTAAAAAGTGTATCAGTTATATCACCAATGGAAAGGTTGGCAATAACAGTGAGGTAAGTAAATAAAATGTTTTTCTTAATATAACATAATAATTTTTATTTAGTCAGTCATTGAGAACTTCAACAATTTTGTAAGTACGTAGAGCCAAGAGCACGCCTTAGGTTAGGTTGAATTTACTAAATCAAAATCACAGGCACTTATCATAATTAACATTTTTTTTTGTATACTACCTATTTTAATGAGAACTTCAACAATTTGGTAAGTACGTACAGCCAAAAGGACGCTTTAGGTACTAAATCAAATCACAGTCCTTGCAATTATCATAATTAACAATATAATTGTGATGTATGTAGGTAGGCGCTAATATGGTACATGTCAGTCTTTGAATACAAAGCTAATGAACGGACGTGTCGGTGTTTTATTTCTCGTACTTGCGGCTAAGAACATTACAGTGGCGACGAGTGGATGGATTGCGTGTATTGTACGGTTATACATTGTGTTGGATAATGTCTATCGGCAAAGTGAGCGAATTTGATGTAAAGACGGGAGTGTGGTCGTCGTATATAGAACGACTGGACATGTACTTTACGGCGAACGAGGTAAAAAGTGAGCGTAAACTACCTACGTTGATCGCGGTTATGGGGGACGAAGCATATGAATTACTAGTAAATCTAGCAAGTCCTAGTAAGCCGTCAGAGTTGACATACGTAGAAGCCGTCGATTTACTGGCACAACATCTACAGCCGGCACCGTCAGCATTAGCGGAACGGTACAAATATAGACAAAGGCGGCAGGGGGCGGAAGAAACTATAGCATGTTATGTCGCAGAATTGAAAAGGTTGGCGCGGTTTTGCAAGTTCGGCTCCAACCTAAGCGAAAACCTGCGAGATCAGTTCGTCTGCGGGCTTAGAAGTGACACGATACGTCAAAGATTATTTGCGGAGGATGACGCTCTGACGTATAATAACGCAGTCAAACTGGCGACTTCGTTAGAAGCTGCGGAGCGTAACGCGGCGGTGGTACATGCAGCGGGGACGGCTAGCATCAGAAGGGACAGCGCGGCGCAGTGCGGAGACATGCACGCCATGGCCGTAGCGGGCGGCGGGCGGCGCTCGGACGCGAGCGGAGGCAGCTGGCGCGGCAAAGGAGGCGCGCGAGCGCAGCGCGGAGCGCGCGGTGCAGCGCTTAGCGCGGCATCAACAGGCGGGAACATGCAGGGAAAGCGAATGCTTAACGGGAGCATGAGGGCTTGTGCGGGCTGCGGAGCGACCAGTCATGGTTACGAGACCTGTCGGTTCCGGGAATACGAGTGCAGCCGGTGCCGTCGGAAGGGTCACTTGCGGCGAGTGTGCCCGGAGCAGGGTGCCGCGGGTTTAGCGGACAAGAAAGAACGCACTATGCATTATGCGAATACGGAGGAACCGGGAGAGGGGCAGATGACCTGGCAGGAGGAAGAGGACTTCCATCACTTATGCCTCAACGATTACCGAGCGGTTAGTTTGCCAATTTCTATCGAGAATAATACGATAAATATGGAAGTGGATACAGGCACGGCGGTGTCCTGTATCAACAGTGACACGTATAACAGGGTTTTTAGGCATTTAAATTTAGAAAAAACAAGTGTTAGGTTTAAGTTTTATGATGGGTCTGTTTTAAAGCCGTTAGGAATTATAAAGACAAATGTAAAATATGCGGAGGTAGAGAAAAAATTAGATTTGTTTGTTATTGAAGGTGGAACAACATCACTGTTAGGAAGACAATGGTTGTCGGAATTAAATATAAAATTACCAATTTTTAGTAGTTGTAATAAAGTGGATAGTGTTCCATTCAATAAAGAAATACAATTGTTACTAAACAGGTATAAGGAGTTATTTGATGGAGGTTTGGGGCGATACACAGGAGGCAAGGCAACATTACGAGTACGGGACGGAGCGGTGCCGGTATTCCATCGCGCGCGGCCGCTGCCGTATGCGCTGCGCGACCGAGTCGACGCAGAGTTGGAACGCATGCTGCGCGATGGCGTCATCGAACCTGTCGACTGTTCAGACTGGGCTTCTCCATTGGTACCGGTAAATAAGGCGGACGGCTCATTAAGGATTTGTGCAGATTACAAGGCCACCGTAAACCCTGTTTTGCTTGTAGATCGTTACCCTTTACCTAAAATTGATGATGTCATAGTAAGGTTGAGTGGGGCGCAATATTTTTCAAAAATAGACCTTTCACAAGCCTATAACCAAATTGAGTTAGACGATACAAAAAAATATACGGTGATAAATACTCATAGGGGTTTATACCGGTACAATAGGTTGGTTTACGGCCTCGCGTCTAGCCCCGGTATTTTTCAGCGTACAATGTGCAATCTGTTGAGTAATATTCCTAATGTGGAGGTATTTTTGGATGACGTAATAATCGGAGGGAAAAGTAAAGAGGAACACATGAGGGCTTTAGAAACGGTTTTTAGTAGATTGCATCAAAAGGGACTAAAGTTAAAAACAAATAAATGCGTTTTTCTGGTAAAAGAAGTGCAGTACTTGGGGTATATTTTAGGAAAGGATGGTATAAAGACCGACCCTAGGAAACTGGAGGCCATAACTAAAATACCTAGGCCTACCAACGTCACCCAGTTACGATCATTTATAGGATTGATAAATTTTTACGCCAAGTTCATACGGAATATGAGTGCTAGGTTAATGCCTTTGTATGAGTTACTCAAGAAGGGAAAGGTTTGGTATTGGTCGCGCGACTGTGAGCGAGCATTTAATAACATTAAGAATGTATTAGTTAGTTCAGAAGTATTAGCTCATTACGACCCAGAGCGCCCTCTTATCTTGACTTGCGATGCGAGTGCGCGCGGGATAGGGGGGGTCCTCACACAGCCGGCCCGGGACGGCCGCGGCGAGCGGCCGATAGCTTATATATCGCGTACTCTGAGTGACGCGGAAAAAAACTATTCACAAATTCATCGCGAAGCGTTGGCTATAATATTTTGTGTCAATAAGTTCCATCAATACTTGTATGGCCGCCGTTTTGTGTTGAGAACGGACCACAAACCTCTAGTATCCATTTTCGGACCGCATACGGACATACCGACTATGGTAGCAAGTCGCATGCAAAGATGGGCTATAATTCTTTCAGCTTATACTTACGATATAGAATACGTGAAAACTAATGAGAACGGAGCCGACGGACTGTCGCGTTTACCGGTCGTCATTAGCGAACGTAAACAAATGAGTCACGCGGTGCCCGAACAAACGTATTTGCATTTCATTCAACAAGCTTTATTGTTAGATTACGAGGAAATCAGACGCCAAACTGGAAAGGACCCACTGCTATCTAAAATTTTGAGTTACATACGAGATGGTTGGCCACCTGAGTGCGATATAACGTCACTACAGCCATTTTTTAACAGACAAAAGGAAATTTATGAGGAATTGGGCTGCGTTTTGTGGGGCCATAGGTTAGTGGTACCGGAGAATTGTAAAGAGAAGGTTTTGCACATGCTCCATGAGCCGCATATGGGGATAGTCAAGTCAAAGGCTATGGCGCGCAGTTATGTGTGGTGGGCTGGCTTAGACGAAGCAGTGGAGCGCATGTGCCGTGCGTGCGAACTGTGCGCAGCGCAGGCAGACGCGCCGCCGCGGCAGGCGCCGTGCATGTGGCCTTGGCCGAATCGTGCGTGGTCTAGGTTACATTTAGACTTCATGGGACCCATATTTGGTAAAACTTACTTAGTTACAGTTGATGCCACGTCTAAATGGGTAGAAGTTTTTAACATGACAAGTACCACGGCCGGGGCGGTCATAGACAAACTGAGCGAACTCTTCAGTAAATTCGGGCTTCCCAAACAAATTGTGTCAGACAATGGACCACCTTTTACCAGCACTGAATTCCATAACTTCGCAAGCAATCATGGAATAGAACATATATTTACAGCCCCATATCACCCGGCGTCAAATGGCCTAGCGGAAAACGCAGTGAAAACTTTTAAACGGGTCATAAAGAAAGCCGCACTGGGTAAACAAAACATAGATAGGGCATTATGGACTTACTTGTTACATTATAGGAACACCGCACATTCAACAACAGGGGAAAGCCCAGCTATGTTATTGTTAGGCAGACGGCTACGAACTAAGTTAGATATATTAAAACCGGATAGGGAAACTACAGTCGCTAAATCACAGAAACGACAAAAAGAGGCAGCAAAAGGGGGGCATAGGGAAGTAGGCCCGGATGAGGAAGTATGGTACAGACAATTTTTGAAGGGGGAGAAATGGGTACCGGGGCAGGTAGTACAGTGTGTCGGGCCTAGTAACTACAAAGTGAGGGGTAGCGGGGGAGAGATAGTTCACAGGCACATCGATCAAATAAAAAGAAGATCAGTCAGACAATCGTTATTATCCGTTCCAGAGATTGATCAGCAAGGGGTCGCTAATCCGGTTTTGGACTGTGGTAATGAGCCGTCTGTGTTGCGTGAGGGGGGTCAGTCTGCGCAGTCCACAGATGAGTCAGGGTTGAGGTCTCCGCCTCCGGCACCGGAACAAGGTGAGGTCGCCGAGGTTGTGTCCCCGGCAGCGCCACCCTCCCCGGAATTTCAAGATGCCTTGCCGAATGTAGTATCGCCCCAGCCTCGAGAGCGCCTTGTTAGACAATGTCGAATTAAAAATAAACATAATTATAAGGTCTAGTTAGTAATAGTTGTAAGAGGTGTTGGGTATTTTTAAGCTATCAATATTATGTAAAAGCTTGTTGTGGAGGAGTGTGATGTATGTAGGTAGGCGCTAATATGGTACATGTCAGTCTTTGAATACAAAGCTAATGAACGGACGTGTCGGTGTTTTATTTCTCGTACTTGCGGCTAAGAACATTACAATAATAAGGCTACTTCCGATCTAAATTACCATATATACCACCATACCATACCACCATATACCATACCATACCATATTACCATATATTTATTATTTATTATTATTTATTATTTTATTATTATTATCTTACTTGAAATCTTTACATATATTAAAACATTTAAACCAGCGTGTCTGTACATTGAAGATATTTGCGTAAAACTAATTGGGAATGGTTTAAAAATAGTAATATATTACAAATCGGCGGTTTTCTCAATTTTTGTCTGTCAGTTTGTCTGTTTATCTGTTTGTACACGCTAATCTCCGAAACTACTGAACGGATTTGAATAAAACTTTTTTGTTATATTGCTACTAAGCCAAGGCAACATATAGGCTTTAATTTATTTTGAAGACTTCAATGCCTGATGTGGAACATAAGTAGACCAGCTAAACAATGCGAGGTATTGAAATGGTGCCTTGGCAAAAGTTGTTCAGCGTGATGGGTATTTTCTGTTGTCGTCTAGAAATCAAAGGTCTGGAGAACTTGAAGTGGAACTCTAAGAGACCAACTAAAGTTCACGCATACGAAGTTGCGGGCACCCACTAGTCTTCTATATATATAAAATTCAAAGTCCTGACTGACTGATTGATTGATTGACTGACTGACTGACTGATATATCAACGCACAGCCCAAACCGCTGAACCTAGAGACTTGAAATTTTGCACATAGATACCTTATAGAGAGTAGGCATCCACTAAGGAAGGATTTTTGGAAATTCTAGCCCTAAAGGGGTAAAATAAGGGATGGAAGTTTGTATGAAAAATCTTATTCCTTGAGTTAATGGACTTGAAACTTGGCATGAATATTTATCTACATATATTATAAAGATTGTCATTTTTAGTTTTCCTAAACTACCCCCTCAGGAGGGATTGGGGGGTGTCAAAGTTTGTATCAACGCACAGCCCAACCGCTGTGGCTAGAGATTCCAAATTTGGCACGTATGTTCCTTGTGAGGTGTAGGGGTGCACTAAAAAAGGATTTTTCAAAATTCGACCCCTAAAGGTGTGAAACAGCGGTCCAAAGTTTGTATGAAAAATCTTAGTCCTTGAGTTAATAGACTTGAAACTTGGCATTTTTAGTTTTTCTAAACTATACCCCCTCAGGAGGGATTGGGGGGTCTCAAAGTTTGTAAATAGGAATTTTAAAATGATAAACTGACTGATTGACGGGGTGATATATCAACGCACAGGCCAAACCGCTTGGTCTAGAGATTCCAAATTTGGCACGTAGGTTCCTTGTGAGGTCTAAGGGTGCACTAAGAAAGAATTTTTTAAAATTCAACCCCTAGGGGGGTGAAACGGGGGTCCAAAGTTTGTATGAAAAATCTTATTCCTTGAGTTAATAGTCTTGAAACTTGGCATGAATATTTATCTAAGTAAACTAAACTTGTTTCACCGAGGCTATGGATGCCTGGAAACTCGCTTGCCCGAATTCAGACCCACCCGACAATCCATCTTCCCAGAGACGGTGGGATGAGCCGCTCTGCAGAGTAGTACAGAACAATTTACTTGACACGTCTGCTACTACTGCGGAGCGTGCGCGCCTGCTTGCTGTGGGCAAGTGGGAGTCCGGTCTGTGGCTTCATGCGCTACCGTCGTCGAACATTGGCACTTTGTTCGACGACACTACTTTCCGCCTCGCTGCTTCCCTGCGACTTGGAGCTCCTTCGTGTTCTCCTCATCGCTGTCACTGTGGCGAAGTTGTCAGCAGCCTCGGACACCACGGCCTGTCTTGCAGCCGAAGTGCGGGTCGCTTAGCGCGGCACGCTAACATCAATGACATCATCCGACGAGCCCTTGTCACCGTCGGCGTTCCAGCTGTATTAGAACCCAATGGCTTGGCACGCGACGATGGCAAGAGACCGGACGGCATGTCATTATTTCCATGGAAGGTGGGAAGGCCTTTAGTGTGGGACGCAACTTGTGTCGATACTCTTGCGCCATCCCATCTTCCTGGCTCGGCGTGCTGTGCTGGCACTGCTGCTGCGGCTGCGGAAAACCTCAAGCGGCGGAAGTATAATAACCTTATCGGTAATTATATTTTTGAGCCGTTTGGGGTTGAAACCCTTGGGCCGTGGGGTCCGAGTGCCCATAGTTTGTTTAAGGAAATCTCCAAACGGCTTGTTGACACTTCCCGTGACCCAAGGGCTGGCTTTTACCTTGGCCAGAGGATTAGCATTGCCATACAACGTGGCAATGCCGCCAGTCTCTTGGGTACTTTACCAGTCGACAGCGATGCGGAGGAATTTTTCGACGCCATATTTTAGTTTTTTATTAGTTTTAGTTTAAGATATTATATTTTTAAGTTATTTTATCTTATTTTTAAGTATATTGAAATAAAGTTGTCTTTACTATTTAATAAAAAGTAATCAAAGTAAACTATAAAGTTTGTGTTTTTAGTTTTTCTAAACTACCCCCACAGGAGGCATTGGGGGGTCTCAAAGTTTGTATGTAGGAATTTTAACGCGCGTTTCGATTTACTCAAAACTCAGTATTTATACTTGAGACCAAAAATTACGAATAACGTGTGGGGTAGTCAATTTTACAGGTCAGGTTTTACTGCGGGGCTTAACTCGAAAATTGGTGTAAATAATCTTTCTTTTATTTTACGGAAATCTCCTAAACGATTTTTTAAAATTGTATCCCTGTGGGCGAAAACAAGGAATATAGTTTATATGAAAAAAATTATTCATTTGCTTAATTAAGTTGAAACTTGGCACAAATACTTGCCTAAGTAAGTAATAAAGTTTGTCATTAATAGTTTTTTCCCCAGAGGGAAGAGTAGAGGGGAATGGGAGGGGCTGGTGAGGAGGGAAAGGGGTAGGGGAGAGGGTGGTGAGGAGGGAAGGCGGGAAGGGGAGGGTGTGGTGAGAGAGGGAGGGGAGGGGTGGTTAGGAGGAGGCTGAGGGGGAGGATGATGGGGGGGCGAGGGATAGGAGAGCATAGTGAGGGGGAGGGTGTGGAGAAGGGAAGAGGGTGCGGGGAGGTTAGCGGGAAAGGGATGTGGTGAGGGGGTGATAGAGAGAGGGGATGGAGAGGGTGAGGGGGAGGGTGGGAAAGGGAGGGGTTAGAGAGAGAGGAGGGGTGAAAGAGAGATTAGGGGGAAGAGGGAGCAGTGCCTTTACACATTAAAGTTGCTTTTTGTATAGCACTGATTCATTAAAGAAACCCAGCCCGACAGAAATTACTGAATAGAATAGAAAGTCGGAAACTCGGAACGACACAAAAAACAGGAGTAAACTCCAGTCGTGCGACGGAGCTGACACACACGCTTTTTTTTATTTGTTTGAACGCGCTAATCTCTGGAAGTACCAGTCGGACTTTAATAATTATTTTTGCATTTCATAGCCCAGTTCTTAAGGAAGGCTATAGGCGTATTTAACATCACACTAGAACTCTTAAGTGCCGAGCAAAAAAAAAGTGAGAAGGAACGCTAAGCGAAAATGATGTAATAGCCCGGGAAGGCAATGCGATGCGACCCACCCTGGGTTGGGGGAACATGAAATTTTACGCGGAAGAAGTTGTGGGCAGAAGCTATCTCAATGCATATTTTCCGACATTCACGCGGGCGAAGCCGCGGGCGGGTGACGATGTCTGTTTACGCTTTGATTGTCTTTGCGTTTCTCTGTTTGCTGTGTCATTTTCTTGTTCAGATGTACTGGTGCCAGGTATTGCGACCTCACGAGCGCTTTGCATTGCGACCTCATCAAGAATACCTGTATCGGCCGAAGAGTCCTCCTGGAAAACATATACGGATTATAAGACCACCCCACAGCGGTTCACTTTACTACAATTATAAACACTACAACTCCATTGTCTTGCTTGCAATGTGCAACGCTAACTATGAATTCACCTACATAAATGTTGGAATACAAGGTAAAGAATCGGACTCTTCAATTTTCACCAAGAGCAGGTTATATCAACAGATGAACGATGAGCTATTAGATTTTCCTCCTCCAAAATCATTGCCAATGCTGCAAAATAATAAACCAACCAACACTGCAGCTACCACACCAATGCCATACGTCATAGTTGGAGATGAAGCGTTTGGATTGTCTACACAACTCATGCGACCATACGCGCGGGTTATTTCTTTGGACTACACAAAGAAAATATTTAATTATAGATTATATAGAGCTAGACGTTACATTGAATCGACCTTAAAACCTACCTTTACTTATCTTACCTTTGGAATAATGACTAATAAGTTTCATTTCGTTTCATTTCATTTCATTTATTTATTCTTAACAATTAAAATTGTGTTGAATATTACATTACATAAAAAGTAGGTATTACATATTAAATAAAATTATCACATGCAGAAACAATACTTCAAAGCATAATTAAATTTGATGTCAAATGATTAGTCAATTAATTAAAATAATTATGTCAACAAAGAAATATAATGTCAAATTACTTAAATACTTCATGATAATAATGGCGGTAAATTGGAATACTTCATCGTCCACTTAACGTTTCCAGGAAACATGCCATTTTTTTCATAAAAGCAATTTGTATTTTGCATAATTTTGTACGAAAAAGAGACGGACACGGTAATATCAGCGATGTTGTCATTACACCCCGCCATATCCGCAATATCACAAGTAGATTTGGGCTAGTTCAAAGAAACTCGTATAGAATACGAGATCAGTTCGCCAATTACTTTACTACAAACGGTAAGGTATCGTGGCAAGATCGCTGTACTTATTTATTAATTACTAGCTGGTGAACTACAAATAAAGAAATATAAATTTATTAATTGTAAAATTAAGTTATAATAAAAAGTACAAAATCACCTGTTGACTTTTTTTCTGCGTCACTGAAGCCCTCAAAATTTTCATAACTATATGAAAATTTTGAGGGCTTCAGTGATTCATCCTTGCAAATCTCAAGCCATGCAGCTTGACGTGCATCCCGGTCTTTATATAAGTCATTAGACATATCCCATAAAACGGGGCGACATTGGACTTCTAAAATGACACGTTCCGTGTCAATAATACTCATAGTTATCAAATTATGAAAAAGACTGTACAAGCACGGAACGTTCGGCACGGATAACGCAACGGCGCTCACTGATTTCCTAGAAACATCTCCGCTCGCGTGCTCCGTCACACGAACACCCGTCGCCCGCGGGGCGGGTCCCGCCGCCCGCGCCGCGTGCGACGGGCGACCCGCTGCACGCAGCGCTGATCTATGAGATTACATGAAACAGCACGCCACGCGAGCGCCCGCGCCGTGCGCATGCCTAAGGTACTGATACGCGTGCTCAAAATAAGCGTGCTTAAAAGCTTGCTTAAAGTAAGCATGCTCATGCAACTGTTCACATTTGCCGGCAATAAGCATGCTTTCTTGAAGCATACTCATAAATAAGCATGCTCAAAGCAAACGGACCGGACAGACGTGCTGCTATTCAGCACCAGGCTCTTGGACAAAATGGATGTACAAAGATATAGTGATAGTGCTATCCGTACAGAACTCAATAAAATAATCATATTGCTTGCAACGGAATTGTGTAAGAACATTTTGGTGAAAAAGAAAAAAACAAAAAAAAGGAGAATCTGGGTTCGTAATTACACTCGGCGTCAAAAAAATCGCACCTCCGCGAAAATTATTTTCAAGCGTTTATAACCCTTAACACACGCATTTACCCCCACCAATATTGGTATCATTTGAAAGCCCATTAAATAAACTTAAAAAAACAATTCAATTAATTTTTATTTTTTATTGGATAAGTGCAAAAAACAATAAAGTTTACAAAACAATAAAAATCCTTAACTAAGCCTTAATTAAAAACAGATTAATAAACACAAAAAAAAATACAAAAAGTTTCTTAAAACTAACCTAAAACCTAGTGTTACCCCCCCTTGCCCGGATGACGGCTTCCATACGCTCCCTCATGGATCTTACCAATTTTAGGAGCTCTTCTTGAGGGATACTGGCCCATTCCCCAATAACGGCCTCTTCGAGCTCCTGGAGAGTCGTGGGAGTGGGATCACGAGACCGAACCTTGCGTTTCAAATGGTCCCAAAGGTGCTCTATCGGGTTCAGGTCTGGACTTCTCGCTGGCCACTGCATGACAGAGATCCCAACCTCTTGAAGGTAGTCGCGCACAATTAATGCAGTGTGAGCGCGAGCGTTATCGTGCGTTAATGTGAACCCCTCGCCAACAAAACCGGCATAGGGGACCACATGCTCTTCCAGGATCTCTGTGACGTACCGGTGAGCAGTCAGCGACCCTTGCCCGCGAGCACCTCCAATCCGGGAGACGCTTACAAGGTCGGTTTTGCCGTCGGCCGACATGCCGCCCCAAAACATACAGGAACCGCCCCCGTATTCCACCGTCTCCTGGATGCAGGGTTGGGCGAAACGTTCCCCCTGTTTTCTGTACACTCTTCTGCGTCTATCGTTGCAAAACAGACACACTCTCGTCTCGTCTGAGAAGAGAACAGCTCTCCATTGGTCAAGGGTCCAATTGACGTGTTCGCGAGCAAACTGCAAGCGGGCTCGCCGATGCTCTGCGGTCAATTTTGGACCCGTAGCAGCTCTGTGTGTCGCTATCTTCTTCTCCCTCAATCTTCGTCTAACCGTAGAAATGCTCACGGTTGTTCTGCGAGCGGCCTGGAGCTGCTGTTGCAACTCAACAGCATTAGAGAACCGATTTCTTAGGGATGTCGATACGATGAATCGGCCGTCTCTCTCCAAGGTGCAGCGACGTCTACCAGACCCATGCCTCCGGACAAGGCCACTGGTCTCCAGGAACCGCTGGTATACTCTTCGAACCGAAAAACGGCTCAAGTTCAGTTGCCGAGCGACATCACACTGACGCATCCCTGATTGCAGTAGTGCAATCACTTGAGCGGCTTCATCAGCAGTGGTATCCATCTTCAAGGTGGTTTTTTTTGTGAAAGTTCTTCTCGTGTATCCTCTTCAACGGTTGGATAGCGAATGACCTCCATTCGAGATGTCGCTACGCCCCCTAGGGGGCGTGGCATGCGGCTCCGGGGCATAGCCCCCTGTCCGCGGATGCAGCACGTTGGCCCGTAAATACGGGCCCCTCATTAAGTGGGCCTCACACGGCCTAGGATGAAGGGGCGCCTCGCGCCCCTGTGTGTAGATGCTATATTTGTGTCTGTAGGCACGCCACGACGCTGCTAGTCAGCGCCGCTTTCTTCACCGTACCCCGGCGGTCAGCCCCTACCAGGTGGAACCCCCATCTACATGGGTGAAGCCCAGCAGAAGGCGACCAGCGACAGAGGTACGGACTCGACGTTCCTACAGAAGGGTGAGTGGCCCCCGCCCATCACACTTTCAGAGCTAGCCGAGCCTGCGTGGGTTAGGGGGACCGTGTCATGGGTGTGTGGGTGGCATTGTACTGTGTGGCGCCACCCGGTGTCTATGCGAATTCGCGCGCCCGCGCTGCGTCTTCGCGTGTGTACTTGGTGCATGTATAGTGATGCATGTCTGGGGTTTGCCACGTGATACGCCTAAATTATCCTAGCACGCACCACGTGACAGCGTATGTATTTGTAGTGGAAGTGTCGCTGTCACAAGTGAGCCGCGTGTAGCCGGGAGCGGCTCACTCGGAAGGTCAATCCGGTACTGGCGATGGGGTCATTGTCCGCAACAGGTCGCGGGGCATGACCTCCATTGAACCTGTATTAACCCTTTTATACCCACTAAAGGTAGCGCAAGTTGTGCCCCTTGTGAGGAGCAAAATTGCCATTTTTTTTTAAAGTCACATTTGTGGTATCAAGCTTTTTTTTTAGTGAAATGAAATGTTTTTTTTTTAAGTTTATTTAATGGGCTTTCAAATGCCATCAATATTGGTGGGGGTACATGCGCGTGTTAAGGGTTAATAACGCTTAAAAGTTATTTTCGCGGAGGTGCGATTTTTTTGACGCCGAGTGTAGATAAACAGAAGAGAATCACTTGGAGCAAGTAATCGATTGTTGGCAGAGATGCAAGGCGAAGATCTCGACAGTTATAAAAATCATTTGCGCATACTCCCGCACAAATTTGATGAGCTACTTTCTAAAATTGAGAGTGTCATACAAAACGAAACACTTGTATGCGAGATGCTATTCCAGCTAAAGTAAAACTGGAAATTACATTGAGATATTTAGCTTTCGGAGATTATACACATTATCAGCACTTCACAGGGTTGGAAGATCTACAATATCTGAATTTATACCTGAAGTTTGTGCTGCAATATCCATGGCTTTAAAGGATTACATTCGAGTAAGTAAAACAATGTCGTATGAATATTTGAAAAGGTTTTATTTAGTTTTATAATGTAATCATATTTCGAATATAAATCAAAATGACAGCAAATAATTTTTGTAACACGTTTTCATATTTAGAATATTGATCAAAACGGCAGCGAATATTTTTTTTATCGTGTAGGTATTCATATTTAGAATAATAATCAAAATAGCAGCGAATAATTTACGAAAGTTTCCATGCCTCACTCAACAAATCTATTTGAGCATGACCTTGTTGCGATTGGGCATTGCGTGTATCTGCGTCATTTTGTATGTTTAAGGGTAGAAGTGTAGAATAGTTCGAAGCACAAGTGCCGGGTTGAATGTTTGAATATGAAAGCATGTGACTGTTCGAAAATTGAAGGATGTTCGTTTGCGTGTTCGAAGCTGGGAGTGTTGAAGTGATGGGTTGAATGTTTGAAAATTGAAGGATATTCGTTTGCGTGTTCGAAGCTGAGAATGTTGAAGTGATGGGTTGAATGTTTGAAGATTGAAGGATGTTCGTTTGCGTGTTCGAAGCTGAGAGTGTTGAAGTGATGGGTTGAATGTTTGAAGATTGAAGGATGTTCGTTTGCGTGTTCGAAGCTGAGAGTGTGGAAGTGATGGGTTGAATGTTTGAAGATTGAAGGATGTTCGTTTGCGTGTTCGAAGCTGAGAGTGTTGAAGTGATGGGTTGAATGTTTGAAGATTGAAGGATGTTCGTTTGCGTGTTCGAAGCTGAGAGTGTTGAAGTGATGGGTTGAATGTTTGAAGGTGAATAATTGTAGGTTTGTGTGTGAGTATTTGGACGTACAGATAAATTAGGATACGCTTGCCGGGGTTGGTCAGTGGATGGGTGACCATCTTTACATACCGAGATTCCTCCGTGCCTCGGAAAGCACGTTAAGCCGTTGGTCCCGGCTGTTATTCGTGGATCTTTGACAGTCGTTACGGGTCGTCAGAAGCCCGAAAGTCTGACAACCAGTCTTACCAAGGGGTATCATATTACCCAGTATCTGGGTTGTGGAGGTCAGATAGGCAGTCGCTCCACGTAAAATACTGGTATTCAGCTGCATCCGGTTAGACTGGAAGCCGACCCCAACATAGTTGGGAAAAGGCTAGGCAGATAGATAGATAAATTAGGATAGGTACATATTTCGACATCTAGAATATAGAATAGAATATTCATTTATTTCATTTATTTGCTCAGAACGTAGGTATTTACAATAAGGTGGTTACAATAATATAAAAGAATCCTTGTACATTCTACCATTCTACCTTGTACATTTTACCTAGCCGCAGTAAAAATTGCTTGTATTTCATTTTGTACGCCTAATGCTTCGTAGAATGGAAGTTGCCGCAGTTGAGACGCTACGTTCAATCCAAAAAAATGAAACTCATCTTCTGCGTTTCGGTTGTTTATCGCGGAAGATATATTTAGAGCCTCAGCAACACCAACTGTTTCGCCTATATTTTTCACTTTTTTTCGCCTTCCTGAATAATCGTCAGATGGTCGTGATTCCTCAGAGATCGACGCCGACGGTAGCGGTGTCGGTGTCGGCGGTGTCGGTGTCGATTCAGTATCTTGTGATCAGTCAGGACTTCTCTTTTTATTTATATAGATAGATCGATAGATAGATTTTGCGAATTCACTCCAGTAACATGTAAATACATAAATTTCGACCTGAATATGATTGATAACAATCAGTTGAGTTAGGCGTCGTGACGTGACTAAATCGGCATCTCGGGGACTGGGTTGCGCAAGGGGGTAGTGACTCTCTTTGTAGCCTTGCTTTGACAGGATGGACAAATCCAGTTCGACTTCGTTTCTCCCGTTAACTTGGTCTGATTCCCAGCATTAGCACATACGACGTGGAACAGTAGATCGCATTTGGAGCATTTTATGTTCGTTGATCTCAGCACCTTGTGACATGATTCACAGTCTGTTGTTAACCATTATTATTGTTTATTATTTAAGTATTCCGTAAACAAAGTCGGTACCACAAAATTCTTGGAATCTGAGCTAGGACAGCTGCGTCGGCCGCGGTGAGTAGTACCTATCTCCCGGTAGTGTGAAAGAGATCAATTATTTTTTCGGCGCAGTTCGTCTCGTTTACTCGAGGTGAGGTGCAGCTTACCTCAGCGCACTGTGATGCCGGACGCGAATTCTATTGGAATATTCACTGAACTTTGACACTAGTTCTTCTTTCGGTAAGGGTACCATATTTTGATAAATAAATGTCTTTGGTACCATATTATGTAAACTATTTCTTTTTAATTTGAGGACAAAACTATATTTTTCGAAACGCGTCCATACACAACAGGGCCTCAATTCTGCTAAATGTAATGTAGTTCAATTGCACGTCGTCAGCATGGCAATAGCATAAAATGACACTTTTGGTATTCTGCTCCTGTTATGAAAGTTGAATAGCGGCTACCCAGCCGCTATTGATACATTGCGGAATTCTATTAACTAATGGCGTCACAATAGCGTCAGCACGGCAACATAAATATGTATTCTGTTCTTATTTGAAGTTTGTACCGATAGCGTTGGCATCGTCGAGATCTGTCAAAATTGGCCATCGAGAAGCAATTGTGCAGCCATACGTTTTCTCTCACATTCTCCAATAAAAAAAAGTGATAACAACAATGCCGCATCACATTTTAAGATGGAGATATTTAGAATTGGCCAGCAGGGAGGAACGGCGCGCCGTTCCTCCCTTTTGTTCTTCCTCCCCTCTGTTCCCGGCGTTGTAGCCTCTCGTCCCGATGCCGCGTTGTCGGTTGCCGCGGCATCGGGACGAGAGGCTACAACGCCGTCGAGCGCAAGCTGTACTGAGGCGGAATATCGACCCTATGGTTATTTCGCCGGACACGGAGTTTGTAAAAACGTTCCGCCTTAGTAGAAACGTTATAAAAAATATCGCGGAAATCATATCTCCGTTCATACCCGACGAGCGAAGATGTGATGGCATTCCGGTTTTGATGAAGGCAAGTTCCTTAGGCCTCTGCCTTGAATTTTGCGGGCAGCGGGCAGCGGCGGCGGCGGATTGGGAGCGGCAGGATTTTATGCGTGTCGCTCGTGTCACGTAATGGCGGCCGGTCTGCATACTACGACGAAAATGTGCGCGTGAGGCGCCAATGAAGCGTAGGAGTTTTTTTAACTACTGATAATAACGGAAACTCACTAGCACTTTCAAAAATTTATTAATAGGTCGTGGATTACAATAAGCCCGTCACAATTTTCTCTCTGTTATATGGAGGTAGGCGCGTCAAGTACTGTCCTGGCTTGCGCGTAACTGTAGGGACGCTGGAGCCGAGGAGCCGGTTGCAGGACCCGCAGGGTTGACGATAGTGGTGCCGGTAGCCCGATGCCAGTAGCGGCGTCGTAGGCCAGGAGCCAGCAGCGGTGGCTCGTGGCAGGAGCTTGTGTCGTCACCAAGTGACGCGGCAGTGGTTTTCACGGGTTAAAAACCCGTACGGAAAAACCCGAACTTTGGGACAAACGGTCCCATACTGTGCTTCACTTTCGATATGAGTGGCGCGGAGTTCTCCGTTTTTTATAAGACTATGAGATGATATAAAACTTCTTCTTCTTCTTTTAATGTGGGCTGTGGACTCCTGTGTGATTCACGGCGTGAATTCACGCCGTAATTTTTGCCGCGAAGTCGGCGCGAAAAGCATGCCCCCCACACTCGCTATCGTTCACAGTTTAATTCGCGCGTACCTACGTCAGGAATGGACGCCGAAACATGCACTGCTGTCTTCACGCTGCTGTTGCTGCTTCACGCGAGTGTGGATGCGTTCGCGTTTGCGGGAGGTTCGCGCCCCGCGAAGCCTTTGACACGGGCGCCAATACCGACACTGAACGGGAAACAAGACGTGAACAGGCGCGAAGCCCTTGAACGGGTGCGAAAGCCATCCACAGTCGCGGTGCGAGGCTTTCACGGGTGTTCACGGCGCGAATGTGGAGCCCGCATAGTGGCTAATCCGTGTTTTCACGTTCGCCAATGTCAAGTGAGCATTGTCACTACACGGTTTAATTGGATAAACTTGGAGTAAACTTGAGTATCCACTAACTTTATAAAACACAAAAGTTTTTTGAATCGCAACAAATACGTTTATAAGATGTCAGACTACGCTGTCAAACATCAAAAAAGCGGCCAAGTGCGAGTCGGACTCGCCCATGAAGGATTCCGTAGCAGCTAGTAACATAATATAAAAGTTCTTGTAGTTCGTTGTACCTTGATTGATGTTTTAATAATAGGTACTGTATATTTTTTTAAATTAAGTTATTGATAAGTAAACATTATAAATAGGTACCTAAATCATGGGATTTAGATCTAACTACAAGCGAGCCCATATAGGCTTGTGATAGCTAAACAAGCTAATATATGTTCCAGTTTTATTTTTATATTTGAGTTGATTGAATGAAACGTAAATTGCTGTTTACGATTTATGACGTATTAAAAAAAAACTACTTACTAGATCTCGTTCAAACCAATTTTCGGTGGAAGTTTACATGGTAATGTACATCATATATTTTTTTTAGTTTTATCATCAAAGTGGTAAAATGTGTGTAACTTCTAAAATAAGAGATTTTAGAAGTTACACACATTTTACCACTTTGGAAGTGTCTCTCGCGCAAATTATTATTAGTTTAGAAAAAAATGATATCAGAAACCTCAATATCATTTTTGAAGAACTATCCACACGTAGGGGTTTGATGAAAAAAAAAAGTTCGAGTTTCAGTTCTAAGTACGGGGAACCCCAAAATTTATTGTTTTTTTTCTATTTTTGTGTGAAAATCTTAATGCGGTTCACAGAATACATCTACTTACCAAGTTTCAACAGTATAGTTCTCATAGTTTCGGAAAAAAGTGGCTGTGACATACGGACGGACAGACAGACATGACCCATAAGGGTTCCGTTTTTTGCCATTCGGCTACGGAATCCTAAAAAACTAAGGAATTCTGTCAATTTTGCCTGTTTAATGTTTTTACACAGATTAAATAATAATACAGATTAAATAATAGTACAGAGTCACTGGTACGATCTAATCTGTGGTTTATAGCCAAGCTGATGCGATGCTGACGACATGCCAGCGATATCCTGACGACGTTCTTTTCAAAATTAGTAGAATATCGTTTTTAGATCAATGGCGTTGGCAAAGCAATCGCGTGGCTGCGACATAGCAATTTGTGGTAAAATAGCAGAATTGAGGCCCAGGGGGCTTACTGACGCAACTATAGTATTAGTATTAAATATATTATGGTGATTGCGCTGTGTAGCCCGCGAATTTCAAATCATCTATAGATCTGTCTAAGTTAGATTTCGTACAGATTCGTCAAACGAACGAAATCTAACGAATCTGCACGAAATCTAACTTAGAGAGATGTATTGATATTTTTATGGGTAAAATATAAATACATTATCTTTTATTGCCGCGTATCATACTTTGATCAAGATACAACCGGACACGGACCTGCAAATTGCAAAAAAACCAAAAAAAAAAAATGAATTTCGCGGGCTACCACTGCGCGTCATCCTTAATGTCTTATCTGTGGTATTATGAGCAGGGAATGGGTGAATGAACTTCGTTAGTATTTTATAAAATCTAACTCGTGAAATTATAAACTATCGATAAATTGAGACTGTACCATACTGCTTACAATATAACGTATAAATTTTCGATAGTTCATAGTCTATGTATAGTCTATCCATGTCAAACTGCCAAATTGTGAACTGGCAGCATATTTGAATGCGACAGAGCGCACCTTGCACGCTGATTGGTTTAACATCACGTGTGCCCGCGCCGTGATCTTTGGCTGTCATCTGTCATTCGCTGTAAGTAATTCGTAAGTCGCCGAACATAAACAAACATATGTTTTTGTGGTTTTTAATAGTTTTCGTGTTGAAAATAACAAAAAATTTATAAGAGTTACATTTAAACAAGCAATTGAAGTTTCAGTGATAATTAGTTGCTGAACATAACGCCGAACTATGTATTTTAGAGATTCAACATCTGTCTGCTAATAAAATTACAGGTAACAATAATAGATGGGAGACTACATGAAATTAGATTTTTCATTGACCATTATTTGGTGACAATAATAAGGTAATTTTATGTTCAAATTTTATTTCAAAAGATTCACTCATCAATTACTTATGCTAACATATAAAAATATAGGTGACTATATGAAATTAGAGTACATTGAAATTATTTTATAGATGCAATTGATACACTTATTAGAAGCTGTCAATGCATAGACATGTCAAAAATTTTGTTGCTTACAAATAATCACGATGCTGCATCATAATAACAGTAGCTTGTTTTACAATATACGGTCGCTTGAAAAGCATTTATTAGACGGTAAAAGTTTGTCGCTGACCTATTATTAATTCATTAGACAACTAATTATATTTGAAGACGAGAATGACATTTTAAAGAAGCTGCATTAATTAGCACCCAAATTTTATTTATTACCTTGCACCAATTGTGCACCTGTAAGCGAATTACTATTCTTAAAAACAAGTCTTGTACTTTCCCTTTGTGCTTACTACACCCTATATCACACTACTATTATAAAGGCGAAAGTTTGTGAGTGTGTGTGTGTGTGTGTGTGTGTATGTTTGTTACTTCTTCACGCTTAAACGGCTGGACCGATTTGGTTGAAATTTGGTATGCAGATAGCTTATACCCTGGATTAACACATAGGCATCTGCGCATATCGAAAGTGAAGCACAGTAAGTATGCCGGGAGTAGGGTAGAATTGGGGGTTCTGTATCACGCATAGTTCTCGCTACCGCTCGAACTGCGTGATACAGTACCCCCAATTCTTTTCATCGGTCTGCGATACAGTTGGCACGGTTTACATTTCAGTTGGCAATACAGATTGAATCTGTCTGATACAGAACCCTCCATGAGTTTTGCATCACTTTGATGATATACATCAAAATCGCAAATCTTTTGTTTTTTTAGTCGGGCTGTCTACGATACAATTTGCAATGCAGATATAATTCATTAAAAAGAAGGAATTTCATCTTCTGGCAGTATTTGGTAGCATAGAATGTCTTCTGAATCAGGCAACACTATAATTCTTTTTTTTTACTAATTAATGTCAGGCGGAGGATTTTTTGACGTTCCAGCCGTTTTTTTAGGACCAGGATGTACGTTGTCAACTCGAACAAATGTAAGGAGCTCATTGTGACCACTCTTGACTGTGAGATATCGCGTATTTTCAAAAGTGGATTTTACTGAGTTTTGCTCTGTCTTGTCTGTATTGTCCTGAAGTTTTGATGAACTGGTGTTAATTATTTTCTGATCAGTCATGTCTTGAATAAATAGAATCTCACCACTAACATTCTTGAAAATAAGTTTAGAAATGCCTTCCAAATGAAATTTCGATGAATGAAGCATAATGTGAATAATATTATTAATTTATTCTCTCTCTTGATGAAACAAATAACGTTGATTAAGATCGAACCATCACACTACAATGCTATGTGTTTAATGCTATGATGGAGATATGCGTATTAAATATATACTCTCTTCCTTTCACAGCGTTCAAATAAAAACAATGAGGAAACTGTATAGCATGTTGCATCCAAGGATCGTCATAAATCTCCCAATCTTCTATAACACCTCCACATGAAAAACATGCTGCTTTATCATTTATACTATTTCCACAGTAAAAGAATCCAGCGTCAGCCATTTCCATCACTAATCTTTTCTTTGAATCGACCGTTGCCCAGTAATAGTTAAATGAAAATTGACGCATTTTGAACGTGTTATACATGTCATATCGAGGTTTGTATTCATTTTGAGACATGTTCTATTCACTTTCTTTCAATTATAAACGTATAATGACATCGTCCAGCTTTTGTTAACAACTTATAAAGACTGGACAGAGGGGATAGGAAACTCTATGATGCGTTTTACCAAACTATAGAAATAAAACAAGAAAATATTTGTTTTAGAATTTATTATCAAAGCACCACTTATTTAAACACAATACATTTTTTAAAGCACATACAGAGTCATGATAAATACAGTTATATAAATCTTGAGAATATTTGTATTTATCGTATAAACTTAGCAAACTAGAACAACCTTTATCTTCCAAATTTAATATATGACAATTACTATTTTCTAAAATACACTTTAACCACAACACTTTTTCTGAACCTTTGACGTAGATACGTTTATCTCTTAAAATATCTATAACTAAATTCTGATAATTAGAATAGGGTACAAACCCTTCGTACCAGTGTATCTTTCTGTTACGTTCAATCCACCTTACTTGTTTTTTTTCTTGTTTAGTTAATTTTTCAAATGGAAATGGTGGCTTTATTAAAAACACTTGTAATGTTTTATTATAAATTATAGCGATTTCTTTTATTATAAATTCATTTGTTTCTGTTTTAAAGCCTTGAATATCCACAATAGCAATCATGATAACCTGCGCACAATGTTGCTGAGAGGTTTATATTCCACAAGGCGATCGTTTATAATCAAACAATATGCAGTCGTCTTATCTGGTATTGCTGTAGAACATTCAATTTCCAACCTCACGTCCACTGGGCCTGTTTTTAGGTTATCGTTTTGTCTTGAGCAGTCTAAGATAAAGAGAGGGGCTTTTTCTTTGAACTCCTTTAGGTCAAGCAACGGGTCTACTGGACAGTTGTAATACGACTGACGAAATTTCACGAACATTTCGTATAATATACTATATTTGTTCTCAGAAAACTTTAAACCTAAAGGTTCATATGGATAATATTGTGAATTCAAAAAGAGCGTAACGTTTGTTACTTCACAATGATCGAACACTGAACTGTCTTTAGTTTTATTATTTTGTCGATTAGTTTGTAAACAAAAAATTACATATCTGGGTTTTTCCAATTGTGAAGCAGTTTTAACTGACCAAGAATGCTTTGTGGTTTTAGGTAGTAATGGATACTCATATAAATCCCAATTTCTAAACGCCATCTGAATAGGTTTATCTCTTTCTAAATGTTTTAAAAGTGTCAGTCGTTCTCGGTCTGATACTTTTATGTGTGGTATCCTCCACTGAACTCTTTGTATGTCTATTTGAAAATGAGCAATATCATCAGTGAGGATAACACTATTTAAGGTAGTGTTACTTCTATTCAATATAAGTTCGTGTTTGCAATTTATCACTATTTTATTGTAATCCTCTGCAAACCCTAAAACCTTATTTAATGGTATCACAGCACTAAAATGCCCATCACTTTGAAATCCCTCTAAACTCCAACCCCATATGGCAGCAACTTTATTTTCTGCTTCATTTAATGAGATGTATGATTTTATTGTTGATGTTATTCCAGAATTTTTAATGCGGTCTATTTCAATACCATTCATTTCGTATCTGATGTCTTGAAACAAAGACATAACAGGGTTATTAGTGAACGTAACAGTTTTCTTGATCGGATTCCCATCTTTACCGATGAGCTTCGCTTGTCCTTCGATGTAAATTGAACTGGCTGATGGTAGCACGTATATGTCTTGCTGATGGATGGGAATTCTGATTTCATCGTTTTCTCTAAAGCTGTTATTGTAGGGATTGTATGAATGGACTTCATAACTTTCGATCGTAGTGTCGAAGCGCGGTAATTCACTAATCTGTAGTAAATTCATACTTTAAACCCTAGGGCTTTAAGAAAATCTTTATTTGCTTTAGTCAATTTCTTAACTTTTTTCTTACGTCTTTGCAGCTTAGCAATCGCAGAAGAACTAAGACGTTTTGTTTTTTCAGAGGTATTTTTATAGTATACTATCATTTTGCTTTTCTTAAATGAAGACGTAATTGAACCTGTTCCTCTCCAAAGTTAATACAGTGACCAAATTGATCTACAATCTTAACAGATACCGATGAAATTATATTTTTGTTTACTGGAAAGTAAATAACATTTTGTGGTACTTCCATGCACTGATGACCTGGAGTAGTATCAGACACAAATTCATGGATAAAATGAGATGGTAATCCGTTGCAGTAGGAACCGTAAACAAGATCACATTCGATTCTGATTACAGACAGACCTCTATTAATAATGGGAATATTTGGTCTTGATTTGAATACTGAAAAGTATATCAAACCGCACTCGTATTGATCTGACAAATATAGTGGTGGTTGAAAGTATGAAACCAATTCCGATTTATTTCCAGAGATGGTAACCGTAGTAGACATGCTTCAATACTGACCACATTCGGAAGATCCCGTTTATTTTATTCCTTCACTACACCAAAAATTCTTCAAAAAGTTTAAACAAAGATGTCCACAATTAAAAGGGTGATCACGTTGAATGTTATCATAATTATAGTGAATATGGGATCCCAAGTATTTTATAAATTCCTTTGGAGGCTTAAGGTTTCCGTAACTATCAAAATACTCAATATAATCGTTGTATTTTGCATAGGCTACCCAATGAGAACCAGGATTTTTAGAGCTATCTAAATTTATAACTCCACATTCTTTTTTAAAAGGGTGCTTAGGGAGCTTATCTCTCATAAAGACACCTCTGAAATAGGGAATATTATTTCCATACTTCAAAATATCTAAATTACTTAAGGCTCGATTGGGTAGCCGATATCTTAGTTTTTTTCTTTCGATACAAAAATTCCGAGCCCATTTTTATGCGGTTTAAGGTGTAGCCCTTTTCCGATGCAGAGAGCTTCCATCTTTTCATTGTGTCTCTTCGATTCAGTCAATAACTTTTTAGCCATCTTGAATTCATTTATGGTTTTAGCAATACCAGCTGCACCACCTGCTAAAGCTCCCGCCGCAGATAATCCCGCAAAAATCGGAATCAAAGGCAATACTCCACCAGTTTTTGGTATAGGAATAACACGAGGAAGTTTAATGGATGAATCGTCAGCTAATTCTCGGGCGGCGGCCATAGCTAGTTCTATCGCCACTTTCTTGGATTTCGGTTTTAATTTTTTGATATGTTTCTTCGTTTTGCTGATAACATTTTTAAATTTATTTTTTAATCCTTTTCCAGGTTTAATTTTAGGAGAACACTTTTTGATATCTTTTTTTAGGCCCAAACCAGTTTTAATTTTTGCTGACATAGCACTGCTTACTAAGCGCGCTGCCAGTTTTTCCCCTACACTTGCATCTGATGCCAGAGTTCGTTCTTTAGCCATATTTAACAAAAGTAAATCTGCCTTGTGGCGATCCTTTAAGTTTGACGACTTGTGATAGGCAATGTCGTGCTGTTTGCAATATTCGTCTAATTTATTAATACCTTTATCTCCACGTGAAAGCCTTTTAATTAATTTAGTGCCAGGCCCACAATAATTGTATCCTGGTAAATGTAATTCAAATGGTAAATGATTTATAATCCAATTGAGAAGACTACTCTCTTCAATACACATCATAAGACTGATACATTTTGGACTGAACAATTAATAAGTATTCGATTTATCAATCCAACTGTTATCAGAAGAAGGCAAACCTAACCATTTTACTAAAACTCTGTCTCCTTTACTTTTAAGAACTTTCTCAACTAGATATAAATTGGGATGTTTTGTCTTTTGAAGCTCTTGAAAGTAAAATGCTCCTAAAATAGGTTGACCTCTGATTGTATCTTCAATTAAGTAGGTAATAGGAGTTGTATTTTGTATTTTCCGAATTTTAAATATTTCCGTCGACCAGTTGGGTGTATATCCTTTTTCAAATGTTCCTTTGTACTTACTGATACGTACATAATCTCCCACTTTATACTTGCTTTTTATTCTCTCATTTTTTACCAACGTTAAATACCTTTCTAATATACGTTTTTTATTAATCTTATCCACATTAGCAGGAATTTCATTAATTGTCCGATGGTAAGTGTGATTGTATTTATAAATAACATCATTAAGGGTGTTATCTACCCAATTATAGTTGCCTTTTAAACTAAATTCCTTGTACAGTTTAGATTTCAATGTTCTGATAAATCGTTCAACTATTGAGGCCTTTTTTGTTGAGAAGGTTGAATAGTGGTTAGTATGATAAGATTTCATAAGCTTTTGAAATTTATTATTATAAAATTCTGTTCCATTATCCGTTTGAAGATTTTTCGAAACACGCCCTGTAGCCAACAAAATTTCGAATGAGTTACATACATCATCTTTGGTTTTACTTTTCAGAGGAAAGGCCCAAGCATATTTCGAAAATGTATCGATTACGGTAAGAATAAATCTGTAATTTTTATTTTCTTTTGAAATTGATTGCATATCAATTAAGTCTGCTTGCCAGAGGTCATCTATATCTTTCATAATAACATGTCTTCGTGGAAAGTTCACCCTCGCATTTTTATGAATTTCGTTTACCACGTCAGCTTTGCTCATGTTCAGAATTCAGTACATTTGTCTTGAATACATCTATAATACTGAATGAAAAGCATATTATTACAACTATTTATTCCTTAATTATGTCAGCTTCTTTTAATTCTTCAATTATCGATAAAATTTCATTGTCATGGTTTGTATTACCAGCATCTCTTGAAGCAACTAATAATTTCAATCTCTCAACTAATTCGTTAGGATCATCCCAATATACAAAGTCAGTGTTGTTTTTGTATTTTTTTAGTGTTGGTAAGTTTCCTCCAAGTTTAGTGTGATCAAGTTTATCATCGTTTGTCGATTCGGAAAACAGTGGTTTGATTATTTCACGATATTTCATTCCTTTATCGCCTCTTATTTGTCCATTAGGATTAAAATCTCTCTTATGAGCATTTGTAGAATGCAACATATCCTTATAGACAAGTTTATCTTCACTCGAAATTAATTTTAAATCAGGTTTTCTTCGAAGTAAAAGTTCCTTCAGGCCAGGGGTTAAATTATAGGCTTTGCCATCGACTTTAATTAAGATATCATCATTGTCATTTAAACTATCAATTTTAGAAAATGTTACCACTGAATTACCCAACAGTAAAGTTTTGTTTACACTTCTTATTCCAAACGGTATATTTACACCGTCATAAATACCGTGGACATCACGACCCTGTAATGAAATTTCTAAATCATCTTTTAATTCCATTGCATTAGACTTTTTAAGTGATTGTGCAGAATATAGTTTCGGATCATAGCAGTCTTCAAACTTTGTAGATGAGCTAGTATTGATATCATCCAATTCACTGATTTCAGAATCAGTGAGCGTTGTATTTTCTAAATGTTTGATTTTTTCCGTAGATAAATTAGAATCAACTAGGGTTTTAAGTGGATCTGTGACAGGTTTTAGCATTTTATTGAGTGACAAGTTCATTGAGTGTTCCTGGTTCTTCATTTGCTTAATTTTATTCTTTATAGAGTCTACAGACTTAATTAATTCTACTTTAATATTTTTCTCCATGTTGTAACAACTGTGTGCAACTGAGGAACAAGCGATAATAATTTTGTTATTGTATTTTATTTACTTATATACCTTCAGTCAAATTTTAAAAAAACATCAAAATTCTGCCTATACCTTCCATTATTTAATGGTGACTCTTTATTAATAAGAAGAAATTGATATGGGTTACTCCAAATAGTTTTACAAATATCTTTGAACTGATTCCATGGTAGATCAGAGTTGACATGTTCTCCATAGATATGCTTTAAGTTTACATCATCTTGTTTAAATATTATAAGAAAATTAGCGTTATCACGTAACAACTGTTTCGGAATTTTTGAGTAGGTTTGCGATAAGTAAAAGCAATCAATTTGTTTATGCCTACCCATAGAGAAATAATTACGGATATTTATTTGTTTTTCACATACAACATCATCAAATATAAATACAGAATTTGGTAAAGCTTCACTGGGAGATATGACTTCCTTATCGTCATTAAACTCATTGAAGTTAATCTGAGGTACTCTTCTTAACACTTCACTTAAGAAACGATATTTCGGTTGGAAAGTAGTTTTCGAATAAAGATAAAGATTTTGAAACTTAAGACCATTTTCATGCAACAATAAACTGATCATAACGTTTGTTTTGCCTCAGTTTGAGGGTCCGCATATTATACAACGAATCGTATTAGGCAGTAAAGCACTGTGTCTAATCTGACGAACAGAGTCATTGAAATTGATGTTATTTACGTTCAAAGATATGGGTTGTCTGATCAACTTCATCTTGCATATTGTTTATTTTCATTACTTGCTATCCTTTATATATGAATAAGCGATGGGGAATTCTAGATGTCTGTTCAAAAAACTCCAAAATGCTGATTTTTAGTCAACCTCGCCATTGTCTTGACGACGTACAAAGATGGAAGAAAAAAATTACAAGCATGTACTCATAATCCTTACATCTAATTATGAACTACTTACCACACAACGTTGATTTGCTAATTGTTAAAGAGCAGGCGTTTGTCTCGAACAATGTGCGAACACAGTATTCAAACAACAAGTTTAGACCTGTGTCGTTATGTTTATGTTCTCATCTTACCTGCATGAATGTATTTGTGACTAATAGAAAGGAGAACATAATTTTAGGTATCTCAAAGTAATTAAACATTACACTTCATTGCAGTAGCTGATCGAAGCAGTACCTTACACTGTTGTTCACGATTTTAATAATATTTTCATTCTAAAGGTAAGTGTATGAACCCATCAAGCAAAAAAAAAAAAAAAAAAAAAATATTTGTTTAATGTTTAGGTCAGTAGATCGTCTTAAAGGCGTTATTTGTAAATACTTTTTTATTTCCAGAATAATGTCTCGAGCACCGTCACCATCCTACAGCCCCAGCATTTTGGACAGTGAAAATGTGATTTCGGTAGAACAGGAACAATCCAGAATAAGTGAGGTAATCTTTGTTTTTATATTATATAGAAGTAGATTTTTTTATCATGCTAATTTTTTTACGTGCTAATTTATTTATTTATTTGTTTTTTTGCAGTGGAACTCTGAGGTCCTCAATGGCAATCCGGTAATGAGCCCATTTTTTTGCTCCCAGGGCAACTATGAACCATATTTAGAAAGTTTAAATCAGAGCGCTAAAATTGAAAAGCTGCTCACTGGAAACAGTCAAGCTCAAACCTCTAAAAAGTCTTCTAAAAAGAGGAAATGTACATTAGGAGCTACATCATCGTACATTGCTCATCGAGAGGAAAGCGGTAACGGAAGATATCTAATTAAATTAGAAGTGCACAAAATTAAAGACTCTAAGAATGAAAATAATTATAGTGATAGTGACATTGCATGTGTAAGTGTCCAATATGTGGTGCGTGAAACCTATGACGAAGTGATGGATGCAGCACAGACAATTATTAAAAAAATTGGGAAAAAGTTAAGTGACTCAGAACAGTTTTAGGTAATTTTGTATAAGTACCTAGTTAATAATACCTAGTTGTAGTTTGTACTGTCAAAGATGTATACTTTTAATAAGTCAATAATAATTATTATATTTTGTTACTTAATGTTTTATTAGTATTACTGTTTCATGATTTGATTATTATTATTTTATACATGTTTAATTAAGACTGTAAAAATGTTCAAAAAGTAATTATGATGTAAAAGATTTTGTGTGTAAGTTAAATAAATATTATGACTATTAACTATTCTGGAGTTTAATTTTAGTAAGTTAGTTTAAATAGGAAATAGGTATAGAACATTTATGCACATTTATTTGATTCCAAATGATTTATTTTGTATTATAGTATTTCAATACCTACATTTTACTTTTTAATTTTTGCATATACAATATTAGTTTTTGTTTACCCTAAACCCGAAAAGGGGTCATTGTAGTCATCATTTTGAACAATTTTTTTCTATGGGACCAACCTTGAAATCGCGAAAAAAAAATCTGCTGTTCAGTACATTTATTTACATCAAACTCGTCAAAATGTACTGAACAGTTGATTTTTTTTTTTCGCGATTCAAGGTCCCATAGAAAAAGTTGTTCAAAATGATGAGTACAATGATCCCTTTTCGGGTTTACGGTAAACAAAAACTAATGTTGTATAGACATCTTAAATTAATGCATTGTAATATTATACAGACAACACTTAAATAAAATACTGTTTTATAATGCTTCCATAGCAAAGATTTGCAACCATCTTCCATTATCATTTATCATCATCACTACTAAGAATCAGCTTATTAATTTTCTGAGTAAAAATCTTATGACTTTTCGACTACAATTCACAATCATAGACGTATAAAAAAAGTAGGACTCCGAGCCACGCATATCGAAAGTGAAGCACCGTACCGATCTATGTGTGCGTGATTTGTGTACCTGCAAAGACGTCGTCACTCGTGTCACGTAATGGCGGCCGGTCGGCATACTATGATGTAAATGTGTGCGTGAGGCGTGTTTGTAGAAACGGTACCGGCATACTTACTGTGCTTCACTTTCGATATGCGTGGTGGGGGAGTCCTCATTTTTCTTTTATAAGCCTATGTACACAATATCATCTCTTGACCATTCAAAAAAGTTATAACATTTAATTGAGCGGAGAATTGAACTCAGACTCGAGTTATAGGTACTTCTTTAGTCTACTTCTGATAAAAATAATACCTTTTTCTAAGGATTTCAGAGAAAAAGTTAGAACATAATTGACCTGAGAATTGAACTCAGACTCAAGTTATAGGTAATTCTTTAGACAAATGAGTATATTTCTTACACAGAGGACATAAAATGAAAAAATAAAACAAGAAATATTATAATTCATAATATTTTATTGTTAAATGCAATAATATATTATTGACACATTATAAAAATAAAAGAAAGTAAATAATAGATATAAAATTAGGTACATAGTCAAATAACATCTTAAAACATAGTCCGATGATGACCCCAAGGTACAGTATAATTTTTTTTATTTTTTATTTGACGTTTGTCATCATTTCCATTAAGTACTAATTTATTAATTTTCTGTGTATACAACTTATGATTTTTAGATCGAATGACATACATAGTATCTCTGAGGTTTATGTCATTATTCAAAGTATTTTTATATTTTTCAATAGTGAGTTTATTAGAAATAGACTTTTTAACTCCTTTAGCTTTCTTAATTGTATTATTTAAACTATTTATACAGTATAATTTAGCCCTCAAACCAATAAACTCGGTAATGACATCTCCACCCATCTCATCCTTAAAATAACCAGGTATTTGTTTATTCGCTTTTGGAATACCATAAATATTATTTTCTTCAAAGTTACTAGTATCAAAATATTTTATATTTTGTTTCATGTCTTTATAAAAATCATCAGTCTGTATTAAATACAAGAGACTATCAGTATCAGTATAACAAAGCTGTATGCCATCCTTATATATTTCATTCATAACAGAATAGTGAAATTGATATAAATGACACTTTGCTACTTCTAGTATTGTAAAACCAATGTATATTGGTCGATCTAAAACAACTTTAGCAGGCTCTAATTGAATTGCAACAAGGTTTTCTGAAATAATAGCCATATTTTTAAAATTAGGGGCACTCACATATTTTTCTGCCCCCTTAATTTTATTGGTCTTATTAGAGCAATCTTTCCACACATTAACTAATTTAACATCCACTTGTTTCCTTTTGTTTTCAATCGTTTTACCAAATATTGAATTATTTTGCTTTTTGAAAAAATCTCTTTCGAAATCTGAGTTAGCTTTTTGTCTGAGTACTGTATTAAGATTTATGTATGGTTCTAAGATATTTTTTTGAGTAAATACCAGAATTTTGTGGATATTTAATAATATAAGACCATTCTTTAAACATTCTTGTAAGTGAACATAGTGGATGACATATCTATATTTATCATACAGATTAGCAATTAGTTTAGTGTTTTTGCTATCACATGGAATAGGAACAGATAATTTTTCTGGCGCAAATGGTAAATCAGAATGCGCATCATGTAAATCAGGAGGATAATGAATATCAACTTCAAGTATGTACCCTTCGTCACTATCAGCAGAAACGGATGCAATTTCAAATAAAGCTATTTCAGATTTTGTTAAAAATCTAAAATTTCCAGTGGGAAGTCTTTGTGTCATAGCATGGCCGTATAAATTTACACAATCTAAGTAAACCAAAAATGTGCTGGGTTTTTTTTCGTTATAGTCTGCCAAATATTTATTATTAGCCTTTGCATGTCGCAGCGAGCATTGAGCAAGACCACCTCTGATACCTTTTTCTAGCATTTGATATATTTCTATATCTGATATTAAATCTAATTCTACATTAGTTAACAAGAGCATGGCGTCCCAGCTTAATGACGGTGATGAAACATAATGACACGGGTCAAGTTCATAATGACATAAACTCATAGATCGGAATTTCTCAAATATGTCACACAATAGTAAGACATCACATTTCAAATACAGGGTGGGCCAATAATTTTTGCACTTTTAAAACATGAATAGAAATAAAACTACAACTGTTATTTTGTTGATTATATATTTAACGTTTTGAAAATTTAATGAAATTTATTTTTTAAAAATGACATCGTCGAGATGTGCACCGTCTCGTCGTTGGCACTCTAGCAATCGACTACGCAAACTTTGGAAAACTCGCTGACACATGCTGCGGGGGATCGCGGCTATCTCGTCGTGGATGTTTTGTTTTAATTGGGATATATTCGTCGGTTTATTAAGGTAGACTCGACTTTTCAGGTATCCCCATAAGAAAAAATCGCATGGTGTAAGATCCGGGCTTCTCGGAGGCCATGGAATATCACCTCTGCGAGAAATCAATTTATTCGGAAACATTTCTTTGACTACCGGTAAAGTCACATTTGACGTGTGGCATGTTGCTCCATCTTGTTGCATCCAGGTCCTGCTGTTGTATCCTTGAAATTCATGCAACTGCGGCGTCAAAAACTCTCGCAACATCTTGACATATTCCGCTGAATTCACAGTTACATTATCTCCTTGATTATTTTCAAAGAAATACGGACCAATTATGCCCTTTGCTGATATGGCAGCCCATACTGTCGTTTTAGGTGAATGAAGTGGCTTTTGGTGTTTAAGGCGAGGGTTTTCCCTGCTCCAATATCGACAATTGTGCTTATTCACGTGCCCGTTGATGTGAAAGTGGGCCTCGTCCGTAAAGAATACATTCTCCAGGCTAGAGAATTGCTCCAGCATTGTGTCAGCCAATAACTTACGTTGAATGTAATCATTTGGTTTCATCTCCTGCACAATTTGAAGCTTATACGGGTGCAGTTTGAGGTCTAGATGCAAAATCCGCCGTAGACTGGTTCTCGGTAATGCCAGAACCGCCGAACGCTTACGCGTAGATAATTCTGGATCGTTCCGAACGGAAATTTCAACCTCTCGAATGTTCTCATCGCTTCTTCTTGAACGTGGCCGGCCTGTTTGTTTAATATTCGTTGTCGATCCCGTTTGCTCGAACTTCACGACCCAAGCTTTGATTAAATTCACACTTGGACACTCGCTTACACGGCGTAATCCATATTCAATTCGAAACAGGCGTCGTACAGTAACGTAGGAATCGTTGTTTTTGTAAAATTGTTTAACACAAAAAGCACGCTGTTGTCCCGTGAAGCGCTCCATCGTGACTAAAATTGCATGTAGCGACGCATAGTTTCCCGCTACCCGCGCACCCCTCCTTCCAACGGTATTCGAGAAATTTAGTGTTGCTATTTGCAAAAATTATTGGCCCACCCTGTATAAATCAGTATATTCACCTAAATTCTTAATACCAAATTTAGACCACACATTTAAAGCGTGATTGTAATCGTCACTAGACACTGTATCGGATGTGAGTTTATTATAAAAATTTGGGCGATCTGGTAACTGAGTTTCCGCATACCGTTCCCAGGAGTCTATATAATCGTAGCAATACACTCCTTTCCTAAGGCATAGTCGGAATAAATTTTCATCAGTGAAAAATGATTGTAAATGCTTTAAATCATGGGGGTCCAGCGTCTTTACTAAGTTGTCTAAACTTGAACTTAAGAAATTGAAAGAATCTATAAATTTTAATTGAGCTACTTTCTGAGAATTAAATGGGAAAAATTTAGTGAAAGAAACATATTTTTCCTTGGTTTTTGGAATTAAATTGATTCGACCGCAAACACTTGAAAGTTCTTTTATAAATAAATGACAGTCATATCCTGAAAGGTTATGAAATATTATGGGAATAAATTTTACAGACTTATTATTTAAGTTGCATGAATTATGAGCTGGACCACGATATTTACCCGTGAAATGATCGTGGTCATAAACGATGCGATCATTATTAGAAAATTTTTCTTTACAAATATGACATACTGTAGCAGTCTTAAATGAAAGAAGCTCTTCATCATTCAACGGGGACATGTCTTTAGGCAAAAATAAAATGTCATACAAACGTTCTAAATCCTTAGTAATAGATTCTACAAACTTTTTTGAACAATTTGGACCTCGATAAGATACTAAATTATTAAGTTCTGGATTAGACTCACAGCATATATAATAGGCGAAACAAGTTGCTTCATGAATTTGTATGTTTTCGACATACTGACTTTTATTTTTATCTGAATATTCTCGAAGTAGGCTTTCAAAGTCTCCATAAATAACAATAGGAATTCTTTGAGTCCTTATATAATTAGAAAACCGAAGCTTACTATTCTCTTCTGGGAGCACTGTTTGCATCCGGGCACAATTATGATTATCTAATTTTGCCTCTGAATCAAAGTATAAAAAACATTCATCGCATAAGTGAATTTTAGATTTGTGTTTTGTTAGTTGACCATGAACTAGTCGAGCAAAATTTTTTATTAAACAGAAATGATTTTTGTCTCCTCTTTCAATTAATAATAAATTTACGTGGGTCAGTTTCCGTTGTAACGTTTTGTATAATGGTCCAGTAATAGTGTTTTTTTTTTCTAAACCATAAACATTTACACTTATATGAGGATTTTTTTTTTCGAATTGTTTTATGTCATCAAATGTTGGAGGAAAAGATATACCATTTATGTTTAACAATTTAGAGTAATGTGGATATGATGAAACTCTATTACTGTTAGACCTTACTGGATACATATGTGCTACAATACACCAGAGAAAGCAATGTCTATCTTTATTGCAAATGTTAAGACATGACTTTGTTTTAACAATTTTTATGGGTAAAGATATGTAACTGCTAGCTTTTAAGGGATTATACTTAACTATATTCATTTCCAAATGATTAATCGACTCTATAGCCCAACCAGATTCTGATAATTCAAATTCTGTGCACTTATACAACATTTTTTGCACACATTCTTCAAAAAATAATTTTATATTACTATTCTGAATGATCACATAATACTTTGTATTGAAAGATTTCAAAGACAATTCATCATTTTTAGGTAACTTGTAAAGTACAAAAAGCTCAAATTGTATTTTAATCGATCGATGTTTTAATCGCAATGTCTCAATAATCTTGTAAATCGTGCTAGAAGTATCTGATAAAAATATCTCCGGTGATATGTTATCTAAACTTGTTGGATTAAATCTGTAACTAGCAATTCTATTTTTGAAAGCAGTAGCTATTATTTGCACATTATCAAATTCAGTGCTCAACAAACAGTTTGATTTATGTATATTACTTTTCTTATGTGATGAATATTTTTGGACATAAACCTTACAATCTGGACAAAATTTCATGTTTGATTATATTGAATACAAAAAAAAGTAAAGAAAATTAGATTCACCAAAATAAATCTTTGTATATTTATTTAAGTTGTTTTCAGTTTTGATTTAAGTACTTCAAGGTCAAAATTACGGGTCTAGAATTTTTAACTACTTAAAGATTAAGGTTCAAGGTCAAAATTACTGATCTGGATTTTTATAAGTACTTAAAGGATAAGATTCAAGGCCATAATTACTGGTCTAGAATTTTAAGCTTTGATATTCATTAATTCGAGTTTATTGGCTTTTGGTTTTTAGTTTTTGGCTTTTGGTTTTTAGTTTTTTGGTTTACTGAAAGAAATCATACAAATAATGATTAAAAAATATATAAAAGTAAGTACCTATTTATGCAAGATTATATTTCATTACAATTAGGTATCTGAGAAAACAAACATTAATAAAAAAAAAAAAGAAAGATCAATCATAGACTTCATACGTAGGTACTTACTTAAATTCAAACAATATAGAATATAGATTAGACTGATAAAGTGATCGTTACCAACTTTTGTGTATAAAAATGTTTTTCAAACTTTATAATAATAAAAAGAGCAAAAAAAACAAGAAAAAAAAACATTTAAAAATCAAGGTATGCCATTATATTATAGGTCCTTTAAATGTTTCTAAACAAGTTTATATATTAGGTATAATTATCAAAAGAGCAAAAATATGAGTCCTTTAAATTGTGGTAAGACGCGTACCTAATTTTAAAATACGTTAGACTGATAGAGTATCGGTCGTATCTTACGATAATCTTCTTTAGCAGCGGTCACAAGTTTTGTAACTGCATTCCATACCTGACTGCTGTCTTCAACAGAGGATTTGAAGGTAACTAGTGCTCGTTTCCAGCGGTCGGTGCTGAGCGCCTCCGCTTCCCGAGCGTTGTAAACACGCAGTTCCACGTAGTAGTTGCCCTGGCGGGTGGGATCCCGCTGGAGTGTGTAACCGGAACCACTACGTCTTGACAAGAAGCTCCGCAGCGCAGCTGCTCGGATAGGTTCACCGCCAATTTCTTGTTCGTTCTGAAATTAGAATGATTATCATTAGAAATTAAAAAAAAAAAAAAAAAACCTTCATGAAAGAACCTTCAAAAATATACTGATCCATAAATTTTAACTGACCCGGGAATCATATTTAGAATATCTTAGCCAGTAGGTAGATGAACTAATATGTAAAAAAATAAATAAAAAAAATAATAATAATGGAAAATAAAAATTAAAAAAGACACATAAAAGAACTCGGGAATCGTATTTAGAATATCTTAGTCAGTGAAATAATATGATAAATAATATGATGTGAATAATATGTAAACAAAATAAAAAATAAATTGAAAATGAAAAGGACTGCATTTACAAATAAAAAAACTTTAGCATACCTCTGAATCCGACAGCTTTCTTTTTTTAGCCGATGTCGATGGCACCGGCAGATCAGCGTCCGACTCCGTGTCGGACCCAAAAAAGCTAGATTTAACCACCGGAGCCCTGGTAATTTTCTTTATACCATTCCCCCTCTAAAAAGCTTATTTTATTCACTGAAAACAGTGAATAAAAAGCACTTTTACTCACTGTTTTGATGTTTGAAAATGGAACACACCAATGTATTCGACCACAGATTTAGAGTACCTAGGCTAGATACGGCATGTTATTAGATAGTATGAAAACCGAACGTGTAATTTTTTTTATACCTACGATAAATTCACCCCAGCCATTTAGTGATGTGCTCATCATAAACAGAATTGTTTCAATCGCTAAGCGTCACTGAGATATCAGACTTTTTTTAGTACGAACAGTCGAACATGCAGGGCACGCTTGGTCGTGGCTTGCCGTATCTAGTGTAAGTGTAATCTGTGTATTCGACCTATATTGATGTGTTCTAAGTTCAATTTGATTGGTCGACATTTTCGACAAGGAGTTTAGCATTAGAATAAAAACTGTTTTGTGTTCTTTGCTGTCCTAAGTAAATTGGCGCTATTTTGAATACTGTAAGTTGTACGAACACAAAGTTTAGTGTTACTTTAATCTTTAATTTTGTGTTTGTTTAGTGTTGTTCTAATCGATTAAAAATGCATTCTAGTGATGAAGATGTGTTAACACCTGAGTTTATGAAAGAGAGGACGGCCGATATAGTGGAAAACTTGCTACCCAAAAAATCACGGCTGGTTTACATCAAAGCCAATTTAACTTTCCTTTTTCTTCATTATATGTCTATTTTCACTTAACTATTTCTTTTTCTCGTAGTCATGGTATAAAGTATAGTATGCAACTCTTGAATAAAACGGATTTATATCGAGGGCCATGAATCACTCGCGTCGCTCAGGATTCTAACACTTGAATCACTCGCTACGCTCGTGATTCAATCATCATGAATCACTCCCTACGGTCGTGATTCAATCGTTAGAATCCTTCACTAGCTCGTGATTCATCTATGGCCCTCGCTTTAAATCCATCCTTTATTCACTAATTGCATAATATACTATTATTGCAGTTTTATTTGCTTTGCCGACAGCCTTTTTCCTCGACTTCTTTTTCTCTACCGACGGTGCTGGCTGAGATGCTGGTATTTCACAGTCAGAATCGAAGGGATTGGTCGACCTAAAATTAAGAACACCATTATTAATTTTCACTCATAAACCCATAAGTTTAATTAACTATTATTCGATACAAATAATAATTGCAGAGTTATACGCACATACTTGTTTGTTCACAATAATATTGAAAAAAAAAAACTAAGAACCGTTACAACCCGGGATGCGCACTAATTAAAATGAAATTATAAAATGCAGTCATATTTATAGATTACATTTTTAAAGCTGTGGTTACAGTAATTAATCGCTAACAAACTAAGAAAGCGATTTTGTTAGGTGCGCTGTACATTACATTTACAGCACTCTCTAAATAAGGTCTATAATCGTTTGTTCTGTAATAGACACTATGCGCACAGCCTACAATTCCAGATAAGGTCGGTGGCGACACACTGTCGCAGCAACCTGAGACGAAATTCTAAAAAGGAAGTTGCATGTACTTACCTTAACTATTCATTATCGGTCTATGAAGTGTGTCATTAAAATGGTAACAATCGGTTTTTAAACACTTACCTACCAAAATAAGTTAAGGCTAGACATTCATTTTTGTAATACATTTATAAAATGTATGGCATGTTTGCATCCAAGGATCATCGTAAATCTTCCAATCTTCGAAGGGATCCAGTATTTTGTCACATTTGCGACGACACGTTTGGCGCATTGATGAAAAGCTCGTCTCGTTGCATCACAATGTAAATATTAGTTTATAAACGTGCTGCTACTAAATGCGTCAACTGTCGCGGGTTCGATTCCCGCACGGAACAAATAAGTATTTGTTTCGGTCTGGTTTTCATGTTTTTGCCATTATTTATTTTACTATAATACTCTAAAAAATGAGCAAGCATAAGCCTGGATCAAAACATCCTATAGGTACAGTCAGCGTCAAAAATATCGGGATAAACAGACTGTTCAAAATTATCTCAACAACTCTGAAAATTAAACTTTATCTCAATTGGATACAGAGTTAATATTTGATTTTTATAATTGTTTAGATCATGTGAAATAGTCTGCTCGTGCCGATATTATTAACGCTGACTTGGTGCAGTGGTTAGATTGACATCGACCCTACATGTCGTGGGTGCAATTCCCACACAACAAATATTTGATTGATCTGTAACTGGTATAAGAATTCTTCACAAGTGTAATACGAGTAGGTAGTTTCAATCTGTATTGCCAACCGCTGTATCGTAGACCAATGTGTGGAGAACTGGGGGGTCTGTATCACGCAGTTCGAGCGGTTAGCGAGAACTATGCGTGATATAGAACCCCCAATTCTACCCTACTGCCGGGTCCGTTTGTACAAACACGCCTCGCGCACACATTTACATCATAGTATGCCGACCGGCCGCCATTACGTGACACGAGCGACGGCGTCTTTGCAGGTACTCAAATCACGCACACATGGATCGGTAGGGTGCTTCACTTTCGATATGCGTGGCGCGGTATCTTTTTTTATAACTCTATGCACATAGGCTACTTTTTATTCCGGTCTACGCGGGAGGAACCGCGGGGCGCAGCTAGTCATTTAATAAAGGTCCCAAAGTCATGTTTTCTGTGGCAAAAAACATTTAAATAGGTAAGTTTATTTGAGCAGCATTTTTGTAAAGCCTGATGAAGTTTTCATTGGGATATGCCAAGTTGTTGTTTTTCAGAGTTTTATACTCTCTGTATTAATTTGATGTACATGTGTATATTTTCTATATAAGTTTTTATACACTGCCTACAATTCGTAGTCTTGGATATGTTTCGACAAATATAACCAGGTGTGTAAGACGAACACTGGACCCTCATTTTTTCATCAATCACTTGACCCATTAAATCACCTTCTGGACTGTTCTGTGAACAGGATGTTACAATATTGGCATAATTAGAGTTTGGCGAGACATTTTCCTTATCATCTATCATTTAATTTTCTTTATTTACGTTAAGTTTCTTATTAAACATATGACTAATGTCCATTATTATCTCCCCTTCATCCTGTTTACAGTTTGAAAAACGAGAATGAGGGCTTAACACATTTGACAGCATTAAAGATTTAAAACTATATTTAAATGTGGTTGCATTTAGATTGACATTTCTGTAATTCAGAGCCCTCAACCGCCCAAAGAAATTTTCTAATGGGTCTTGGTAAATGTATCTAGGATAATAAAAGTCCACATGATATTTTCCAAAAAAACGAGAATGAGGGCTTAACACATTTGACAGCATTAAAGATTTAAAACTATATTTAAATGTGGTTGCATTTAGATTGACATTTCTGTAATTCAGAGCCCTCAACCGCCCAAAGAAATTTTCTAATGGGTCCTGGTAAATGTATCTAGGATAATAAAAGTCCACATGATATTTTTCAGACAACAGTACTAAAACTTTCCAGGCTTGTAATCCAACCTTCCAGGCACGGAACTCTAATGTAACGTGGTTGTCCACTTTTTACAACAACTTTGCTATTGCAGTCTATAAATTTTATAATTTTCAATTGCAAACTCAAACTTTTGGAGCTCTGCAATAAAAATTGCAGAGCTCCAAAAGTTTGCATGAGTCGAATTGCACTTTACGGCTTTTCTCAGCTGTCCCCTTTGACCACCTCCAGGATATCCATTTACACTGTCGAACAAGGTGTCGACGAACTCTGCTGTTGTTTCCATAGTGGACAGAGGATGTTAGAATGAGGGCTTAACACATTTGACAGCATTAAAGATTTAAAACTATATTTAAATGTGGTTGCATTTAGGTTGACATTTCTGTAATTCAGAGCCCTCAATCGCCCAAAGAAATTTTCTAATGGGTCTTGGTAAATGTATCTAGGATAATAAAAGTCCACATGATATTTTTCAAACAACAGTACTAAAACTTTCCAGGCTTGTAATCCAACCTTCCAGGCACGGAACTCTAATTTAACGTGGTTGTCCACTTTTTACAACAACTTTGCTATTGCAGTCTATAAATTTTATAATTTTCAATTGCATACTCAAACTTTTGGAGCTCTGCAATAAAAATTGCAGAGCTCCAAAAGTTTGCATGAGTCGAATTGCACTTTACGGCTTTTCTCAGCTGTCCCCTTTGACCACCTCCAGGATATCCATTTACACTGTCGAACAAGGTGTCGACGAACTCTGCTGTTGCTTCCATAGTGGACAGAGGATCTTGACCTGAAAATAGAATACATTTGTTATTGTATATCACTCATAAATAAATAGGCACAAAGCATTGTACATGTATATAATTAACATTTTCACCATTTAGACCTGCACTTATGGTAAGTATGTAGTGATGAAAGACTTTTGCTTTCAACAAAGAACTCCGCACAAAATGTTAGGAAAATTCCCTGAAATTTTGGGACAATATAGCCTGTAACATGCTGATTGAAAGCGAATATGGGCGTAATAAATAATAATGACCAGTTTTAGAGATACAGTAATTAGGGTTCCGTACCACAAAAGGAAAAAACGGAACCCTTATGGGATCACTTGTTTGTCCGTCTTTCTGTCTGTCTGTCAATCTGTCAAGACCGTTTTTCTCAGGAACGCGTGGAGGTATCAAGTTGAAATTAATATCAAATACTTGTCTGTGGTTTCTTGAAGTCCTAAAAAACTCAAGCTTCTAAGTCAATGCAATAAAAACATACGGCCATTTATGCAACATATTTTGATACTCGCAAGTAAATCAAAACCTACAGGGTACTTCCCGTTGTTCTAGAATCATGAAATTTGCTAAGAATCAAGGTCATTCAACACAAATAAAGGAAAAAGTCCGAAAATTGTTAATTTGTAATTCTATCACATAATAAAAATGTTCAAGTTTGTCAGTCCGTCAACACCCTTTTTCTCAAGGACGCGTGGAGATATCAAGTTGAAATTAATATTAAATACATAAGTCTATTGTTCCTTAGATTTCTAAAAAAATCAAGCGTCTAAGTCAACGCAATCAAAAAATACGGCCATTTTGCGTCACATTTTGATACTCGCAACTGTCGCAAGTAAATCAAAACCTATAGGGTACTTCCCGTTGACCTAGAATAATAAAATTTGGCAAGAAGCAAGGTCTCTCAGCACAAGTAAAGGAAAAAGTCCGAGAATTTTGAATTTGTAATTTTATGACATAAAAGTTTTTTTTTGGTATCCAATGTTAAGTTTGTTTATGGGATAAATTCTTTTCAACTTCGAAACCCTTAATTGTGCGTGGTCCGACACGCTCTTGGCCGTTTTTTTTTGTTTAAGTCAGGAAGATGATTTTTATGTTACAGTTTTCCAAACATTTTGTGCTTTAATACTATATAAAAACTACTGCTGATTCTATGCCACAGTTCTAACTTTGAGTCTGAAGGCTAGTGTCACTAAATTGTTCCATTTCACAAGTAGCGGTTGATGACTGTTCCCCAAATGAGGTTGATGGCTGTTCCCAAACAGTATCAGCTGAAAATTTCTGGAAGTAGTTATTATTTTCAGAGTGTTAATATCATATTTACAGTTGCTGTTGCTGTTTTACTAATTTCATACCTGATGTTTGAATTTCTACTGCTGGTTTATACTCGTAGATTTAATCAAAAAAGCATTTGACGAGTAATTTCGCGGGCTACTACTGCGCATCCACCAATGACACCGACTCAGATCGTTTCATTGTTCATACGTATTCCTGTTTTCTCCCTGTCTACGATATAGGTAACGTAAGCAATTTTTCTGCGGTTCCTATATGTTCCCGTGTAAAATAACTTTGAAAATTTTTAACACAATTAAAATCTCTAAAAAATAATCCGTAAAATAGCAAACTAATCGACGTTAATTGTCTTACTTTAATGTTCGCGAACCAAGCATAAAAACTAGATCTTATACGGAACGCGAACTTTATTTGAGATTTTTTCAAAAGCTAATTTAGGTAGGTACATGGAAGCTATGCGCCTCAGAAAAAAAGCCTAAATCTAGTCAAATCAGGCATAAAAAGTAGGTTTCATGCTAGAAGGGGGTTAAAAAACTGACTTTAAACAAACTGAGAGCCTTTCTTCTACAGAAGCAGCTTTCCTCCCATTTGTATCTTTATAGTAAATTTCAGCTCCAACAATTCTTAACAGATTATCGAAAGATCTAACGCTCATCCTGTAATAACCGATTTTTTTTTTGGATGCGCACGTAAATCTTACGTAGATTTACGTGCGCATCCTCTTACAAAAAAGAAGCCCTTTATAGGCCTTAAGGCCGTCAAGGGGTGCACCCAATACCGTTTCGGTACCTACTCTTTTTAAGCAACAATAAATATGTGCGGATAGTAATTTTTGTATGGTAGTCCATTACGAATTTATTTACGACGACGACGCGCGACGTCCTGCGAGCACCAGAGTGAGACTCGAATGAAAAAACATGCGCTTTTTCAAGGGCAGTGCGCGAACCCGAGACTGCGTTTGTTTTACCGGTGCGGCAGAAATAACGCAACGCATTCCACCGCACGGCAATGCACGCAGGGCCTAATACTTTTAACAGTAGGTAATTGTAATATTCGTTTTATACATTAATTTATCACTCCTTTGATTTGATTTGATACAACATGTTTATTTTTAATTAGCTTCTATTGATTTTACACGTTAATGTCCTTTAAATAAAACAGGCATCGTATGAATGTTTCTAATTTTTTGCTTGGGTTCAAATCCTTTTGTTGCGAGATGTATTCGCAGTTCAAAATAGTGCATGGAGATTGCCTTAATAAGTAAAACTTTGTGGTTTCCAATAAAAGGTTGACTTTCAAAATTATTGGTCGTAAATACATCCTGGCAAAGTTTGAAAGTAGCTAAAATAAGTTTAGACAAAAGATTTTTTTCAGAAAAAAATGAGATTCATCCATGTCCATCCATCCATACTTTAATTACATCGCGTGAAGGATAAATAAGGCCACCCTTATCTTTTTTAAATATACGACCCCAAATATTTGACGCTAATTAGAGCTAGCAGACAATCTTCACATTTTATAGCTTTTCCTAATTTCCTAACAACAAACCCACCGATATATGAAATTATTTCTTCAGTATAGATTGTCAATTTTGAGGGGTTAAAAATATACTCGTGGTCATCATCGACAAAGAAATTATTATTAGCGGGATAATCTATAATCGAGTCTTCGACATCTGGAGCGCACTACATATTCATTTTACGTTCATATCGAACTTCTGTGTGCGTTAAATTTTTTATATCCTCTAGAGGTATACAGTTTCCCGACTCAATGCCTTTTATTTCCCCGTGTATCACTAGTCTTTTGTAGGCACTTTGAAATTGAAAGGCTGTTGGATTGTTGTTATAGCCGCCTCTCGATGGAATCGAGCTGAAGAAGCACTTCAGGTGATCTTGGCTAAGTTTGTACAAAGGTAAAAATTTAAGTTTGCCCGTCACTATGATGTCAGCATACATCTTTTTAAGACTTTGTATACATATCAAGAAACCAATGAATCCAACTTTCCTTTTTGTTTGCAGTATTGGGTTCCCTCTTATTTCCTCTTATGTAGGTATCCATTACATTGTTATAGTCTAGTATGCTATCGCCATTTTTACTTCTAATAGGTTTTTTAAAACCATACATATTCTAATTCCGACTATTAAAAATATCAAATAAGTTATTCAAATAAATATCAAATAAGTTTATATAGTATTTGCCAAGGAATTACTGAATGTTTGTGACGCCGACTTAACTTTCATTATTTGTTTTGAAAAGTTAATATGCTGATTTTTAAGACGATTAGCAAGACGGAGACCCCCCTTTTCTTGCAAATTATGAAGCAATTCGATAAAATGCCATGAAAAGATTCCACCATGCATGTTTGTTAATTATTTTTTCTGACCTAGTGTGTTTCTCACAAGTTTTAGCATATGCGCTGGATCTGGAAAAATAGTAGTTATTTTTTAGTGCTGTTTATCACCAACAAAATATGAAGATGTGGCAACATTTCAAACGTTTCGAGCCCAAAGACAAAAATCCAAAATAGAGTTTGCGACTTGCGTATGCGTCAATTTGACAATGACAAGTGTTTACTCAACCAACCACAGAAAATTGGAAATTACGTAACCAAAATGGTGTAAGTAATTACGAATGATGATGTCACGATGATGTAATGGGTGGAATATGCTACAGTAATGATTGTGACAATGTTTGTGAGTGAAATTTGCAATATTATGAGACAAACCTCAGGAGTTGGAGGGTGACCCGACCTGTGCAATCTGTTCAATGCTTATTTGTAACAATATGGTAAGATAATAATTAATTAAAAAGATAAACATCACTTATGTACGATACGATTATTGTTACTCAACATTAAATAATAATAAATTGGTAATACATTGTATAATAAATTGCATTGGATAATTATAGTTGTAAATTGTGGAAGTTATCAGTACTGGAAAGAAAGACTTGGAGTATTTTAGAATAATAGAATATAATTTAATAAACCGTACAGAGACGTATATGATAACAAGAGAGAAGAAAAAAGAACAGAGTGACATAATATTATTTCATAAAAAAACATATTTGTCTATTAAGAAGTAAACCTACTTTTATTGAAATAACAACAGCCCCCCTCAATAAAAGTAAACGTTAAGTACAAAAAAAAAACATGTTAAAAAAAAAAACTTAACACACAACTAACTTCATAACATAAACACCAAGACAAACTAATAAGGACAGGCATCTATGAAAATATAACACAGTACTTAACATCCATTAAACAAAAGATCTCTAGCATTTTAAAACACAATACATACATTGATCACTACAAGTTTTCTGAAAAATTCTGACCAATATTATAATCATGAAATTTATCATAACAACAACGTGGCGCTTGTCTTAAACCGTATAGGTAATGACTTCTTAAACCTAAACTTGGTTTTGTTAACCGGTATGTCAAAATTTTCAGGCAACTTTAAGTATAGATACTCTTTATCATTATTTTCGTTGCGTTTTATTCTAAATACCCACTTACTGTCTACAGTCAACACACCGTCTTCAGACTTGTCAATAAATGTCCAAGTCTGATTATCGGTCAAAGCCTTCATTTCCAACTTCATGGCCTCCTTCCATTTTGAGGCACTAGGGGAAGACCTAGCCTCTTTTAAGGACGTAGGTTCCTCAGACTCTAAAAAGGTAAAATATGAAGTGTCATAATCCTGTAAAGCAATAGGTGGTTTTATATTTGCTCTTGGTCGCAAAAACATGGTATCCATACTGTCCGCTACACTTGAAATAGCGCTGTCATTAATAGTTGGTTCATTCTGAACCATATTGTCACTTTCACGACACTCGGCGTTATCAACAGGTACATCCTCAGCATCAGTATAGGAAACGGACGTGTTTGAACTTGATGAAACTGCCGACGCAGCAGAACGTAGATCAGCGACATCGAAATTCACCGTGGCAATATGTTCCACTACTTTTCCTGGTAGATTAGTTGGCTCATGGTGTGGCGATATAATTATTTCTCTTTCCAAGGAAAAAGTTTTACTCTCAGGATAAAATATCTTGTAGCCTTTTGTAGTTTCGCCATATCCAACGAATAAACCTCTTCTACTCTTACTATCCAGTTTTCGCCGCCGTTGCTTTGGAATATACGCCCATACTTCAGAGCCGAAAACGCATTTTAAATAAGACACATCAAACTGTTTCTGATAAAAGAGCTCATAAGGCGTTTTATTTTCTTGCGAACTTACTCCTGTTCTGTTAATAACGTAAACAGCAGTATTTACAGCCTCCGCCCATAAGTTGTTTTGAACTTGACTCGCTTTCATTAGTGTACGAGCGGCCTCCATGACTGTTCGCATTTCGCGTTCAATTTTTCCGTTTTGGGCAGGAGTGTACGGGACGGACGTCTGGTGCTTTATTCCCTTCGACTCTAAAATACTTTTCAATTCAGCATTAACAAACTCACTGCCATTATCCGTGCGCAATATCTTAACAGGGTTTCCTTCATTTTCGCAAAGAGCGAGATAAATTTTAATTTTTGAAGTTACCCGACTTTTTTCTTTCAAAAAATATACAGATCGGTAATGCGAATAGTCATCCTTCAGTAGCAGAAAGTAGCGTGAGCCCCCAATGGATAATTCCTCTAAAGGGCCACAAACATCGGCGTGAACTATTTCGCCTTGGCTACTCGTTTTGGAAAAGCTAGAATAAGCCGGCGTCCTGCAATGTTTAGCTTCTACACATGCAGTACAAAAATGCTGTTTCATGCAAGAGAGCGACACGTTATTTTTTAGCAATATTTTCTTTACATATGCGAAATTTTGATGAGCGAGTTTCTTATGAAAAAGCATGAATTCGCAGTCTCTATTATTGCACACATTTGACGACGTCAGTACGTCAGTTTGACTTGACAAGGCTCTAGACGTGCTAATATTTTTAAATAGCATTTTAAATAAACGGCCATCGCGCTTTGCCATAGCTATAACCTCTTTGTATTTAATAAACTTACAAATGTTTTGGTCAGATACCATCTGTAGGCCTTTATCTAATGCACTCGTTGCAGAAAAAAGATTTACATGCAGATCTGGAACATATAAAACAGACTTTAAACTAACGATCGGCCATTCTGTGCCATTATAAGCCTGCAACCGGACGTTCCCCATGCCGAGGGCTTTTATAGTTGTTCCATCACCAAGCTGCACAAAATGTTCGTAATCCAAGTCTTTGTATTCTGACATGACTTCTCGGCTTCTGCACATATGTTGAGTGCAACCACTATCCATATACCATATGTCGTGTGGACTGTTGAAAACAGAAGCTATTAGAGCTTGTTCGACATCATCATTCTTTTTCTTCGTTTTATTATTTTTAAAGAAGCAATTTTTAGTCGGATGACCCATCTTTTTACAATAATTGCAATGTTTGGTTTTATAGCAGTCCTTTTTAGAGTGGCCAGATTTTCCGCACACGGCGCACTCAGTCAGCGCTCTGCTCCCGTTGCCTCGTTGGTGTGCCACAAGTGCAACTGCCAAATCGTCTTCAGCGTTAGCTCGTTCTTCTTCCAGCAGCAAACGTGGCACCAGCTCTAAAAGTGTCTGTTTTTCAACCGGTGCAGACTCCCATGCTGAGCGAAAATGTTTAAATCTTTGTGGTAAAGACATTAATATTTTGGTGATGACTAATTTGTCATCAATAGGATCACCAGCTTGTTTTAGTCTGGCCCGAATGTCTTCTAATTTTGATATGAATGTGGAGACTGAATCCGTACCAAACTGAATGGTAAAGAATTTCTGTTGGAGTAGATGGACACTTACGACAGACTCCTTCTCATAAACTGCCTTCAATTTCGTCCACATCTCCGCTGATGTCTCACACGACTGAATGTGTGCGAGTGGCCCATACTGCATTCGCGTGACAATAAGCTCTTGGGCTTTGGCGTCCAGCGCACCCCACTCTTCACATTCTTTTGATAAGTCATCTTTAGGTTTTGTCTTGATCCCCGAAACAATATTAAACAATCCTCGACCCTTTAAAATCACTTGTGTTTCAAACTTCCATAACGGCCAATTTTCGCCGTTAAATTTTGAACTGGTCGATATTGAAACCTCCATTTTGTTTTCACCCGTAGCTCGAAAACCGTTTTTGAAAAAACGTTTTATTTTGTAGAACTTACGGTTTTATATTTCTTCCAGGCTGATAAACTGAATTACTGGGCCCATAACCAGTTGTAAATTGTGGAAGTTATCAGTACTGGAAAGAAAGACTTGGAGTATTTTAGAATAATAGAATATAATTTAATAAACCGTACAGAGACGTATATGATAACAAGAGAGAAGAAAAAAGAACAGAGTGACATAATATTATTTCATAAAAAAACATATTTGTCTATTAAGAAGTAAACCTACTTTTATTGAAATAACAACAGAGATACCAAATATATTAAAATTGTACTCCCCATTTTACAGGTCCACAACATAAAACAGGGACAGGGAATCGCTACAAGCTAACCCAGTAGACAGGAAGCAGACAGCCATGCCACAGCGCTGCCGAAGATCCAAAATCAGGGACTGTAGGCCATGACCCGTGAGGTAAACAACATAAGGATACATCTTAAAAATGATTTTAATGAAAGATGTGCATCCAATAGTAACTTCTTATGTTGATACTTAAACAACTTTATTGTTTTCAGGCCTCATATTGGTGGTGGAGGATCATTCCAGCAGTGTGTGGCCGCAAACCTTTTCAGGTTTGCAGTTGGTTGGTTGGCAGTTTCCTGCCCCTGAAAGCTGTGGTTCTGTGTCGCGGAGCCCTTGTGGGCCAACTGAAGAACGAAGACCTAATACCTTCAGCCTGTAAAAACAATTTCTCAGCACGTTTTTTATATGAGCCTCAAATCGCAGGTCTGTATCTAAGATTAGACCCAGACTACATGCCTGCTCTACTCGTTAAACTTTCTCCCCCTTAATCACAATCTCCGGTTTGGCAGACAATATTGCAGCAACTTATTTTTTTTGTACCCAGCACCATGAACTTGAACTTCAATGGGTTCAGAACAAAAGAGTTCTCTTCAGACCCGGTCACCACTTGATGCAGGTCCTTATTAACCCTTTGCACTGCCAATGCCGTATCATCGCCATGGAAAGACGTGTACAACTGGATATCATCATACATGTGATATTTGCAGTTACTAAATGAACCAATAACATCAGCACTGTAGAGGATGTACAGCAAAGGGCCCAAAATCGCAAAATCCCTGTGTGACTCCCCTAGACACATGGAGTGGAGGGGATGACACAGTTGATCCATCTTCCTTGTGGATCTGCACATACTGGGACCTATCAGTTAAATAACTATTAGTTTCGTTACTACTCGCGTTATCGAATGGTCCATGTATGACCCAAGCTAGCTTAGTGAGTGAGGCAACTGGCTTACCAGATCGTCCATGGCGGACATCCTGACTGACGAGCAGCTGAGTTATCTTGACCGAGTATCAGCAGCGGCTTAGCTCCCCTCATTTCCACGCAACCCAAGTCGCTGAGGTGAGCGTTGTCATTCATCACTGCGGCGGACACTGTTTGCGTTGGTAAGATTATGACCACCATTGTACGGCACTTAATTTTGTGACACTGTGCCTTTCACACGCACTTGTACCACTCGCGAAGTTAGGCCCGTCACTCCGTAGCCACCCGCGGTTTTTAACGACAGAGGTATACGCGGTCCCTTTAGGTTATTGGCGAGCGAACTGTCTATGAGCGATACGGTCGCACCATCATCTAATAACGCGTAGCACTGTTTGTCGTCACCGTTTTCATCACTTAATGACACTGGTATTATTTTCAATAGTGCTGTAGCTCGCCATTCCCCGATATTTGTAACACTTTCATTTTTATCTTCTTTCTGCAGCTTATCCGCGTGTAACAACATGTGATGTCCGTAACCGCACTTTTCACATCTATTTGCGCGGCAGAACTTCTTGGGATGCTTCTTGACAAGGCATTTGAAACACGTATTCTTTTCTTTAATCGTGTCCCAACGCTGTTGCACATTTAGCTTCTTAAACTGGTCACAATCTTCAATGGCGTGTTCCCGTTGGCATATTACGCATTCCTTGGGTGCGAGAGATTCGTCACTCTGCGTATTCACTCGTTGAGCCAACGGTGGCTTGCTGATGACAGGACGTGCGGTATTCACTGGTCGGGTTTGACCGGTGGCATGCTTTTTCTGCTTCATAGGGGGTTTCGATGGACCAGGCTCATCCATGGCTGCCTTTACATAATATGATACCGAACGTGTCAGATGTATCAGGAAGTGGTATAATATCTCTAAGTTCGGTGACACTCTTAAGTCCACCCCTTGTGCGTTATCTAAGCCCATCGCAAAGTCACCATACTGCGCACGTTGTAAAGGTGTCAGCTTGCTTAGCAGCTCGCTTACTAATTGTGGGTTATTTATGTAACCTTCAGCACGAATGTTCTTTAATAATGACACACAGTTTCTTACTGTTGATGCGAATTTCCTCAGCTCCCGGCAACTTTCCGTCACTCTGGGTAAATCTCGCACTTTTTTCAATGCGCACTGTAGCACTACGGTCAGGTGACCGTACTCTTCCTCGAGCGCACGCATTATCTCCGTGGGGTCTGTTGACGTTCGCAATAAATCCTCCACTGATATCTTTGCTTCGCCATGCAGTGAGGTCTTTAGTCGTGCTAGATTTTCGTGTGCTTTAAAACTGTACAACTTAGTTGTGTCCCAGTACATATTTCGATACGAAATCTATTCGGCCTGGGCTCCATTAAAAGGCGGCAATTCATATGCTTGTCCTGGTACCGGTCGCGGGCGCGCCATGCTTGCGATTGCTTCTGCCAGTTTGTCTATCTTCCTGTCTCTTTCATGTGATGATTCTCGCCGTCTTTCTCTTTCACCCACTCCGTCATATCTCATAACGCCGTGTATCCGACTCGAGTGTTGATACTCGAGGTACACTTGCGGCCGGAGTGGTAAAGACGGGATAGTTATCGGGCAGACAGAATCTCACTACTTCTGTCAACGCTGGTGTATACATTTGCGCAGTCGGTACCGTTAGGTTAGGTACCGGGACTGATGCATGCGACACATTAATTTCGAGAGGCACGGTCGATGCACGGTACGTATTTGATTCACGATTCACTGTACTCACATTTTGATCGTGTATCACAGATGTTTCACGGGGCGCAGCCACTTCAGGCGGTCGATTCTGTAACAATCTCACCGTGAAAACTTAGGTGAAGTGAGTTTGTTTTTGACAGCTCACTTCACCTAAGTTTTCACGGTGAGATGGTTACAGAATCGCACTGCAGGTGCGCGGTATACAGACTGCGCACATAATACTGCATCCGTTTGAGTCACTTGGGGCGTTGCTTTTATCCATTCTTCAACGCGCTGTGCAGTATCCACATCTGAGTTAGAGTCATCACTCTGAGCAGCAGCTTCTATCTCAGCGATCTCAGCTTCCATTCTTTTCTTCACGAGATTCTGCCTTATCTGCGCCAACTCGCACTCGGCTTCGTACTCAATAGTTTTTCGTAAGAAATCGACGCTCTTGCGACTATTCTTAGATGGGACTGCTTTGCGTTGATCCATGGCGCCTTCTTGCGACTGTCTGTCCTCTCTGCGGTCCTTCTGACGTACTTCCACTGTAGTCAATCACTTGACCACTCGTCATTACGATGTTAGGAGCAGACGTCTAGAAAAAGAACGATTGTATTTATTTATAGAGTCAAATATTTTTTCAAATAACATATTGCTGGACCAGCCGGTCGATTCAGTAAAAATCTCACCGTGAAAACTTAAGTGAAGTGAGTTTGTTTTTGCTAGGAATTGACACTATTGACAGCTCACTCCACGCTCACTTCACCTAAGTTTTCACGGTGAGATGGTTACAGAATCGCACTGCAGTGCCTTTCCCTATCATTCTGCATTTAGGGTCGGTAATTCGGGATACATACTGAGCCCCGTTTTATAATGCGGGCTTATTGTAGGTATACGTGTCAAAAAAGTAGGAAATATAAATAATAAAACAACACAGCCAATTTTATTATTTCGTTAAAAATAACACTTTTATTTTTATTTATTTATTATAGGTATAAAGTTGTAATAAAATCTGTTTGGCTCTACTGTTTGTATTAGGCTGGTTTTTATACCATTAAATAGATGACATTTTAGAAAAGAAAAATAAAAAGTAAAAACGATTTCCCGCCATTTTTCAATTGTTTTTCTGCCCGCCAAAATGAGTGCATTTGACCCCTGTAACACAGGTTCCACCTAGCATGGGGGTCATTGATCAATTTCTCTGTGCACTTGTAAGCCCTACGCTGTAAATGTTGCCCATACCTATTTTTTGCACATTACTTTTTGGAAAAATAACTTATTTATTTATATATTATTTATTTATTTATCTAACGAACAAATTCGATACATTTTGAAGTCTTATTACAAAAAAGGGAAAATGCAACACAAACCACGAAAAAAAAATGTGACGTTTGTGGACTTAACGCATTGTCAGTAAGAGTAGCACAAAGTTGGTTCAAGCGTTTTCAGTCCGGGAATTTTGATGTCAAAGATGCAGCTCGCTCTAGTCGCCTCTGGTTGCCCTGTTACGGATATGGCCGATGCCATTTTTGGAAAAGTGGAGCAAGATTGCCATATTAGTAGTTACGACATAGTTGAAGAGTTAGGGGATCTGGAGGCAAAGGTCCTCGCGCACGTGTGGGAGTGGCGCGAGGAGGCGAAACGCCGGGCCGTAACTCCGCTGCCGCGAGAAATCACGGTACAGCGGACAGAGCTCCAGCGGGATCTCATGGCGACATGGAGAGCGCGACTGTCGCAACCCAGCGCTGGGCACGCCACAATTGCGGCGATAAGTGCCCTCTTTGAGGAGTGGTTAGAGCGGCGCCACGGCGTCCTCACCTTCCGCCTGACGCAGGTCCTCACCGGACACGGCTGTTTCGGTAGGTTCCTGTTTCGCATAAGGCGGGAGGAAACGCCTAGGTGTCACCATTGTGTGGATCGCCCGGAGGACACGGTGGAGCATACAGTGGAGGTCTGCCCGGCTTGGGCAGAGCACCGCCGTGTTCTCACAGAGGCGGTTGGCGGCGGCGATCTCTCGCGTCCGAGCCTGGTTCAGGCCATGGTGCGGAGTGAGAGTGCTTGGGAGGCCGTCACCTCCTTCTGCGAAGCAGTGATGCTCGCGAAGGAGGAGGCGGAACGCGTGAGGGAGAGGCAGCCTCACGCCCTCAGTGGCCGCAGGAGACGCCCTGGGCGGCGGGAATCGCGAGGCGATTTCCGGCCACCGTAGGCGCGGGCCTGCGGACGGTGAGTAGCGGGTAGCTCGCCGTCCAGTAAGGACTAGGCCCGAGTCGACGGCGCGTTGTGTTCCACGCGCGCCTCAAAGAGATGTCAGCATATGATGGGGTCCAATAGGGCCGACGCCGCTGGGGTCGCGGGTAGTTTGAAGAAGATACCGCGGCCCTGGCATAGGCAACTGAAGGAACACGGGTGGGTGTTAGTCAGTAAAAGTCTGACACGCCCTTCCGCTCCACCTAGAGCGGAACAAGTTATTTGTTGATTTCGTTGACCACAAAACAGTTTTGACCCATTTGCTGTTGCGGAAGTTGATTTTGCACGAAATGCGAATCCCTTGACAGAAATGATGTATTTGGCTGATTCATGTTATTTTGTGAACTACTAGGTGCATTCAGATTTGCCTGTTGGCTTGCTGTAGGAGTTGACTGGTAGAAATCGTTAAGAGCCATTTCACGTTTTCGAACGAATATCTAAGATTTCACTTTAAAAAATACATAAAGCATTAGACATATAATTTTGTTGACTTTTAATGTACTAGAATATCGATTATTAATAACATTAATTAGTAAAAAAATAAAGTCTCGTGGCAATTGTTACGTTTTATATCGGTATTTAATCGCGATTTTTTGGTTTGAATAAAGCGTAATTAAATAAAAAAACATGCCAAAATAAACTATGTTCTTTAACAAAACTAATTCTTAAGTTTTATTAAAATCCCTTTATTTATTTAGACATAATAACGATATTAACATCACTCTAAATTAGAATAAATTACGTTGCATAAGCGGGCACCGATTATTACAGCGCGAGCGCCCATCGAGGAAGGTTTTGTGGCATTTTTGCCGCCTCCTGATGTCCGAGCTCACGTTTCGTGAACGCTTTATTTTAATACGACTGAAATATTAAAATTTTGTTAAAATTTTGTGAAAGGGCTCTGAAGTAACGAAAAAAAATTTTTTTTGTGTTTTTGCAGTCGGATTTTTGTTTTTTTAAATATTTTTTTTATTTCAATCTTTTAAGTTTTATTAATATATATTTGGAATTGACTCATTACTAACTTTTATTCGATACCAATATTGTTGTTTTTTATTTTAAAAAAACCTTCCCCTTTCTTTTTTTTTTGTATTTCCAGATAGGCTATATAATATTTATATACTGTAACTTACTTACTTTCACAATTAAGAAAAATCTAACGACACCTCGTATGTTAAAATCCATCAAGCCGTTTAGGCTACAGAGCGTGCCAAAGTAGACATGCATACATACTCTCGAAAAACAATACCCTCCTTTTAGACAAAGAGAACACAATACATGTTTTCTCTTTGTCTAAAAGGAAGCTTTTGGTATTATTTTTGTTAGGTTCTAATCGAATCGAGAAGAATCTCGAAGTATAATCGATGAATTAAGATAATGAAGAACGATGAATTAAGATGATAATGAAGAAGAATCGATTGTCAGTTTTTAGTGCCGGCTCTATTATGGAGCCGTTTGTCTCCAGATTTTGCCATGTGTCACCTTGTCAAACAAAAAACATGAAAAAAACTCTTAATCATTTAATTAGTTCACGGCAGTTGTAGGAGAATAATAAAACCGTTATAATTATTCAATGAATATTTGAATGTGCGAAATTTCTATACATGCTTAGGGCAGTGGCTTAGCCATGTCCTTCGACCCAAGATTTTAACAGCATTATCACAAACTTTTTCCATTCTTCTGGTCCTATATTATTGTTTTTTTTCTAATATAGCATCTTTAGCTGACGTGACGGTCATTGCAATTTTTTTTTGGCTACGTGTTGCTTAATTTGGGACCAGATATTTTCAATGGGGTTAAAATCGGGATGATATGGTGGCAATCGTATAATTTTATGCCCATGTTCTTCCATTATACGGTCAATGGCAAATTCTGTGTATTTTTCTTTATGTCTTTTTATAATTTCATACAAATCGGGTTTCAGTTTCTTTGGGTCATGCGGAATGTTGTGTTGTTGTAACCAAGCTATCATTTGTGGTTTAGTTGTGTTTGAGTTTGGTGGTTTCACAGACAGCTTATTATGATATGGGGCGTTGTCAATTACCAACACACTATTAGGAGACAAGTTGGGTATCAATTGATTGCGTAGCAAAGTTTGATAACGTCCCGCGTTTATTTCTTTATGATAATCACCTTTTGAGTCGACATATTTATGTAACATTATAGTCCCTGGGACGAAGCCTTTTTCATTGCCTGCGTGTACAATAATTATTCGCTCTCCTTTGGAAATGGGTTGTCGCATCCAGTGCGGCCAACGCGCCTGCGCGTTTTTCGTACGTATACCATGTGCGGGCACCGCGTATGCGCGTCCATTACAATTTAGGTAACTTCCTTCGAGTGCGGCGCGCCGCACCTGTGCGTTCATTGTGCATCTCTATTGTTTCCGAAACATCGTAAAACAAGGGTCCGTAAAGGTGTTTACACACAAGTTATTTCGACTGTTATATACTTACGTTATTCATAACCGAATACGAGACCGATACCGATGTTATGAGTATCAGGGTGGAATACTATTCGTTGGTGGATTACCCACCACAACTCGCTTTCCGTCTATACCTACGCAGCTATTATTGACATAAAGTCAATAATAGCTGCGGTCGGTATATATATATATATATATATATTTATTTGTGAGCGTTCAATAAAAAATGAGCAAAATTTTAAATCTATTTATTCATTTATTATTGTTATTATTTGGATTTTTTACCCACGCCTTTCCCTTTTGGCGTGGGTAACTTGATTGTCCGGAGGCACGGCTGCTTTGCGGGCCGGTCAACAATAATGACGGTCCTTTTTGCTTCCCGCAGCAAATCCGTCATTCTTGTGACCTGACCCGCACTACCGCTGTCCGCGGCACCGCCGCTGATCCTAGCGCCGTCGCTGCCCCCGGTGCCGCTTCCCCCGGTCCCGCCGCCGCCGTAATTAGCGGCAATTGGAGGCAATGACTCCGCCGGGACCCAGGCGCTAGGATTTGTATCTTCGTCTTGTCTAACAACAAAGTTAAAAAGATGTAATAGGACCTATTGGTTCGATAATAATCAATGGCAATAATAACTTCAAAGAAAACTACTCAAATACATATAAGTATAAAACCTTGGTATTTGTAGTTATAAAAATTATGAATACTTACAGAAATTCTTCCATTGTCACAAGTTTTCTATAATGACGCAAATGCAAAATGACAACATACACGCATACATACGTACTTACTTACTATTTTTTTAGTTTATGGCCATTCAATATCAGGCAACAGTCCTCGGACCGTACTGCCTAGTTTTACGTGATGTGTTTTATTTGAAAATAATAATATTCTGTGAGTATCTATATTTTAGTTATAAGTCAATGACGTACCTATTATGTGGTATGGATCGAATCTGATCTGTTTATGTAAGAAAAAATTGGCACAAGGCCTATGTAGCCCTGCCAAAAATCTAAAAAAAAAACAGTCCTGACTCCCTAGGTACACACCTCAACCAACATAAGTAGGATCGTTCTTTGTAGTAGTACAATGAAGTATCTAGTTCATACTCACCTGTTGAAAGTCTTCACTTTATGTCAGTGTGAGTGATGGAAATCAGATACAAAAGGAAATAAAATAAAAAACTTGAGGAAAAGTTCATAGATTATTGGGGGAGCCCTGATGAGTCGTTAGGACAAGAACAATCACCAGGGCTCCCCATAATCAACACGCTCTTGGAGCCATATGAGCCACACGCTGCGTTCCGGTGGAGCCGGTGGACGTGCTGCTGGTGCAGGCCGGGTTCCGTTCCTGCGAAAAGAAAATTATGAGTTGTAAATAAAAAAACAAAACTTCCGAATATGAACCTACACTATTGGTAGGTAGCTTGGTAGGTGGCTGTGCGTGGAGGCATTCACGGACAAGCCCCCCCTCTGTGCCTCAGAAAGCCGTTGGTCCCGGCTGTCATTTGTAGATCCTTGACAGTTGTTACGGGTCTTGAGAAGCCGAAAGCCTGACAACCAGTCTTACCAATAGTTATTGTGTACCCGGTAACTGGGTTGGGGCAGATGATGATTTGATAGGTTGGTAGATCATGTATGTGCAGTTGAGCAAGCAAGTACTTACAACATGTCCATGTACGTGCCGTCTTCCGGCCTGAATAACAGCAGCGGATGCAAGTGTTGCTCCAACCTGTATATCCGCTCCGACACGTCGGCAATTGGGAGCAACACTCGCCGCATCTGTCAAAATAAAATAAATCAAATAATGTGAAATTAAATCATATTTGTTTTGGTTTCGAGTGACCTTAAAATTTGGCGTGTAGGTACTATTATTATTCCGTCTGTCACGCAAGCGTCGTCTTCGTCAATAGAAATTCTATTGAGTCTCATTACATTCAAAGTGACAGTTGAAGATCTTATTTTAGCTTGATAATTCGCGAAATCACCAGAAGAGCCTCTGAAAGATTACGGGATTAGCAAATTTTTGACAAAAGTGTATATGTATACAATGAATAACGGTATATAAAATACCTCGTCCACCGCCTCCACTACATATTGCAGCGTGCTCGCCGCGTCACGGACCTGGTGCTGATCGCCATCCACCGTTTCATAAATGGTTCTGAAATAAAAAAAAATAATAAAACATTTACGTATTCAATACCCTTACATGAAAATATTCATTCATATTATGTCGATACTTCCCCATTGGATATTTCTGGTGCATCAGCACCAGGCCCACAACAAATGACGCGGCGAAATGCTCGGCCCCAAGAGCTCATCAAACTCATCATAATAATAATTAAGTTTCTATTTAAAAAAAAAAAAACACTGCGGTAAAAGTATAAAAATTGAAATGGTCGATTCTCAAATGTCAAAGAATGATGGCATGATTTGTACAAAAAAATAAAGATTTGTAGAGAAGTTGGAATTAAATTTTTATACTTTTGGGTGCCTAAAGAGTATCTTCTGGCATCTACAATATTTTATAAGCCTATGATAAAAAATATAATGTTAAAAGCAAATAGTTTAACGAAGAGCTCATTATTTCAGAACGAAACGGCGGCTGCCAGTGTAAGACCCGCTAGCTAGACCATAGATTAAACACGGATTAAACACTTACGCCAGGGGGCTTACTTACTTAAATACCGTAATAATATTTATTTTACATTTTAATAATAAAATTGAGCGTATTTTAATAATTTTAAACATTAAACTAAATAAGATATTATTTATGTACCTACTGGTCTTTTTCTGTGTTATATATGTGACCTCTTTGCTTCGACTTTATTTATTTCTTTATAAATTATGTCATGTCATCCTGTTTTTCACTGTCTTATGTGTCATAAGAATAAAAATATTGAATCTTTAATAAAATGATTATAATAATTTAACTAAAAGATACATAAACAATAAACATAAACCGTTGCGCATGTGCTCTTTGAATTTATTCAAAGGCGTCACCCAGATTCGAACAGAAACCTTCGGGACAACCAGATCTTTCACAGATGTTTGGAACAGATCAGGAGACGTGATCAACTTCTGGAGGGAGGTGGGCTGGTTGGAATAACCATCCACGGCCGCCATGGCTCACGATGGTCCACTCGAAGAACTAAGTTCAGAAACCAAACCCAAACACAGAACATAGATCTTAGGTACCTAATAGTTTTATAACTATGGTCTCTTTGTCATTCAGTAAGAACCTAACTGTACCTATGTAGTTTTTTGAAAATTAAATATGCACAATATTTGACCTGCGTGTGGCTCAATTTCCTTGTTTCATTTTGCGTCATTTCTATGAAAGACTAGCCTACATGTATTGACAGTAAGTCAACCGCATATCAATGGTAACAAAACTAGTAAAAGCAGATCCTGTCCTCTGTGAAACTTATTATATTAAGCCAGTTCCGCTGAAAATGGTTTTGTTACCGTTGATATGCGGTTGCGTCAACTAATGTTCCATCCAGTACCTACAATCATGGACGTATCAAAAAAAAATCAGCTGCTCCCTGTATTTTGACGAGTTTGATGTACGGAACAGCTGATTTTCTTTTGGGATTTTAGGTTTGGTACCTATTATCTAGCTATAGACTGGTTAGCTCGGATACAAATTGTAGACGGCGCTATTGCGCATGTTTGCATAAAAATACCGTAAGAGGGCACCATTCGCCCTATTTATTAGTTATACTCTTTGAGGCAGACCCATATATTCAAAGTACTCTGTGGGCAGACCATCGCCAGATCGCCAGACTAGTCACTACTTATTATAAAACAAAGTCGCTTCCCGCTGTCTGTCTGTCCCTATATATGCTTAGATCTTTAAAACTTCGCAACGGATTTTGATGCGGTTTTTTTTAATAGATAGAGTGATTCAAGAGGAAGGTTTATAAGTATAATGCATGTGCGGGCGAAGCCGCGGGCAAAAGCTAGTACTTTATATAGTATATTATCTATGCGCCAGACTATCTTTGATCGTCGACTGTGTTGCGTGTATTCTTGCTTCGGTGTAATTTTCGCTTTCTTTAACGGATTTTTGTTACTCTGTTGGACATTTGATATCTGCTTTACCCTGAAAACTCTCGGCTTCTACCACGGACTTTTGAATCTCACGCTTATCTTCGACTTTGTGCTTATATTCTCGACACTGGATTTTGATTTACGAATTGGACAATGAGGTGTATCAACTGTGACCTGAATCTTCACCATTCCCGTCGTATACTTGAGTCTAACGCACAGCATCCTAGAGTATTGCTGTAATTGCATAGTTGGTCGCCGAACGATCGGTTGTTGTTGTTGTGCCCATGTAATAACAGTTGTTTGGTATTTGGGATGGGCAAGGTATCAGGATAACATTTTACTACCAGCTCAGCATTTAAAATCATGTTTTTTGTAGAAGAGGAATCAAGACAAATATCAAGATGTTGTTTTTTTTTATTAAGTAGACCTAAACTGGTGTTATTTATATCACTACTACTATTTATACACTTTCAACAGATTAAGGTTCGTACATCAATATTTACACAAGCTTGATATTAATTTGACGTCTTCCACCGGTAGACATAATCTTTAGGTATCTTTAAGGTTGGTGTCGTCACGCAAGTTATCATCGTTTTATGGAAAATGTCACAAATAATGATTTAAATGTACTTTTTCAACTGTAAACAAGAAAACACATCTGACTTGTCTGTCAGTTTGATAGATCCGGTCATCCGGTAGTGTCACTTGTCACTTCGTTTTTTTTTTATAAATACAAAATGGTCAACGAAAAACTGATAATTTCCTTTCGAAATATTTTAAGTATCCGGGTTTTTAAAAATATGATAAGTATATCAATCTACTCCTGACAATGTATTCTCAACATTGGAAAATGTTTTGAACCCTCTAAATGAACACTTTTTTTTGTACAAATTAATCTATGGACCATGCCTTGATTCTTTAAATCGTAGCTAAAAATTTTGAACGAGTGAATGAATGACGCCTGCGATGCGCGGCTTGTAGAAGCGGCAGGCCCCGGGGCCGATATTGGCACCGGGCGGAACGCGGTGGGGCGGATGGACACCGCCTGATGACGGCTCGACGACGATGACGGCGCAACACGCGCAGGCGCCGGCGTCGCCGGTGGGCCGGCAGCTGCAGCAGTGCTCCCTCCCCCCCCTCTTCTTCCTTCTTCCTTCATCACTTGCTTGGGATGGTCCGGCCGGCGGCGAACCCGATGTCGCGTCGCCAATATTTGGCATCGACGACGCCCGGTCCAACACTGGACGGACTTCCGGAGGCCCGGCTCCGCGGCCCAACGAGCCGCGCTTGTCGGGCTTGGGCATCCCGTAGATGTGGTCGACCGCGACCGCTTCGGTGAGCGAGCTCACCGGGCAGCCCGGGCTGCTTCCCCTATGTCTGCACAAGTGCCGGCTAGGTACCTTGTGCAAACACAGGGAAAACCGATTAAAATTGCGATCCGCGCGAGTATGACACAACACACTAGGACTATTGTGGTCCGACCACTAGCCAATCCACAGTTATAGCGACATCCAACGAAGGTATATATAATGAGGGGCTACGCCCCGGTACCGCCAGCCACAACCCCCCCGAGGGGGGGTGTCGCGACTTCCGAATCCGGTTTATATATAATGACTGGTCTCGCAAGGTTAAGTACCTCGACCTCGGGATTGAGAGCCTGGACAAGTTTGTGGGCCGCCTGGCGAAGGGGATGTTCGCGCGTGCCGACGCGTCTGCCTGGCCACATGTCAAGCAGATCGCGCCCTGGCATACGCGCCCCCCGGACGCTAGGCCCCTTCTTTCTGGACGTCTGATTTGCCCCGTGATAACTTTGGCTTGTGATACTGGACCTCTGATTTGCCCCGTGATTACTTTGACTTGTGATACTGGCCTTTCTTGGCTTGTGATTTTGGACTCTTGTGTGTGAAGTGTGGTGAATCTTCGTGATCTTTGGGGCTGTACATGGTAAGTACCAACAGTCATTATTATGAGCAGTTATGAGCAGTTATTATATGTGTGTATGTATGTGTATGTGTGTTTGTTACTTCTTCACGCTCAAACAGCTAGACCGATTTGAATGAAATGTGGTATGTAGATACACCTTATACCCTGGAATATAAAAATATCTGGAGCAATCTTTATCTATCTCCTTCAACTTCTTTTACATAATTATGCATCTTCTTCTTGATCAGCTAATATTTCATTTTCTATGGCTCAGCCAAATCTCCATCTGTTATTTTATTTGAGTACTTATCGTATTGATTCATCATCTTCCTGCCCTTGTCCCATTTCAACATTCTCATCTCCGCTGCATGCAATCATTGAAAATGTACGATAAAACATTATTTTTAGATGGCAAGTAGTTATGAAGATGTACGACGTGATCTGTCGGAAATCTTCGGAGAGGATGTTGCCGAGGACATTGAGTCCGATGGCTCTGACAGCGAAAGCGTCTCCTCCAACGCGTCGTCACACAGGTAGGGAACCCAAGAATCTAATCTAAATCTAATTATTAACATTATTATTTAGTCGTATTCTTATTGTAGTGTTCGTTTCAAGCATCGAAAGTTTTGATAGTATAGATGTTTTTTCTCCTTTATAGTTCAACGGTTTCCTCCTTCAACGACTCCTCGGCCCACTCTCCATCCGGAGACAAGCTCCGGATGGAGAGTGGACCGAGGAGACGTTACTGGCACCCCGGAGATACGGATACCGGATGCATCTACCAAAGGTCCTGTTGATTATTTTAAATCTTTCTTTACAATTAGTTTTATGACCAGCCTAGCGGAAATGACCAATATGCATGTCCGAATTTTGTTGTCCAGGCCACTTAAGGCTAATAGCCGCCTAACAAAATGGAAAAATACGAATTTATCCGAATTGTGGACGTTCTTAGGAATTCTTTTTTTTTATCGGCACCGCTAGGTTGAGTAGAATAGCAGATTATTGGAAGAAAAGTAATTATGTTAAATTTAAGTTTAACAAATATATGTCTAGGGACAGATTTTTATTAATATTAAGATGCCTTTTTTTAAATACAACCTATGAAAGTAGAATTAAATATTCAAAAATTGATTATCTATTAAATTATTTTAATGAAACTATGAAAAATTTAATATATCCCGATAGGGAATTGTGTATTGACGAGTCAATGGTAGGATTTAGAGGAAGGATAATGTTCAGACAGTATATTAAAAATAAGAGACACAAATATGGCATTAAATTATATGTTTTGGCTGATCCTAAAGGTCATAGGATTCACATGTTTATAGGGTCTAATGATGTTGAAGTTGGTGGTAAAGGTCATGTAGACAAAGTGGTCATGAAACTAATGAATGATTATTTAAATAGCGGCCATTCTATTTACATGGACAATTTTTATAATAGTGTCCAGTTGGCCGAAATGTTACTAATAAAAAAGACATACTGCACTGGCACTTTGCTAGCCAACAGGAAAAAAAATCCAAGAGCAGTTATAATTAAAAAACTTTTAAAAGGCAGAAATATTTATAGGTACAATGGAAAAGGTGTTTGTGTCTGTAAATGGAAAGACAAGAGAGATGTGCTCACTATTTCCACTGAGCATTCATCCCTCTTGATGCCAGTGGAAAATAGGCGTGGTCGTGTGGTCAACAAACCAAATATGGTTGTAAAGTACAACAAGTACATGAAAGGTGTTGACCGACACGACCAAATGTTATCATACTATCCTAGTGAGCACAAGTCAATGAGATAGTATAAAAAAATTGGCATACACATCCCACAAATGATGTTAGTAAATTCCTTTTTTTTATTTCAAAAAGGTACAAGCAGTACTCTTTCCTTAGAATCATATAGGGAAAAAGTACTGCTTGAACTTCTTCCCCCCATACCTGACATATTGGCGCCTCAAAAAGCAAAACACATGCCCAAAGAAATAGACAGAAATGCCAATGGGTGTCTTAAAAGGCGCAGATGTGTCAGGTGCTGGGAAAAAGAAAAAAAAGGAAAGACACTAAAATAATTTGTCCGGATTGTGATGTCGGTCTCTGTATTTCCTGTTACGGTCCACACCACGATGAAATGCCTAAATCAAACTCATGACCCTTTGTCTATCTTTGCCTATGTGTATTTGTAAATTTTATTGCGCTAAGGTAGCCCGAGAAATTCATTTTTTTTACGTTTTTTTCAATTTGCAGGTCAGTTTCAGGTTGTATGTTGATTAAAATCTCAGACCAAGAAAAAAAGATAGATAGCGCGCCGCGAACATTAAAACTGAAGCCACTTTTTTTTTCTATGTGTGCATCGAAGGGTTGTCATTTGTTAAATTTTTTCCCTATAATTTGGGGATATTTGTGTGGGTAGGAAAGTAGACATAGAGGATGGACTGCGATACCTGTATGAAATTGTCCACTATCTAGAAAGAGAGAAAAACAACTATTGACATGTATACAATGAACTTAGATACTAATATGACCATAGACATAGACATGGATACAGAGGATGGACTGTCCATTAACTGCCTAAATTTGCCTTTGTGAAAAAGTGATTCCGTGAGACTTTTTATGTGATTTGCTGTTGTTTTTGCAACTTTTCACTACACAGGAAGGCATAATTCTATTTTTTTAATTTAAGTTTACTTGACGACAACTCGTGACGTACTAAGAGCGATGAGCATGGTTTTAGTGTAGGTGTGTGCGTGATCGTGTATGTTTACTTGCAGGAGCACGGTTTTATGGCTTCACTTTTGATGTTCGCGGCGCGCCGTTTATCTTTTTTTCTTGGTCTGAGATTAAAATATAATTCGCGCCCGTAACTAATATGGCTTTACAGAATTATAATCATTAGAATCAGTAATATAACTCCATAAGTCCTCAAATTTCATCATTTCAAAATTTAAATCATCAGATTCAAAGAAATCATGAGATTTGAGGTCAATTCTAACTTATGGAGGTGCATTGCAGATTCTAATGATTATAATTCTGTAAAGCCATATTATTTACTGTCGCGAATCATATTTTAATAAACATAGCCCATGACATAGACCTGAAAATTGCAAAAAACGTAAGAAAATTTGAATTTCGCGGGCTACCTTAGGACGCTGTTACAAATAGGTAGTCAAATCATTATTTTTTTACACAAAATTGTGTTTATTAAATAAAATGCTTTGCATTCTTAAAATGTTTTTTGGCCAAATTGTTGATAGATGTGAATGATACTATTCTGAGCTATAAATATAATTTTAGATAGGTACAGTTTCTCAATAACGGTACCGAAATGATTTTTTTACGTCGGTACCGTTATTGAGAAACTGTACCTATCTAAAATTATATTTATAGTGTGTGTGCTGAACCAGTTCGTTTACCCCGTGCGCATTAACATGGCACCTAGCTCGAAAACAAAATTGTGTCTAAACACTATGTTTTGTCACGTTTAAAGCATCGTAAAGTAGTATGTTATGAGAAACTACTTAGCGCAAAATAAACGATGATATTCAAAAGACTAAAATAAAATTCAAGAATTTTTTGCACTCGGTTCTTTAAATTCATTCGAGCCAGGTGCCATGTTAATGCGCACGGGCTATACCTAACTATCTAATCTACTACGATGATGTAAGTACGCAATAATACGTAGGGAAACAAAACTGTTTTAATTTTATTTATTTTTTTAGTGCACAGTTTACTTACCAGTTAATACATTCCTTCAAAAAAACTGACGTAAATAAGATGGTAAACTCCCCATCACACTTAAAACAGGCTTTGGACTGTCAAGTTAGTGTAAGAATCGTATTTTTTTTCTTATTATTATTTTTTAAACTAATTAGGTCCTTCAATATCAAATAACGATAAATTACAGTAACTTGGCATGTTTAAAAGTTAATCACCTTATTCACACCAATTGCACCGTATTTAAAGTTATTTACAAAACACGAAGATACGTATCCCCGTTCAGTCTGTCCAAGAACACTGGTCCTAGCACTCTGTTGCCGAGTATCCCGGCCCACACATTAACACTAAACCTAGTCTGAAAGTGGTCAAGCCGCACAACACGAGGGTTTGTCTCAGTCCAATAATGCGCATTGTGTATGTTGAACATACCTATCGTGAACGTGGACTCATCAGTCCATAGAATGTTGCGGCGTTCTGCTCGAATTCAATTACAGAACGCGAGGCGAGCCGCGTAGTCATTTGGTTGCAATTCTTGCACTGTTGTAAAGTGGTAAGGCCCTTCCCGATTTAAAAGTCGCCACACGTAGTTGCCGCTTACGTCGAAGACTCTAGCAGCGTCCCTGGTGCTCGCAAGAGGATGACGCCGGAAGAAGTCCAACACTTCCTCTTCGAATTCAGCAGAATATCGAGGCCTGCCTGCGTCGTGTAATGTTGAACTCGCGGTAGCACAATACCATTTCATGATATCGTTGACTGGAATATCGTCGTCTGGGAGGCATTTTCAAAGAATGCGCGCGCGATACTCGCGTCCGTGACCGCTGATAATAACGAACTGGCTTTTGTTTAGGGCAATTTTGGGCGAGAGAACGGGGTAGTGCGGGGGTAGTAGAGGCCAGTGGCCTGCGGACGGGTGCATCCATTGTTTGCACAGAGTACCTACTTTTTGTTTGATAAGAATGGCAACAGTGCATGAACAGCTTCATTGACGTTTTGGGAAACCAAATGGCGGCGTGGCAACGGCTAACTACTACGGGACGGTTTCATACTTGATAAAACAATTCAATCTTATACGCACATTTTTTGTATGAAAAAATTTGAAATGAAATGAAATGAAATGAAATTGTTTATTCTGTAAATAGGATATCGAAATCACTTTTACACGTCATATTTTTTTTTTTTAAATAAGCTAGATGAAGTCGACATTTCCTATCTGACTACCCTGAGAAGAAATGGCGAAACAAACTCAGGGGTCAAAGTCTCTTTTAAAGTCCAGACATAATCTTGGTCAGATCATGTGAGGACCATGTAGATCCAGTATGAAATGGTCTTTTGAGGAAAGAACCATAAAAATTTGAGTGGACCTGTCCAGTCAGTGCAAGCATTTGTCAACAATCGTGTAGCTCAACTCAGGATTTCAGGAGCTCAATAACTCGACGAACAATACCAAAGAAAGGACATTTGGGTAGGTCGCATAAAGTACTCAAAAATATCAGACCATCAATAAAACTAAAAAAGAAAAAAAAAGAGATCCACATAGTGCTCACATTTACAATAACTTTAATTTTTTAATAATTTACATTAATTTTTTAAACAAAGGTTTGTCATTTTGTTTATTATAATGAGTTTTGGTATTATACAGGGTGGCCGGAACATTGACGTCCAAAAATAAAATTTCGGTCCCTCGTATCGTGGGGTATTCGAATCACCCCCATGTATGTTCCGCGACTTTTCATAGTTTTCGAGTTATGATTTTTTTTCTGAATGTTTGAAAATTTTCGACTGACCAACCTAAAAAAATTCTAAAAAAAAAAGTAGAGGGTTTTATCGAGTTTCTTTTTTTGCAACTGAATTTTCATAAGTAGTACTTTTATGCATAAAATAATCAGCTTCGTAACTGTGATGAAAGTTATGAAAATGTTGATCTAAAGTGAAAAATTTACGTTCGGTAAATTATGACTCAAATTTTCAACTTTAAACTAAAAATCTTAACAGGTGACTTCATAATTCCTAAGTAGGCTTCAAGAATGCGCCAGACTTTCAGCTTTCATAATCATAAAAAAAATGAAGTACTTAATAGGGCTACTTTGTTTAAAATCGGCCTTCAAAGACAGCGAGGTGGAAAAATTCTTAAAATTACCCATCTGAGTAATATTTCTCGTTCCTAAGGTTAATTAATGATAAGAATACTGAAAACTAACCAACAAATAGTTTCAGAGTTGGGTAAGAAAAGTTTTACGTAAAAAGTGGTTTTGAATAAAACACAGATGATAATGTGAAAAAAGTACTTAATTTATTTTTAACATTTACAAAAGGTTTTCAAAGTGGCCACCACCAGCAGCAATACACATTCTACACCTACGTAAGAAATTGTCTGGCAATCGTACGTAAAAAGTGGTTTTGAATAAAACACAGATGATAATGTGAAAAAAGTACTTAATTTATTTTTAACATTTACAAAAGGTTTTCAAAGTGGCCACCACCAGCAGCAATACACATTCTACACCTACGTAAGAAATTGTCTGGCAATCGTCTAAAAGCGTCTCTGTTCTCTCTCACAACACGTTCAGCTTCTGCAATCAACTGCCTCAGCTCTTGTTCACTTGAACAGTCTCGGGCGTATGCTATTTCCTTGTAATAGCCCCAAATAAAGAAATCGATGGGGTTGAGATCAGGTGAGCGTGGAGGCCACCTAATTGGTCCGCTGCGTCCGATCCATCTGTTGGGGTATGTTTCATCTAAGTAATTTCGGACCTGGGTTGCATAGTGACACGGGGCGCCGTCATTTTGCAACACCATGGTTCGTCTGAGTTCGAGATTCACATCTGCCAGCAACAATGGAAGTTCATTTTCCAAAAAGTTTTTGTATGTTTCTCCATCAAGTTTGGACGGCAGTTCAAACGGACCAATTAGTTCGCCATTGAGGATACCAGACCACAAGTTAACGCTGAAGCGATGTTGAAATGTCGAAGCTCTCACTTCGAGTGGATTTTCATTCGCCCACGTGTGGTAATTATGAATATTGAATATTCCGGATCGCTCAAATCGTGACTCATCTGACCATAAAACTTTATTGAAAAATCCAGGATCCTCTTGCTCTTTTCGTAACATGGTTTGGCAAAAATCAACGCGCAATTGGTGATTTGTAGGCAGTAAAGCTTGGACTCGTCGGATGTGGAACGCGTGGTATTCTTCATCGTGAAGAATGTCTTGGATAGAAGTCCTTGGGATGTTCAGAGCACGAGCCATACTTCTCGTAGGTACTCGTAGACGGATTTCGCTGAACTTCTTCCAGCACCATTTCTCTGCGATCCGGGTTAGCTCTAGGGATTCCTTCATGACTGCCGCGTCGACCAGGAATGCGGCCTGCCATCAAAGTGTTGTGCGTGTTAATAAAAACACGATGGTCGGGATATCGCTCAGGTTGCGGCCCACCACGACGTTGAAGTTGTTCGCGATACAGTCGCGCTGCTTCATGGCCGTTTCCTTGTGCAACTCCATAAAAATAATGCATTTCTGCATATTCACTTAACGTGTAACTCATTTTTTACACTTCCACGTAAAAAAAGTCCAAATCAGAATGCAAAACACAGTCCAATAAACGAGCAAAGTAGTCAAACAAGTAGGCAGCGGAGTCCGTGGGCAAAGCGAGTGTGGTAAAGACAAAATGGCGACACGCGTATAGCAGTAAACACAATGTGAGTACGACTGAGGTACTTGTTTTGCGTTGGCTTCGGTTGCGCGCCTTGCGTGAGAGAGATAGCAATAATTCGGTCTCTTTTCCTCTCGGTCCATTGTTATTGCAGGTAAAAGAGTTGCACCCTCGTTTACAACCCATAGTCCACGAGAACGGATCGCGCAAAATTCATTAAACTAACATTTAAAAAAATCTCCGTGTTTAAATCTTAGCTTTCCTGCAGTCATTTTTGGTTAGCAAACTAAATAACCTTAGGAGCGAGAAAATGGAAAAAAAAATTATTAATCAGATAGCTAATTTTAAGAATTTTCCACCTCGCAGTCTTTGAAGGCCGATTAAGGCCAAAGTTAGCCCCATTAAGTCCTACGTTTTTTAATGATTATGAAAGCTGAGAGTCTGGCGCATTCTTGAAGCCTACTTGAGAACCATGAAGTCACCTGTTTAGATTTTTAATTTGAAGTTGAAAATTTAAGTCATAACTTACCGAACGTAAATTTTTCACTTTAGATCAACATTTTCATAACTTTCATCACAGTTACGAAGCTGATTATTTTATGCATAAAAGTACTACTTATGAAAATTCAGTTGCAAAAAAAGAAACTCGATAAAACCCTCTACTTTTTTTTTAGAATTTTTTTAGGTTGGTCAGGTCGAAAATTTTCAAACATTCAGAAAAAAATTCATAACTCGAAAACTATGAAAAGTCGCGGAACATACATGGGGGTGATTCGAATACCCCACGATACGAGGGACCGAAATTTTATTTTTGGACGTCAATGTTCCGGCCACCCTGTATATATTACAAAGTTGATTGAATAGCTCAAACTCAAGCTTTTTTGTCTTCTAAATAATCAGAAATTTTATAGTAGCCCTTTTTACAAAGTTTGGTTTTAATGCAGCTTTATTAAAGTTTGGTTTTATGACATAAGATCAATAATTTATCTTCACTATTGTAAATAACCACAATACTGTCTCCCATTGCAGCCGTGGCAGATATTTTTAGAGCACCTTATATATGTGATTACACATATATGTGAGCATGACATACTCTTAACTGCCAGGGCTTATTTTCAATCTTATATTTTGAATTCTTTTAATTTTTTTTTTACATTGTTCTCACATATAGAAGCAACAAGAATAATGTATCCAGAATTTTGTAATAATTTTTCAACTTACTTGTAAATCAATGTTTTGACCGTAAATATTTAGCAGTTTTATTCTACTACTTACCTACCACCAAAATAATTCATAGAATCGGTTACTTAAACCACTAAATGGCAACACTAAGTGTTCAATGTCATTCATTCATTCACTCATTCACAATGTTTACGTACGCACGGCTACTGATCAAACTTAAAGATTTCTACTAAAAGCTGATCTCGCATTGTATAGAATTTATTTACAATGAGAGCTCAGTGTAAACTGGAAATTTATAGCTTGATGTGAAGCCGTGTGTACAAACAACAAAGTCATCATGAGCAAAGGCAAATTCAAGAGATAAAAAATTATAGTAGTACCTACATACTTTTACTTTTGATTTGAAAAGTAGGCAAGTGAACCACTGCCGAATGAATGAATGAAAGACGTGTCTTCAATTTCATTATATCATTCACAATGTTTACGTACGCACGGCTACAGAAGATCAAGCTATACATTTCTAGTATAAGCTGATCTTGCATTGTATAGGATTTCCTTACAATGAGAGGTCAGCGTAAACTGGGAATGTATAAAAATGTCGTATCCAACATCCACGCGAAAGAAGTCAAAGGCAATAAAAACACAACCATACATTTTATATTTTTTAATTAACATTCATTTAGATAATGGGGAGCTCTATACAAGTAGGTACTATTTAAAATGTATATGTAGGTATATTGGTATTTTCAACTCCATGATCATTCTTAGGCGATGCTGAGAAAGTAGCACGGCCCACAGAATGGTCATGGAGTTTGAAAATACCAATAAGAGCGCCTTCACACTAGCGTTTGTCCAGTGTAGGCGTTTGATAAACGTATGCGCAGCGCAGACGCCGCGACAACGCGGCGCAGGCGTCGCGTTGTTGCGGCGTTTTAATCAACATACAACCTGAAACTGACCTGCAGATTGAAAAAAACGTAAAAAAAAATGAATTTCTCGGGCTACCTTAGCGCAATAAAATTTACAAATACACATAGGCAAAGATTGACAACGGGTCATGAGTTTGATTTAGGCATTTCATCGTGGTGTGGACCGTAACAGGAAATACAGAGACCGACATCACAATCCGGACAAATTATTTTAGTGTCTTTCCTTTTTTTTTCTTTTTCCCAGCACCTGACACATCTGCGCCTTTTAAGACACCCATTGGCATTTCTGTCTATTTCTTTGGGCATGTGTTTTGCTTTTTGAGGCGCCAATATGTCAGGTATGGGGGGAAGAAGTTCAAGCAGTACTTTTTCAGCAGTGGTTTTTTTTTGTGTATGATTCTAAGGAAAGAGTACTGCTTGTACCTTTTTGAAATAAAAAAAAGGAATTGACTAACATCATTTGTAGGATGTGTATGCCAATTTTTTTATACCATCTCATTGACTTGTGCTCACTAGGATAGTATGATAACATTTGGTCGTGTCGGTCAACACCTTTCATGTACTTGTTGTACTTTACAACCATATTTGGTTTGTTGACCACACGACCACGCCTATTTTCCACTGGCATCAAGAGGGGTGAATGCTCAGTGGAAATAGTGAGCACATCTCTCTTGTCTTTCCATTTACAGACACAAACACCTTTTCCATTGTACCTATAAATATTTCTGCCTTTTAAAAGTTTTTTAATTATAACTGCTCTTGGATTTTTTTTCCTGTTGGCTAGCAAAGAGCCAGTGCAGTATGTCTTTTTTATTAGTAACATTTCGGCCAACTGGACACTATTATAAAAATTGTCCATGTAAATAGAATGGCCGCTATTTAAATAATCATTCATTAGTTTCATGACCACTTTGTCTACATGACCTTTACCACCAACTTCAACATCATTAGACCCTATAAACATGTGAATCCTATGAACTAGACCTTTAGGATCGGCCAAAACATATAATTTAATGCCATATTTGTGTCTCTTATTTTTAATATACTGTCTGAACATTATCCTTCCTCTAAATCCTACCATTGACTCGTCAATACACAATTCCCTATCGGGATATATTAAATTTTTCATAGTTTCATTAAAATAATTTAATAGATAATCAATTTTTGAATATTTAATTCTACTTTCATAGGTTGAATTGAAACAAAAAACAACATCCACGCGAAAGAAGTCAAAGGCAATAAAAACACAACCATACATTTTATATTTTTAATTAAAATTCATTTAGATAGTGGGGAGCTCTATACAAGTAGGTACTATTTAAAATGTATATGTAGGTATATTGGTATTTTCAACTCCATGATCATTCTTAGGCGATGCTGAGAAAGTAGCATGGCCCACAGAATGGTCATGGAGTTTGAAAATACCAATAAGAGCGCCTTCACACTAGCGTTTGTCCAGTGTAGGCGTTTGATAAACGTATGCGCAGCGCAGATGCCGCGATAACGCGGCGCAGGCGTCGCCATATTTGGTTTGCGGCGCAGGCGTCGCGTTGTTGCGGCGTCTGCGTTGCGCATACGTTTATCTAACGCCTACGCTGGACAAACGCTAGTGTGAAGGCGCTCCAAAGAGGAACTCGTATAGAGCTCCCCGAACACGTTCTATATCGGCCGGTGGCCAATCTGGCGTCGGTGACGGCCACAGCGGCGCACCAGCGTTTAGTCGAGGCCGCCAGCTCAGCCTTATCCATGCGCCGCCGCTCCTGGACGAGCTCCGGCAGACTGAGCCACCGGTAGAGGCGCAGCCGCTCCGCTACCAGCGACCGCTCCGCTACCAGCGCCCGCTCCGCTACCAGCGCTCGCTCCTGCCGAACCTCGCTCTGTGAGCGGCGGTGCGGTGTACTGGTGATGCTGTAAAATATTTTATTTTTTAGTTCATATTATCTACATACATCATGATAACAGAACCTGATATTGAGAAAATGTATATTTAAATAAAAATGAATCCCTAATGCCCTTAGTCACGCCATAAACTTGGGAACGCCTCGACCGATTTTACTATTCTTGTTTCAAAATGTTCATGATAGTCTGAAATAGGTTCTTACGGAAAGAAAAAATAGAAAATTTTCAAATTTGGGAAAAACGGGACAGCCTTACTTCTATGGGAGTTTTGTATCAACTAAAGTGAAACACCTATAACTCAAACTAATTGCAAACAAAATACTACTTAATATTGCTGTCCTCCACCCAAAGTAAGGTGTCAACATTCGTTGACACCTGTTAGTGAGACACCAGCGGCTCTGTTCTAAAAAAAAAATTAAATTATAAATCAAATTAAACTACCAGGACTATAATTAAAATGAATTATGAAATTATCTATGTTTCCCATTAATTGGTTAGAAATGCCCAAAGCCGGACACAACATGTTAGTAAAATAAGTCACTATAACATCATTATATGTAAGTAGGTAGATTATTACATCACCACACACTGGGTTCGCTTGGTGGATTATGGCTCACTCCCTCTCACATAGAGGAGGCCTGTCCCAGCAGTGGGAACATTATAGGCTGTTTATGATGGTATGAGGTAGGTTATTCACAGGCCTACCATTATTGCACAGCTAAGAAAATAATTGAACACCCATAACCCACAACTAATTACAAATCAGCCAGTCATACTTACTCGCTAGGATTACCGCTGGCCCGCCGCGTCCAAGACGGAGGCAGTCACCGAACACTCAAACCATGCAAGAACAAAATCAATTAGCATAACACACGCAGATTGCACAATATAATACACATAAACACTCATTAGTATGCCCAAAGCCTCAAAATCATTCCAGTAGCTGCCACACCATGTTAGTAAAACACTTCCCCACAGTAAGATTTCATTCAGAGAAGCTTTCAATCATTGCATCATCGTCAATATCATCATACCAGATAGTCGCGATCATCAGATGCGCATGTATAGACACGTCTGTAAAACTTAAAATCCACTTGAATCTGTCTGCAGTAAGTAAAAACTTGCTGTACCACGTTACAAAAGATGTCGGTACTTGTAGGTTTGCCAATGAACTTACCTATTTCAAATATTTCCCATTTTCTTCTTTATAGAAGAAAATGGGAAATATTTGAAATAGATATTTTATTCTTATGAATAAATCTGAAAAAAAAATAACACATAGTTCTTTATAACATCAGCCAGTAATTAAATAAAAAATCTCTAAATAATTGAACAATTTAAAAACTTACGTTACGACTTTCAAAACTTCTTCACTTGATTGAGAATTTGAGATGAGTGAGAAATGAAACTTTTTGAATTTTGATTTTGACTTGAGCAGAAGTTCTGTCTGTCAAATAGTTAGCATTGGGTACCAACATCAGTAAAAATAATTCACTGTTGATTTCCTGTTTCAGTTTCAACTTATTGTAATGAATAATTTATTTATTTATTACAAATCCCGATAGGTACCCGGATCATGAAATATACCCGGAATATAAAATGAATAAAAATACATAAAAACGACATATAAACCGGCCAATTACAAATTTGCGGTTCGTTTTTATTGAGCAAGGTTTCTGACGATTTTGACAAGCGCATCTGCAGGTGTTTTATTGCGGTAATCCCTCGCTGAAGCGGTAATCCCTCGCTGAAGGTTTAAATAATCAAAACAAAGGCGTCGTCGGTTCGTTTTTTAATGAGCCTCTAGGTTTTTGACGATTTTCACTGAAAAAAAAGAATTGTTGCTAATAGCTAAAATTTTAGCTGCATGCCACCAAAATCGAGTGACGACTAAACTAAGGGCTATTGGTAACTAAAATGAGTTTTGTAAAAAAAGTAGAGTTATTATTTACCAACCCCTCAAAGCTAACCGCAGACAACTTAGTTTTGTTATTTATACAAAACTGTTTGACAGTTTATAGATACACAGTTAGTGTCGTTGTTACTAAACTAGTTTGGCTAATTAAAACTGAAGTGTTTAAATAACTGTACGTCTTATGGTTTATTAATAAATGATTGAATAGTTCGTTTATATATAACGTTATTGTGTTGTTATCTCTTGCTAAACTGTTTGATTACTAGTAGATAATCGCTTTACGTGGAAGTAACTGCATTGTTTATTTATTTATTGCTAATATAGTTTAGCTACCAGTAGCTGGTCCTAGCTCGGCTGTAGGACCCGGAACCACAGGTCGGAATCGCCACCTTTCAAAAATATTATTGTTTTGTATTGAATCGTTTAAATCCATTAAAAATATAATAATATATATATATTCAAACACAATAATATTTTTGAAAAATGGCGCCCTGACACGTGGTTGCAGGTTTAACAGCTGCCCTAAAACAAAGATGGCAAGGAACATGCAAAAATTAATAAAAAACAATTTTTTTATTTTAAAAACTTCTTTATTTATTTGAGTATTGTATCCATCGTATGGTATTTTATCCATTATCATAGATTCCCCTAGCTAGACTAGAAGATTGTAGAAACATGATTTACATGTTACATTACAATACAATATTAAATTCACAAATGAAAGACGGAATTAACCTAAAAAAGCAATCGGCTTTCTCAGTTGAATAATATTTAAAAAAAAATCACAGTAGGAGTGAAGCTTAAACTAATAAACAAACAACATCAACGTGATCTTAAGTTATATCGGGAGATATAACTTAAGATCACGTTGCAAGATATTATTATAGCTTAAGGGATATCGCAGTCATAAAAAATAAAGAAATAATAAATCAAATATTAGGGGTTTTAGTGCGGAGGTAGCGCCACGTTCACAAAAAAAGAAAAGAAAAAGTCATTGTAATATAAAGATTTAAAAAATAAAATAAGACATATTATTGTCAGTAAACGTAATTTTTTATGAAGTTAAATTGTATTATTTGGTACATTTTTTGTGATAGTGGTTCCACCTCTGATTTACAACCGCCTTGATAGGAAATTTTCCAAGCATTGGCTTATAATCCAAAGTAATTTTAAGGAAATTAAAGGATCATTGACCAAACCAACTGGTCACTCGGTAATATTATGAATAATAGTTAAATGAACAAAATAGGAATATGAACTAAATAAACAAAAATAATTGGTAAGTAATTAAATTACTGTGGTTTATTTAGAAACTACCGTGTAGAAGCAAAAGGAGGACATTATCTTAAAGGGGTGACTTAGTGTCGATTGATAGCTGAAAAACTATCCCTATAAAACCCGTACCGAAATATCATAAGAGAATTCTACACAGACTTGAAAACAGATTCTCACTTTGAAAATGATAAGCCTAAAGTAATTTAATTATAAAGACACTCTTTGTGTTACATAACTCTTACCATTAGTAGAAATATTTATATGATTTGGTATATAAGAAATTAAATTATCCTGCAAAATGTAAATTATTTTTTCATTTTCTGGTTCTTTTACCTCAAAGCAATAATAGTGTTCATCAAAATCTTCTGTTAACAACAGAACACATTCAAATACAATTTGGTCTTCGTTAAATGCGAATATATTTTTGACTTTAATAAAGCTAACTTCGTTTATATTTTGTACATCATAAAGTAGAATTGTTCCAGGTTTATACAGTGTCATTTTAACTTTAGCCCATGTAACACATGTAAGAGACTGGTCTGAATCCAAGTTTAAATAACGTATAATGTCGTCCCGTTTACACTTAGAAATTCTTTTCGTGGGTCCAACTTTCACAGAATTATTTAAAAAACCTTTAACAAACATTTCATTAAGTTGTAGTTGATGTTTAGTGGCTAGCGTCAACGTAAGGTTTCGACGGTTGAATGAAGCTCGAGCAGCAATTTTAGACAATCTGTGTTTGGCTTCATATCGCATAGCCCAAATATTAGTAAGAGGTCCAAATTTAGCCATCATCGTGTGATAGTGAACCAGAAAATGAAATTTGGGTTTTAATTTTTCATTACTTAATGTAACATATTGTTCATTTAGTTCAGATACCAAAAATTTTAACACATCACACTTATCTTTTGTGACAGACGGGGAAATTAGTATGTCTAAGATTTTCCGTAAGGTTATGTACATGCGCCAATATGGATCTTCGTTTGGTACAAAATGGCCAATAAGTAATCCAAAATAGCGAATAAAAGTTAACATTTCAGAAGAAGAAAGACGAATGACACCATTTGTAATATGTTCCATGCTCAAAGGACAAGGTTTACTACTAGTATCTGGACCATAATTGAAGTTATTTATTCTATCGTTTAAAACCTGTATAGAAAAGTATTTTAAGCGTCGCGTAAATTTAACAATAAGGAAGCACATAATATATTTAGCTACTCCCTCTAAAATATCATGCATGAGATCCACGCCCACCTGGTCAAATAAACTAAAATCCTTAACTTGAAGCCAAACACATTTTTCCTTTATGCCTGTACTATTTGGACAGTTTTGAAGTAATTGTTCATTGTAATTTTCAACATTTCTAAGCAAATTTTCATCTTCGAAATATGCTCTTTTTAAATCTTCTTTATTTATAGTACATATTCTACAAGGGTAATTGGATGAGAAACTTTCATTAAACCCTATAATTGAATGGATTCCAAGATTATCTCCAATTATCAAAGCTAGAGAAAAATACAATTTTCCATGAAATGAAGGTACATCCAAATTGATTCCAGTTTCTGATAAAAATGATAATTCCTCTATTAGTGGTTGAAAAATTACGTTGTTTCCAAATGCTGTTCGGTCCGCAGAATGAAAGAGTAAAGCTAAAAATATATTTTCTAAGGAAGAAGCTCGATATGGAGGAAGGCACGCAACGGATACGTAAACTGCTCCTAACTTATGTATACCCGAATGGCTCCCTAACACATTTCCACTTTCGTAGTCATCAAAAAATAAATACAAAGGAAAAACTATCTTGTCTTTTGCAAATCGTTTACTTTCATTAACCCAGAAAGCTCCCTGTATAAAATGATTTATGCAATTGCTTGAATTTGCCAAACTGTTAATATAGTCTAACGTTTCTTTCATAACATCATTAAGTGAAAAGAACTTCTGTAATACAAATCGAAGTGGAATTATTTGCTGTGTACACTCTACAGTTATCGACCTAGTAACACCGCGTTTCGTTACCACAGTATTTCTTTGGCCTATTATTATTTGTTTTGGAGGTATATAAGTTCCTTTCGTTTCAAAATATTGTAGTCTTTTATGTTCAGTGTTATGTTGCTGAAGCGGAGCCTTTATATTATTTAAAATTCGATCTTTATAAAAAGTTATATCTTTGCCTTCTTGTGCCGCCTGAAGAATATCTGCGAAAATTGTATCTATATTGGGAGCTAAAGTTTTAGTTAGGTATTGTGTCATCCCAACTATAATATCTTGAACTACATTCCTTGGAATTAATGGATTTGCATAGAGAGACGATACAAAAACTTCTAGTGAGTAACATGACACAGAATCTGTTGTAGTATTAGCAATATTTGAAATATAAGAATTTGAGAATGAAGTCTTTACAGGAACTAAATCAGCTTCATCAATTCGTGGCGATAATGTATTAGAATTATTAGACTGAGTAAATTCACAAGACACTGAACTGTTTGCAGAAGAGTTATTCACTAAGCTAGAGTGTTCTTTTAAAAAATGTTTGCGAAAAGTATTTCTCAAATGAAAGGAACGCGTACAGTCGCCTTCTATACAATGATATACAGAAAATCTATGTCTTTCATGGGCTAAAGTGAAGTGCTTAAGAAGATTAAAAAGACTATTAACTTCTTTTAGACACAAAAAACACTTGGGCATTATCAAAAAAATAGAATTATTTATCTTGAATGTTGAGATCCGTTATTAAAGTATTAACAGTTGTATACACTTTGTCATATTTGGTATCGAGATTGAACATCGCCTTTTGTATGAATTGCCACACATGCTTGCATTCTGGCGGGTATTCAGCATTCAAAACAAACATAATTTTGAAGCATGCATCAACTGCTTGTAGTACAGTCGGAACTTCATACCTGACATTGTTGAGAATTATGTATCTGTCACAAATTTCTTTCAATGTTCCTACGACCATTATAAATGGTTGCAAGTTGAATCCTATTTTTTGTAGTTTTTCTCGCCTTCTTGTGATACATTCATCAATTTCGGCTGCAGTTTTCACATGGGTGATGAAAGAATCAAGCACTTCTTGTTTAGAGGGCCGCCATTGATGTCCTTTACCTTTCTTTGATTTTACAATCGTATTTGTGTTCATTAGAAAAGGTATGGTCATAAAAGCCCGCAAGTCAGTTGAATCCTCATTGTCCTCTAAAAAATAAAAAATCATTAATTATTTTAGTACAAAAGTTATCATGCTTTTTATTATAGAAAGTATTATTTTTGTCATATCTTAAGTATAATAAAAATAAAAAAACAACCACTTTCATAGCCCTACACTAGTTAAACCTAGGGTAGGGGTAGGGGTGGGGTAGGGTGGGGTAGGGGTGGGGTAGGGTAGGGTAGGGGTGGGGTAGGGTAGGGTAGGGTAGGGGTGGAGTAGGGTAGGGTAGGGGTAGGGGTGGGGTAGGGTAGGGTAGGGGTAGTGTAGGGGTGGGGTAAGGGTAGGGTAATGGTAGGTATCAAGCAGCGGTAGGGAACCACGCGAACGAAGTCGCGACGGGCAGCTAGTTATAAATAAATTACCATTGCAGTCACTTAATAGGTCCTTCAATGCCTTATCTCCCTTTTTCTGTGCATATTCAATAACTTTAGGTTTGGTTAAATTCCAATTATTGTTTAATTTGTTGTCAGTATCCGGGAACAAAATTTTGAAGTCATCCAGTAACTGAAAAACAAAATACATAGTAGGTAAATGACAGAAAAGAAAATTAGTTAAATTAATTCATTCATTTACTCTTATATATTAGTGTACATGATGTAGATTAGTTTGCAAAAAGACATTAAAAACAAACAACATACATACATATAAACCACTCAATATCAATACCCTTTTTGCTTCACCATAGTTGGATAAAAATGCATTAAAAGACAGAATAGTATATACATACCAAATATAGACCCCCTGGTAGATTAAGAGCCTTGAATTCTTGAAAGTAATTGTCAATTGAAATGCCAGTATCGGTCAAGAGGCTCAGTCTCTGCTTGGCTGTGATTTCCCAATACAACTGCACAGTTGACCATGGGTCCATACAGTTTTTAAGCCATAAAACTTTTTCTTGAATATCATCACCCTTATTTTCCAAAAAGTTAATAGCCTCTTGTGTGTTTGTATTGGGCCGGGGTGAATCCGAAGTACTTGAGGATGATGTTGATGCTGAGACAAGTTTCTCAGAAACAATGACACCTGATTTTAAATAATCGCGTCTCTTCTGTCGATAACAATCCAGTAATTTACCTTGAGCCGAAATTTTCTGACGTGGGTTGAAGGATTTAAATGGTGTAAAATACACCGCAGAACTTTCTTTTTTAAAGACGTGGTTTATTTCAAATGCCAGCGTATAAAATCTTGCACTGGAGACTTTTTTATTGGGGTTGTCTTTTAGTTCATCGGATATGATTATGTTACATAGTTTTCTTCTTGCCGCGTTATTCAGCAACCCACTTTCTTGATAGCGGAGTAGTAGACCTTTTCCTTCATTACATGAGCTCAAAATGTTGTACACTTCCTGAAAAATAAACAACATCTGAGTTATCCAATGATTAGACAAATTATAAAAAACCGGTCAAGTGCGAGTCGGACTCGCGCACGAGGGGTTCCGTACCATTATCTATAAAAACGACAAAATCACCACGTTTGTTGTATGGGAGCCACCTTAAATATTTAATTTATTAAATTTTTTAGTATTTGCTGTTATAGCGGCAATAGAAATAGATACATCATCTGTGAAAATTTCACCTATCTAACTATCACAGTTCATGAGATACAGCCTGGCGACCGACATTTCCGTTTTTACCCTTTGGGTACGGAACCCTAAAAAAGGAAAATAAATAAATATTGAATGAATATTATGATATGATTAAAATTTGATGGATGTTGAGAGTCATCATATTTCATATAATATTATTATATGTATAGATTAAAAGGTGTAAGATAGTAAGGGGTTCTGACACTCTGCGTAATAAAAATACAATGCATGACCTGGAAACCATGAATGTAAATAGTAAATGTGAAATAAACAGCAAAATTGCTTACATTTGTATTCAAGTTGGGTGGTTCATTTTTAGAATTTTCTTGTTCCTCATTGTTTGATTCTGGTAGATCCTCAGTAATATTTATGCTAGCATCTGTGAGGATTGGCAGGCTGTTCATCAATAGCACATCATGCGTAGTTGACTCTTGCATGCTATGCTGAAATGTAAACCAATTTAAATTGTACATACATTAAGTCATGCCAATATCCCAATACGGGGTAGACAGAGCATGAAATACCCTTAATAGATCTTGATGCCACATTTAGCAAAGATTAGGGGGTTATATTGTTAGATGAAAAAGTGATGCAATATTGATAGGACCTTCTTTTTTTTCTTTAGCATCCAGTCAAGCATGGAAGCTATCCATATTAGTCCATTTCATTTTGTCCACTTAAACAGCCAGTAAATTATGATTAATTTAAATTAAATAAATATAATAAATTAATTAAAGAATCTACTTAAATTAAAACTTTCTTACAGTTTCTGATGATGTTATATCTTTTAATGTTTTCAATTGAGTAATTAACCTTGCTCGATGACCTATCAGAGGAATTAATTCTTTAATGTCATCCTCCGACAACATCTGCAGTGTTTCTGCATCAATAGAATGTTCTGCAGAAGAATAAAAGGGAGGTTTAATTTCTTGTAACATATAAACCGAATTACTTTAGCAGTTCTTTGACACTGCCTGTGTAAAAAAAAAACAAAGAAATACCAATCTCAAGTTAATTAAAAATACCTAAGCATGGTGTAAATATGATATTGGAAGTCATGCAGTCATGAAAATCACCATTTACTGCAAGCCCAATAGTAACATCGACACCTGCAATTTAAAACATTGTAACTCATTTTTCACTACTTTTCAGGATAGCGATTTAAACATTCAACATATTCTCACTTTGTTCCTATAAAGTCCTAGCGTCTTCAAATTTTGTAAATATAAGTAAAAAGGTATTATTATACTATTTTGCTGTATGACTAATATGTTGTTTACTAACAAAGTGAGAATATGTTGAATGTTTAAATCACTATCCTGAAAAGTAGTGAAAAATGAGTTACAATGTTTTAAATTGCAGGTGTCGACATCAACACTGGAATAACTGAAATCCAATAGGTATTTCCTATTGGATTATACCTTCACCACCAACCACCAGTAGGTAATAGGAATAATGATCACAATTCCATACTTATGAATTTTGTATGATGCATCTAACCAAAATTCCAATTGAGAAGAGCTTCTGGTAGAGAAGGTCAATGGGTCAGTGGGTCATCTTAGGGGATAATCTGGGCTAATTTCGTAATAAGGGAGGTTAGGTCCTGACAGAAAGGGTAAGTGGATTATATTTTAATTGGAAAACATTTGGATTCTTGTAAACAGGCAGTCCGGGCGGAGGCAGGGGGCTGCCGCTCCCCTTCGCCTTCGCGACATCTGAACCAGCAGCCCTCTGCGATAGGTACCTACTCCGATCTCATCAAACGTTTGATGAGTGTTCGACCACTCATGAGACTAACAGAAAGCTGGTTATCTAAATTAAAATCAAACAATCACATACCTTTAAACATGTTTATGTACATTTCCAGGCCCCACGAGCGCATGTAGTCGGCCATGGGGTCCACTGGAATTTCCTCGTTTTCGAGGTTTTCCATAACACTTTTACAAAGTTTTTTTACATATACGTAATCCATGCACACAATAGATGATAATGTCAACACGTAGGTACAGTTCGAGACGAGAACAAACTATTTTTGTTAATAAAAACGCACAGAATGGCGACCGCCGCGCGCCGCCCGCGAGAAACGGAAACGTACAAGTTTGAACATGAACCGACCAAATCGACGCCAACACTGACGAGAAGCGCGGGAAAACAGACAATGAGCTTTATTATCAATAAACAAATTCGTATTGTTATAATTAACAACATTTGGACTACAAATTGCTAAACAGTTTTGTAATAAGTCTCAAAGTTTGACTGATATTTTATACATTTGACTTATCTAGTAATAAATAAACTAAGATTTAATATTTGATAAAAAAATTGCTACAAACAAATAAATAGATTTAGTTATAAATTAATGTATTCTATTTCGATATATATAGATAAGTGATTGACACTTTTTAAATAAACATTCTATTGAATACAAGTCAAAGTGTCAGGTTACAGGCTATCAAATAGTTTGTTCTTGCAACTAACTCAGTTTGACTAGTTCGTTTTGATAACCATTAGCTAACATTTTGACTACTGATAAATAGACAACGATTAGCATACCTAGTTTGGGACTTGCAGCTACATTAGTTCTGCTAATTGAAACAAAACTTTGGTACCTATTAGAGAATTTTCCAACTAGCAAAACTGGTTCAGCTATTTCTTTTTTTCAGTGTTGACAAGCGCATCTGCAGGTGTTTTATTGCGGTAATCCCTCGCTGAAGGTTTAAATAATGAAAACAAAGGCGTCAGTTCGTATTTTAATGAGCCTCTAGGTTTCTGACGATTTTGACAAGCGCATCTGCAGGTGTTTTATTGCGGTAATTGCTCGCTGAAGGTTTCAAAAATTAAAACAAAGGCGTCGGTTCGTTTTCATTGAGCGTTTCTAATCCCTTGCTGACGATTTTGACGACTGTTTTACAACTTTAGCTACCTTAGATAATAAAATTCTGTTGTTATGCAGTGGGAGCATCAAAGCGTTAAAAATCTGCATTATTGGCTGTATGAAGATTTGACGTTTTTACAAAAGTTTTTGACTGGCAACTTTATGAAGGTTTGACGTTTTTCCAAAAGTTTTTGACAAGAACACTGAGGAACAAATTACAAGATGTTTTTTTATTTTCTGGAGTATAGTGAATATCATTTCACAGTAAGTATTCTTTGTTGTCTTCTGTATCTGTTACATCTCCGATAAACATTCTTGTATAAAACAGTGTGGTATCGTATTCAATAGGAACTAAACATACGGCCGCCGGCCGGTTTTATTTTTACGTTATCATGAAATGTAAAATAAAAAGAAAAGTTGTTTACTTCTGATATTATCACAAGCAGTATCATCGAAAAATATACCTACTAGGTACCTGTTTCCACAACTCAATCGCTAATGAAATTCGAGTTTTAAGTTTATATTTCCTATTTTAGAAAAATACGAAGATCAGAAGAGCACCGGGTGGTGCTGTGGCAGAGGGCGAGGATCGAGCGTCGCCTGTGGGAGCTGCAGGGGCCATGTTCTACCCTACGGATCCCTCCACTGCAACTCCCGCGCGCCCGGCCATTGCGTCCTTCGTCCCCCAGGGACATCCCGGTGCCTTCGTCAACGTGGCGGCATCACTAAAAAAGGCGGTTATGACTAAAAAAGGCACCATATTTTTAGTCATAACCCCGCCAAAATAAAAACCAATGAACTTTATACAAAATGTTGTTTTATTTAAGTACCTACCTATATACTTTCATTTGAAATGTCGATGTCGGTAGGTAAGTGTAAGACTGCTGGCGACGAGAATGAAGATGTGGAGTGAATGAATGAAAGATGGAGTGCCAAACACACAGCAATGAACAACAGCACCGTGTTGATAGCTGTTAGCTGCTCCTGCGTAACCGCTGCGACATTTGAGCCACCCGCCGCCGTCTGAGCGACAATGACCTCTTCCTTGGATGTTGTGCTCCCCATGGACCGTGACCCGACGTGACGTGCGAAACCAACTGAACTGCGATTTTGACTTGCCCCCACCGGCAACTATAACGCTGTCTACCCGACTGGCAGGGTCGCCATGCGATGTAGGGGAAGGAGGGGTTAAGTAAACAACGTGGTGTGTGGTTCTCCAAGAGCCGGCTGACCACTGACTCTCCTGTTCCTTTAATTGGTAACGTATATATACATAGCTCGTATGTGACAATATGCATATACTAAGACTATGAACACAGCAACGCTGTCTACCCGACTGGCAGGGTCGCCATGCGATGTAGGGGAAGGAGGGGTTAAGTAAACAACGTGGTGTGTGGTTCTCCAAGAGCCGGCTGACCACTGACTCTCCTGTTCCTTTAATTGGTAACGTATATATACATAGCTCGTATGTGACAATATGCATATACTAAGACTATGAACACAGCATATCTATCTTAACTTAAACTAAGTGCTATACGTGATGTGCTGATGTACGTGACTCCACACCACAGCGCTAGAAAAATATAGTTTATAGTCTATAACACGTTTTTAGTTTAAAGTCGATTTGAACATCACTAGATGGGTACCATCTTTACATACCGAGACTTCTCCGTGCCTCGGAAAGCACGTTAAGCCGTTGGTTGTCATTCGTGGATCTTTTGACAGTCGTTACGGGTCGTCAGAAGCCCGAAAGTCTGACAACCTGTCTTACCAAGGGGTATCGTATTACCCAGTTACTGGGTTGTGGAGGTCAGATAGGCAGTCGCTCCATGTAAAATACTGGTATTCAGCTGCATCCGATTAGACTGGAAGCCGACCCCAACATAGTTGGGAAAAGGCTAGGCAGATGATGATGATATATAAAAGAAAGTCGAAAATCGTGTTAGTTACATTATTTATAAAATAACTCAAGAACGGCTGGACCGATTTTTATGATTTTTGGGTTTTTGGATGTCTTCGTCCGAAATCACACTAATATTTTAAAGGCGAAAGTTTGTGAGTGTGTGTGTGTGTGTATGTTTGTTACTTCTTCACGCTCAAACGGCTGGACCGATTTGGATGAAATTTGGTATGTAGACAGCTTATACCCTGGATTAACACATAGGCTACTTTTCATCTCGGTCTACGCGGGTGAAACCGCGGGGCGCAGCTAGTATGATAATAAGTATTAAAACATAGGAAAATTCACAAAAAAAAATTGAAGAAAATTAATTTTCTCATACATGAAATTTGGACAGGGTAACGTCTGTCGGGAATCTTTTATTCTATTTAGGTGGAGTGCAGAAGACAGACTTTTTGTGCGATCGAGTCTGTGTCACAAAATGTATTATAATAATTAATATTTCAGGCGTCGCGTCGTATGCGTTATATAATAATAATGATGCGGTATGTAGTATTTTCCTAAGTTGTTGTTCGTCGTATCTACTTTTCTCATGTGACCCATTTGTAAGTATTCAGTCATAAATTCAATGTATTGTTGTCGTAATTTTTCGTTTTTTTCGAACTGTCGTTCTAGTTGTAACAGTCGTGCAGCGGCTTTCCTGCGCGACTCGCCGTTTAAGTTTACGTTTTGATCCTTAAAAGGAAGTCGTACTGTGTAAGTGCCGTCTGGGTTTCTTATTGTTGTTTCTTTATAGTAGTTTTCACAGGTCTGATCATCCTGTGTAAGTTTATAGTTTTGTGGAATTTCTTCTAATTCCCAAAATTTAGTAAGTAGTCGTACATCTTCGGTGCAAGACACCATACTAAGGATTTTAACTCCATTTTCCGTATCGTTGGGATAAAATCCACCCTAATTCTGTGTTTTGAGCGATAATTCCGTGCTGTAGTCTTTCGAAACCCTGTAGTAATATTCTGCTGTACTCTTGGGCACCTAATATTATGTCAATTGGTCACTTTATATTGGTGAATATCAAGCTCCAGATGTGCCGCTGGTGGTCTTGACAATATAATGAAACTACTTGATTTAGTTGATGACTGTATTTCTTGAGGTAGATAGGTACTGATTACAAGAGGAGACGACCGATGTGTGCGCACGCTCAAGGTGTCGGCGAGTGAGTGAGGCGGGGGAAGCCCGCGGTCTCGGTGTGGTGTGTGGCCCGATGTGACGTCAGGAACAATATTATAATAAGTTGGGTCTGCTATAAGTGCATTATCCATGATTTTTTCTTGTAGTTGTTGCACATCTTTCTTTGGTAATGAACTTGTTAGTTTCGGTAGCACTATTAGCGTTACTGGCAGTTTGTAATCGCTAGAGTACCTTGGTTGTAACGTAATGTTAACTGTGTAATTTGAAGTTTTTGGTTTCTCATCACCGATACCTTTTATTTCGGCATGGATTTTTTGTCGTGAGTAAGAGACCAATTGTGCTACTTCTTCAGTGCTAGTAGAGTGTACTTTGCCGAAACAGGTCTAGGGTGAGGAGCCAGACCGAGAGAGATACAGGAACCTGCAGGGCAGCGTGTGGCCCCCCACGGACACTACCTGCCGGAAGAATTCTTGTTCCTCACCTCAGATTCGCAAGAGCAAACATGCTCGGAGGAAGGAAGTATTCCAGTAAATGCTTGTAGGGATCTTGACCATATTCCAGGCTCTGGGATTGTTCTGAGAGCCGTGGAATACCTCTCCACTCCTTATAAGAACCTCAGGACATGTTGCCCTCTTGTCGCTACGACACTATGTGCTAGCGACCGTTTTCGGGGGCCCCCTGCCATTTCATCTGTGTATTGTATATTATAAAACATTGGTCAGTCAGGGGCCATAGTCTATACGTAGTTCTAGGTAACCATTCCACAGCTACTCAAACTTATAGCCCAATATGTTTTGTTTGCATGTTCTGCAATAGACCTGCATCAACCGGGGGTTGCCCTTGAGTGCACTTGTATAGTGCATACAGGGATAATCGTCGGTTAGTGTCTCCTCATCATTTAAAATACCTACTTTGATGTCGTGGTGGGGCTTGTGCGCTCCAAACTGTAGGTATGTGGCAGTAGAATTTACTTTGCCGGTATAGGTCTAGAATGAGGAGTCAGACCAAGAGAGATACATGAACCCGCAGGGCAGCATGTGACGAGTTGTTGGGCAGTAGCGACCCCACGGACCCTATCTCCCGGGAGAAGTCTTGTTCTTCACCTCTATCGCCTTTATTGGCCGGCTGGAGTGAACAATGACGAGGAACAGTGCTCCCATCTGAACAACAACCGAATTACCGAACCACTTGAACTTCCACCCGTCACTGTCATAGAAGAACTAACCGACAACTAACCTAATTACCCTTATCAGTAAGTTGCAGCTGCAAAATAATATTGTCTCTACCAGAGAAGGACAAGGTAATGATTCGCGGAAGGGCTCATTGTTCTGGTTACCCTGAAAAAACCAGTTCGACACGTGCTTCGCATAACAAGCGCAAAGCTTGACCTGTTTTAATATATTTAATGATGATTAAGAATATGTTAACATATTTAGGTAGGTACGTACTAGGTTTTCTTAATTTACTTTAAATGTTTAAATAAAATATTACCTACACTGTAACAGTTTTCTTCATCACTGCCCGCGAATGTGATTTCGGGCATAGCGAAACTTTTTAGTAGGTATTTTACGAGTCGAGCATAGCGGGACTAGGGTTACCATAAATGTAAATAGAGGGATGCCTGTCTATGGTACGTAAAATGCCTGAATTTTCAGAAAAATGCGTATCTAAAGCAAAACGCTGTACGTAATCAGTAAAAGTCAACAGATAATAATGAAGAAGGATATTTATTACTGATATTTGTCAGAGGACATTATTTTTTTTAATAGTTTTTTCTTTTTTAATATATAAACGTAAAAATCTTCACAGGACACAGTTTTGTAATTTTACTGTGTAATCAATATTGCTTTTACTGATTCAATTGTCAGCCGATTTCTTTCTTTACTCCACTGGGCGTTGACGACAGAAAACGTACGTTATACGTTCGCATTTTGTGCCAAAATAGAGAACACAAACTGGCAGATTTTCATGAATTCTGTAATGTCACCATTCACTTCCCTACTTTTGAGAAAATTGCACCACTATGTAGTTAAGCTTCCAGAAAAAAAAAAGTTATCTGAACCTCTACAATATTCTTTTAGAACTTCGTATTTGTCAAACAGTTTCACGTTGTTAACATTGTTATTCAGCTTAGAGAGAAATTCTTCAGATGAAGCTAAATCAGAACTTGAGAAACTTTTCATTTCTTTTTGTAAAATCATCCACCGGAAGGAAGAGAATTCTTCGATATTTTTCATACATTTTTCCCAATAAGCTGTTAAATCCACATATAGGCCCAGAATCTCCGTTTTAAAATTATCGGTACTTATTCCGTTGTTTTCCAAAGTGTTCCGAAGTCGAATAACTGTCAATGATTTAAAATTTTCATCTTTACGAGATTTGAGTGCGTTTAATGTTGTGCTTAATATACACTTAATTTCTACAATAGTAACATCTTCTTTCTCAATGGCTTAATATAAGGCTTAAGGCCATACAGCTCGAAAAGTCTTTCCCTACTTTTCCTGAGTCCTTTAGTTGCTCAGTCACTAAATAGAAACTGCAAGGTAAATGTGTTTTTTCTGAAATAAAATTTATTATTATTATTATTTTTTTGTCTTTGACATATCTCGGGACCCTGGGGTCCCGGACCTTTGGAAGGCGTATGAGGGGCCGAAGCCAACTCGCAGAGGCCCCTTAGACAATTTTAAATGACGAGGCGGCACCAGCCGACGATTATCCCTGTATGCACTATGCATGTGCACCCAAGGACAACCCCCGGTTGGTGCAGGACTATTGCAGAACATGGATACAAAACATATTGGGCTTTGGATTTGGTTGGTTGTGGACTGGTTACCTAAAACTATGAACTGACTATGGCCCCTGCCGGATCAATGTTTTATAATACACGGATAAAATGGCAGGGGGTGACTTGCACAATCAATAATGGGCCCCCGAAAACGGTCGCTAGCACATAGTGTCGTAGCGGCAAGGGGGCAACATGTCCTGAGGTGCTTGTGAGGAGTGGAGAGGTATCCCACGGTTCTCAGAATAATCCCAGAGCCCGGAAGATGGTCAAGATCCCTACAAACACTTACTGGAATACTTCCTTCCTCCGAGCACGTTTGCTCTTGCGAATCTCCACTCAAGCCAGCCAATACAGGCAAGAATGAGGTGGGAGCTCTGTTCCCGTCAGTGTTCACTCCAGCCGGCCAATAAAGGCAAGCCAGAGATGAGGAACAAGACTACTCCCGGGATATAGGGTCCGTGGGGTCGCTACTGCCCAACAGCTCGCCACATGCTGCCCTGCGGGTTTCTGTATCTCTCTTGGTCTGGCTCCTCACCCTAGACCTGTGTCGGCAAAGTGAACTCTACTGGCCCAGAGTTCGGAGCGCGCAAGCCCCACCACGACGTCAACGTAGAGATACGGCGCACATACGGCAAAATTACCACTTTAGAGGGTCAAAAATTAAATATGTGACATAATATGTGTATTTATGCTTAGATATGTTTCTTACCTAGACGGTTACTTTGTGTTGAGATTTGAGAAGATTTCTAAGTACCTTCCTACCTAAAAGATATTTATAGATTATAAAAATAAAATAGAATTGAAAATTAAAATTTGTATATTTTTTATTGAAGTACACATAATTATAAATTATACATCAATTATGTTGTAAGGAATGTAGTTAATTACTATCACTGTCGTCATGATCATCCGTTGATTCTTCGTCATTACCATCCTTGTCTTCGATTGTTTCTACAAGTGGCACATCCAACATTTCCAGCACCTCCTTGGAAAACGGTTTCCTTTTTTTGTGATGGCTCCTCCTCTTGGATGCAATGATTGGATCGGAAGCTATTAGCATCCAGTGCACAATGTCGGTATTGGTGTGGATTCTGGAGGTTTTTCTAGCATGGAAAAGTCGTAAACCTTTGTATTCTTTTTGACTGGTTTCCAGTACATCTTCTGAAAACAACCCCACAGGCAAAGGTAGCTCCTTTATTATGTCTGCACCGTGTATTAATACACTTGAGAGCAATAAAATCGCACACCTTGACTTTTTTTTGTTAAGGCAGTTTTTTTTCATGAATCTGAATAAATATTTAAAAAAAACACACTAATTGAGAGTCTACCTCATTACCTTTCTAATGATATCAAATACAGTGTAAAAAATACCCATAAGAGGTTTTACGGCACAAAACCCAACAAACGGGTAAAATTACCCAATTTCGCTTTAGAAATAATGAAAATCAAACTCAAAATTCTTGATCAAATTGTTTATTAATAAGGTGTATTTCCTCCCCTAGCCTTAATTACAGCTCTTAATCGGTTTTTCATGGACCGTATTAATTTTACCATGAAATCTTGTGGTATAGCGTTCCACTCCTCTTCAATGGCAAGTTGAAGCTCTCGGAGGCGCGTAGGAGCAGGGCTTCTTGCTCGAACTCTTCTTTTTAGCTCATCCCAGACATGCTCAATCGGATTGAGATCAGGACTACGAGCTGGCCACTCCATCGCGGTGATTCCAACGTCTTCCATGTAGTCGCAAACTGTTCTAGCGACATGCGGTCTCGCGTTGTCGTGCATTAGGAGAAAATCTTCTCCCATAAGCCACGCAAGCGGCCTCACATGTCCTTCGAGCACTTCTTCGACGTATCGTGCAGCCGTCAAACCTCTCGATCTCGGGCCGGTATTCGCTCCAGTGATGAATACAATGTCAGTTTTAGTGTCTAACATTATGCCACCCCAGAACATACACGATCCACCGCCAAAAGCAACACGTTCGCTTATGCAGCATTGTGAAAATCGCTCTGATGACCTTCTGTAGACCCTAGAGCGTCCATCATGACCATGTAATGTCATTCTGCACTCATCAGAGAACATAACAGACCGCCATTGGTCATACGTCCAATTTAAATGTTCCCTGGCAAATTGTAGTCGGGCTTGTCGGTGAGCTGTGGTCAATTTGGGACCATTTGCTGGGCGATGTGAAGTCAGTCCTGCTTCACCAAGTCTTCTTCTGACTGTCCACCGACTTATACTGACATTGCGAACTTCTCGAAGCTCTTGTCCCAGTTGAACCGCATTCAGTTGCCGATTTCTTAAAGACCTCGACACAAGAAAGCGGTCATCACGCTCTGATGTTCTTCGTCGCCGGCCAGATCCTGGTCGCCGAATGTAGCCACCGGTCTCTTGAAACCTCTGGTACACACGACGAACAGAGTAGCGGCTCAAATTTAGTCGTCGAGCAACTTCACTTTGATTAAGGCCTGCTTCGAGCAAGGCAATAACTTGAGCGGCTTCTGCGGGCGTGGTATCCATATTTTTCCGTATGCTTTCAGTAGAGATGTTATCACGTTGACCTTCGGTATGCAACTGATTAGAATTCCAAAAAAACCGACCCTTTTATACCTGCGGGTAAGGGGTGCAAGTAGTGACAATGCTAACGGGTGAATTTGGGGAATTTGGTGTACGACTGGTTTCTGTAAGTTACGTGAAGGTCAATGATTTTAATTTTGTATTTTTTTAAAGCTAAGCTTGTATTCTTTAATTTTGCCTAATGATTTGTACCCAATATCTTTACATTGAAGAAAAAAAACAGTTATAAACCAAATTACAAGAGGTGTGCGATTTTATTGCTCTCAAGTGTAGTTTATGCACAGATGCACTCATTTTGTACCAGTTATAAAGTTCTAAGCACATTTTTGCGGTTTCAATGCAGTAGTTTTTAAAACTTACGTAGTTTACGCTAAATCCACATGATAAAACACTCAGGATGTTTGCAAACCTTTCTATGATTTCAGGATCTAAGCCTGTGATAGCCCCAGATTTTGTAGGTTCGGCAAAAAACTTCCTTGCCGTATTCCCATCATTTGAGTTGCCCCCACCTTGCTTCGGTTGGTCTACCACTAATCCCATTTGCTGGTAAAATTTTGTGGTTATGTCTTCTTTCCTCTTTTTTATATTTTCTTTGGCTTCTCTGCCCCTCGCTTGCCATTGCTGTAATTCTAGTTTATAGGAGATATGTAATAAGTACTCGTAACATCTAAGGTATGAGTGCAGGACGGATATTCCGAACTTAAATGAACTTTTAGGATATTCTTTTTTTAAAAGTAAGTCAAGGTTGTTGAGATCTTTGGGTGTTGCCTTGCACACATTACAAGCTTGTGACGACGAAGTGTCTGTGAGTACGTTGCATGTCTTTCCGTCCATCATTGTACACACAGGATGATGTTCGAATGTGTAAGATTTATCCCCAAGAGTGACTTCAGTAGGCAACAAATTTGATATTTGTTCCTTTATTGCTTCGTAATGGTGTTTAACAGATTCCTTTGTCTCCTTCTCAATCTGCAGGCGAATGATGCGGTTATATCTCGATGAAGACGGACTTGGGTTTTGCCAGAAAATCTGTTTTCCATTCGTGGTGACCTCTGACATTTGCAATGGAACGATGGTGCATAAAACTATGTTGGTGTCTCCATACAATGAATTGTTGGCAAAACATTGCTTGTAAATCGAATGTCCACCACTCCCATCAAGACCCCACTTGTAAATGACTTTGATCGCTGAGTTTTTCTCGTGATCGTGGTGTAATAAAAGTACATCCTTTGCACATGAGCAAGTCTTTGTATAGTGTGGTCCAAAATATCTTGAACTGGAATTTGAACTTCAGTCTCCGTGATTTTTATGTTATTCGGGTAACACTGCCTTTTTGTTTGTGCTATGACATTGTAAGCTGGATATATGTTGGCGCCTCGAGATTTCGCTCCTCTTTGCCAATGAATGTAATCTTCTTTTCCCATGTCTGAGTCGATTATGAGCGCTAAAGCTTCCTCAGGAGAGTACGGTTTCAAAGCCGAATATGATGGCGTATCGTAAATTTTTTTCATGCGTTTGTATCTCCTAGGGCTTGTAGTTAAAGCTAAACTCACTAATTTAGCAGCTGTCCTTTTTCCGCTCTTAGTAAGGCTGCCTTGAGCAGCAGAACATAATAGCTCTGGGCTTGACTCAGAAACAAGTGGTTTCATCACCCTTCGTTTTGTTCGTAAAGAGCTCTCTCCAAAAGTTTTTGCAGGTCTGCCTCTGGTCTTTTTCACTTGCAAATCATTGTTCGAGCTTATAGTGCCTACTGCTGGCAAGACTAAATCGTTCATTAACCATTTCGAATTGGACTTCATAAATCTTTCCATGTTCCAATTAGATTGTTTCCACTTTTGTAACAATTTTGAAACAAACACTTTCAAAACACACTTGATTTTATTTACACAGTCTTTTGACTGTTTATATTCACTAAACTTGTCCATTATGTAACTAGTTAATCGTTCTACACACTGAGATGATGATTGTTTATAAAAGTTTTCGCTTTTTAACACTAAAACCAGATCCATTTTTTTCATATTGAATTCCGAGTGACTTGGTCCACTCCGACTACCTGCGAAAAAAAGGGTCTAGTGTCACAATGAGTTGGTTTGAGTTCCTAAAATTCACAGTATTAGTAGTCAACAAACACATAAGTGTAAATATTTAGGACAGAAAGCGGTACTAAGCGGAACTTTTTTTGAAAGTCTAAGGAAGTATATTTTTTTTATGAAAAGTAGGAGTGGAATGAAACCGTCATTTATTATTACATATATTGTAAAATTAGGGTGAAAAAATAATTAATTAATAAACATACCTGTGACCTCAATGTCCATAATAAATATTTTGATTTTTGCACGAGTTGAACGAAAATAACACGTTATGATGTCTTCTGGTTTCAGGATTGGTGACCATCTTTACATACCGAGACTCCTCCGTGCCTCGGAAAGCACGTTAAGCCGTTGGTCCCGGTTGTCATTCGTGGATCTTTGACAGTCGTTACGGGTCGTCAGAAGCCCGAAAGTCTGACAACCAGTCTTACCAAGGGGTATCGTATTACCCAGTTACTGGGTTGTGGAGGTCAGACAGGCAGTCGCTCCATGTAAAATACTGGTATTCAGCTGCATCCGGTTAGACTGGAAGCCGACCCCAACATAGTTGGGAAAAGGCTAGGCAGATTGATTGATGTCTTCTGGTTTCAAATGCAACTAGCCGTACGCTGCACAATGCTTATCTGTCGAACCCTCGGGCGCCTTTGTTATGAGCATAACAAAGGATGTTTATCGGCAGCACGATGGCCCAGGTACTTGACTCGAAGAATACAAGCAATTTTAACCCTTATATTAAAGTAGTAAAATCTATTTTTGACCGCCTAATGTGGTCATTTTGCCGTATGTGCGGCGGTGGGGTTATTATTATTATTTGTTTGTATACATTTTTGTATCTCGGCTGATCTGCCGGTTTTATAGGATAACACGGGCCAAAGCCAAGTGCTACCCCTGAGAGTGCTAAACTAAGTGATATTTGATGATAATGTATTGTGGCGTAATTATATTACATTTTGACCTTGTGTTGCAGTGGCGAGTGCTGTGTGTGCGTGTGATACTTGTGCGTCACTGTTATTCTGCAAGAATTTTCGGACAATTCTACAAGTGTTCAGGATAGCAGCTTTCTGTAGGGTTTGGTAGGTGGAGGGAGCTAAGTCTAGCGTTTTTAAAGACTGATGCAGTTGTTTGGGAATGACACCCGTGGTTGAGAGTACTACAGGTATAATGACAACGCTACCTAAACGCCACATTCGGCTAATTTCAATTTTTAAGTCTGTGTATTTTGATAGTTTTTCTGCAATAGTGTTTTGTAGGTTGTGTGTGTTTGGTACTGCTATGTCAATAATTTGCGCGGTTTTATTAATTTTATCTAGTAAAGTTATGTCTGGTCTATTGTAATGTGTTGTTCTGTCTGTGAGGATGGCTCGATCAAAGTATAGCTTGTGTGTTGTGTTTTCTAGAACTGTTTCTGGACTATATTTGTAGTAAGGTACTTGGGGTGTGGTAATCAGTTTATATTTTATGGCAAGTTTTTGATGAATTATGTTAGCTATTTGATCGTGCCTGTGTTTATAGTCAGTCTGAACTATTGCTTTACATGCTCCAGTAATGTGTTGAATCGTTTCAGAAGAACTATGACATCGCCTACAAATGTCTACGGAAAAAGGGCCTCGCATGATGTGCTTTTGATAGTTACGGGTTTCAATAATTTGATCTTGGATTGCTGTCATGAACCCTTCAGTTTCAGGGAATAAATCGCCGCGCCTGAGCCATTCGTTCGACGCTAACTTGTCGACGTTAGGTTGGCAAAGGTCTTGGCGATGCCTTCCATGAAGTGACTTTTGGGTCCATTCCAATATCTTAGTCTGTCTGTCAGTCTGTTTCTCGTTAATTTGGGTAGTGTTGTCAGCCATGTTCAGTGGGGTTAGTTTTCGGTCATTATAAACTATTGCTTTGTGTAGGGTAGATGTTGTGCTTTTTGTGTTAAAATATTTTCTAAGGGTGCTGATTTGTTTATTATGTAGGTTTGTAATATCTATAATGCCTCGTCCTCCCTCCATCCTTGGTAGGGTTAGTCGTTGTACACATGATCTTGGATGGTGTTTTCTATGTTTGGTTAACGAGGTGTTAATGATGCGTTGTAGATTTTTAAGTTCCGTTTTGTTCCAGCTTATTATGCCGAAGGAATAAGTAAGGACAGGGATCGCATAAGTATTGATAGCTTTAATAGTATGTCTGGAATATAGTTGAGTATTGAAAATGGCTTTTAATCTATGTTTAAATTGTTTTGTAAGTTTAATTTTTATTTCTTTTTGTTTAATTTGCTTAGCTTGAATGTATCCTAAATATTTGTATGTTCCGTTTTCATCTATGGAATCTATTGTTTCACCTGTCTGTAATGTATATGTATGTTCGTAAGTTTGACCAGCTTTAACTGAATTGATTTTGCACTTATCAATTCCAAACTCCATTCCAATGTCAATAGAAATTTGGTCTGTAATTTCTGCGAGTTGATACAAGTCATCTGATGTGGAAGCGTACAACTTTATGTCGTCCATATACAGAAGGTGGTTAATTTTACAGTTTTGTCTGTCAGTCTGTCTGTCATCTGTAGTATCGTTATACTGTAAGTTATAGCCTGGCGTTAGGGAATTTAGTTTATTTGATAAGGGATTTAAGGCAAGACAGAACCACAATGGGCTTAGTGAGTCACCTTGGAATATGCCTCGTTGGATCTTAATCGGTTCTGTCTCAACAATTCCTGTAGGTGATGTTAGATGCAAGCGTGTAGTCCATTGTGTCATCGTGTTATTTAAAAAGGTAATAATTTGAGGGTTTATCTTGTATATTTTTAAAACTTCAAGTAACCACGTATGTGGTACCGAATCGTACGCTTTTTTATAATCTATGTACAGTCTGCAACAGAAATAAGTAACCAGTGTTGTAGTGTGCGTGACACTACAAAACTGTATTGCTACTGTTAAAACGATTCATTACGTACAGCACACAATGCCCTCACGCACAGATCGCGTTCATGTGCGAGTGAGTGCGCTAATGTCTTCTCAATTATAGTATAACATAATTTCGCGTTGAAAACTTAAGCGTTCGTAGCCCAACGAATAAGGCATTATACTTCTGAGTACTACGGTGTGAGTTCAAATCTCTGAAGTGATGATTCTTTTTGCGATTTATTATTTTAAGCTAAAGCAATTAGAACAATTTTTGTTAAGAAAATGTTTTATTTATTTAAAATTGCTTAAATAAATAAAACCATTTTTAATAAATATCTTTATTTAAAAAAAAGAACATCAAAAGTGAACATGTTTTATTATAAATACAACAATATGTTTAGAACATGCTATTACATCTTTTTATACCATTATATAATATGTATACAACAATGGGCGGAGTGAATAAACATGTCACATAGATAACAAATATAATCTGATCCAGTAACAATAACATCACTCACACACTCCTACCTACACAGTACCGCCGACTTAATTTATTATGGCTAAATATGCTGTGAAAGTATTAAGTATTTCGTTTAGGTATCTATTATAAAATAAAGTCGCTTTTCATGTCTGTCTGTGTAGCCGCGTTGTTCTTCTAACGCCACAGATTTTGATGCGGTTTTCACTATCATGATAAATATTTAACTTATATATTATAGAAACCTTCATGTTTTAACAAGTCGTAAAAACCGTGCGAATCAGGGCCGGGTCGCTAGTTCAGTTATATACAGATATGAATTACCTACATTTTTGAAAATTAAAATTAAAATAAAAACATTTACCACCTGTATCGGGAACAGTAGGTATTATAATTATTACCAACCATTATTAATTATTTCTAGGAAAATAATAGATTTAAAAACGTTAAAATGTCTGAAATTTAAAGGTAGGTAGTAGGTAGTAGGTTTTAAAGGTAGTATATAATATGTATGTTACGATAAGTCGGTGGTGATTTTCGACGAAGACATTTTTCATCAGTAATTATGACGACATTGTTTTGTCAATCGAAGTGCCGATATTCCGCGATTTTGACGGTGCACGGTATATAACAAAATTTTACGCGTCGGTTTGCAACATGTCAAACCGTCTGCTTGCAGGTGGTTCCGTACAGTTTGCATAATGACGTTGTGTGCTGCTGCTGTTATGCTGGTCTAAGCGAATGGATCTGATGTATGGGTGGCAACAATCTCACGCACGATGCCGAGGCGAAACATTTGTGTAAGCCAATGGTGTCGGTCCAGGCAGGCGACGGTTTATTTCGCTTGTCTCAGTGACAATGCACCCACAGTCAAACGGTTTTTCTCTACAAAAAAAAAAGTGAAAATATTAGGTCTAAACATACACCTCCCAAATTATAAATTAAGAAATAAAAGTTACACAATATAAATACAATGCAGAGAATATATATTTATATACTTAAATACAATTGATATATAAGGCTAGTGGTCAGTAATAATAAAAATTATAATACGATAAAATGGAAATAAAAAGGCAGGGCGAGTGACCTAGGAAATACATAATATCATACTTATAAAAAATAATATAATATAATAATGACACAAATAAAAAAAACAAACAACAAATAATATAATATAATGATGATTTTTTATTTTTTCTAAAAAGTATTAAACAATATTATTATACTTTATTTAGAATAGAAATCCTTTGTTTAATTACCATACATGCAATTTACATTTTTAAATATTTTAGATAAAAAATGAAATCTTTTAAAATTGTATTTTATTATTATTATCTAATCATTTACAAACATATTCATTATTTTTGAATATTTTATTACAAAACACAGATAAAAAACTATTACTATAATACTGTGTAAACCAATAATGGAAATGATTAAATAATTATCGATATAATGAGTGGCTATGCAGTTAACAAAAATTGTATTTATTTGTTAACTGCATAGCCACTCATTATACTAAATTCAACTATTCCGGTGTCATTTCCTATTAGATTCAACTATTCATATCCACAATTCGTTAAATGAGATACAACAGACAATCATAATAAAATTACTGGGTGGGATCACGGTGACATAATAAATTAATACATTCTAATAATAATTTCACTCACCGATAGCATTGGGCGCCTTGCGATTTCACTAATAGAAATATTTTTTTTCTCATGCAAAACAATAATCTGAGCTTTTTGAAATCTTGTTAAATGATGCATGGTCTAAATTAATCAATATATCACAATCACAAACTTCAAGTGCAAAAGAAAGAGTATAATGTGTAGTTGCTAATGCAGACTGACTACATAAGTTCACAATTAAAGGCAGGAATATATTTTTAAAGCGGGTAGTTATCTTCTAAACTGGGAAATAATTTTAAGTAGGCGAGAAACTTGTGGTAGATTCTCAAACTGGTCAGAATATCGCTTTATTCAGTTAGTATATTCATTTTAAATTACAAAATCTCAAAAATAATATTTTAGTAAACTCGCGGCTCGAACTCAGATCATTCTGTCACTGTAGGTTGAATGCTTACCTGTTGCGCCACGAGAGCAACTATCCTACATTGCGAAATTATGTTACACTATCATTTAAAAGACGTCAGCGCACTCACTCTATGAATGGGATGTGTGCGAGGCTGTCATTGTGAGCAGTACGTACAGTAGGATATAGTTTTGTAGTGTGCGTGTCTGTGTCTGGTTACTTAATTCCTTTGGCCTGTGTACATAGTGTATAAATCTTTTTTCTTTCGCTGAACCTGTTTGAGAATGACCGAGTCTATTGTTAGTTGTTCTTTACAGCCCTGACTAAATTTTCGACAGCCTTTTTGTTCTTCAGATAAAATTGTATTTTTATCAAGATGTTTGTAAATGATTTGAGTGATACATGCTGTTATTATTTTATAAATTGTTTGTAGACATGTTATTGGTCTATACTTTGCCGGGTTGGCGCTGTCGTTGCAGTCTTTTGGTATCATATATGTAATTCCTTCCGCTATGTATGTAGGCATCGATGTTGGATTTTGAATGAAGTTGTTAATGTAATTATAGAGGTATGGGTGAGTGTGTGTAAATTTTTTATACCAAAAGTTATGTATGTAGTCAGAGCCCGGTGCTTTCCAGTTGTGTAATTTCTGAAGGACATCATGGAAAGTATCTATTGAAACATGTTCGAACTCCATTTGTTCAGTATGCCTATAGTTTTCCGACTCTATTTTAATCCACTCAGGGTCTTCGTTATGACATATCGGCCTCTCCCAAATTCTTGACCAAAATTGCTGAAGTTCATCTACCGACGGTAAACTATGGTTAGTGTTTGTTTCGCTATTGTTAGGCAACGTTTGGTTGGTGGTAGAATTTTTTAATGTTCTATAAAATTGCTTTTCGTTGTTCCTAAACCTATTATTTTGAATTTTACGAAGTGTGCATTTATTATATCTGTCTAATCTACTGTTAACAAGAGTAAGTTTCTGTTTTAGGGTATCTAAGAATTGTGTGAGTTGTGTGTTCGGTTCTTTATGAATTGAGTGTATTTTATAGTTTTCTAGTATTGTGTGTACCTCTCTAACAAGCCTCCAGCCTCTGTTTCCTTGCATGTATGCTGTAAGTCTTCCGATTTTTGTTCTTAAGTCTTTAACTCTTAATTCTAATCTTTTCTGCCATTTCGGTTTCTTATTTTTCTGATTGATATAACCCGTATTCTCAGAGGTGATATATGGAAGTCTACTTCCATTAGTTTTTGCAGCTGTCCAAGCAGCACTATATATTGTTGTCTGCAGGGTTTCGAATTCTGTATCTGCATTAACATATTTTGGTAGGATGACGTTATTAATGTAACTTACTATTTGCGATAATTTTTTAGATGGTTTTTGTTTTGGTATATAATTTCTTTTTGTGGGCTCAATGTTTGTGAAATGCTGTAGTGTATATGAGAATGTTTCTTCTAGTTCTTGACTTCTTTCCTGACTAATTTCGCCGTTTGTGGTATTATGTTCTGTGTATAAAATGGTGGATGTTAAGGCTCCAAAATCAATGTTATTTGAAAAATTAGGTTCGCTTCCTACTTCAGTTTCTTGTGTATGTGTTTGATTATTAATGTATGCAGTGTCTGTGTTGTTATTTGTGGATGCTTGTGTTAGGATATTTTCTGAAGCTATAAGTGAATCGTGATGTTCTGTTTGCCTATAAGGATTCGTTTGGTTTAGTGTATTCTCTGCATACGTTTTCAGGTCTTGTAGTCGTGCTTCTGTTATCATCCTATTATTTATAACTACCCTTTTTTGATCTGATATTCTCTGCTCAGATAAATGCGACAATTGTGGATAGACCTCAATGAACGGTTCTCTTAATTTTTTCCTCCAGACAGTCATATCTGTTTCCATTTCTGTAGCGATGAAATAGCATTTTATTAGAGTTTCGTTCATTTCGTTTGACCACCTCATTCTACTTTTTGGTCCCGATTGTAAATATATGTTACTTTGATCTGTGTTTAACTGCGATGGTGTCCGGATGTGTGTGTCTAAGTTAGAGGTGGTGGTGTCTATTTGCAGCTCTCTGCTTACTTCTAATCTAATTTTTTCAAGTGTAGTGGCCGCAAGTAATTTTTTGTGAACTATTGCTCTTCGTTGATCTCCAACTCTTTGCTTCGAGACATTCATTTGCGGAAATTTGTTAATGAATTGCTGGTGCAATGATGTAAGATATGAATTTGTTTCTGTATCTAAATTGGTGATCGTTAAATACGTACGCCAAATGAATTGGTTCATTTCTTCGCTCCATTTTTTACGCGTATTGGATTTGACAGCAGCGGGTGAAGGGTTCATGGCAGTAGTAGCCTCCGACACAACGTCTACTGACATTGGTGATGATGATGATAATGATCTTGATGAGCGTGATACATATGAAGGTGGTGATGATACGATTGATGAAAAGATGGACCTCGGAGAGGATGATGATGAAACCGGTGATATTTCATCATCCGCTGAAGGCTTATTTGCCTGAATTAGTTTTTTTGTTTTTGACCTTGTTACCATACTATTCCCACGAGAAGCTAGGGACTAAAATAGTCGACCACAGCAGAGCCCTGCGTTCACTGTGGTAAGGGTAAGTAAAACTGGAGGTCCCCTATTATCCAGAGTTGGCACACTAGCGACTAGTGCATTCCCCTAGCCATGCAGCCCTCGGCATGTGCGACCTTGGCTTGAATTGCATCTCCACTACGATGTCAGCGTAGAGATACGGGGTGAGGGTTTGGGGGTCACCCTAGGCTTGGGATTTGGCCTAGGGATTTGGGATCGACGGGATGTATGGATAAGGAAGGATGGTTTGGTTAGGTGTTAGGAACATAGGAATAGCTATATGGGTTACCCTAAGCCTGGGATTTGGCCTTCGGGAACTTCTCTTGTCCGGGATCTCCCTTGAGATGCTCCGGGTACGGGATCGACAGCACAGTCGGTCCCGCATGCGGAGTTGGGCCATCCGCAACCTGCCCACCCGCTCGGTGGCAAGAGAAGAAGTGCCTGGCAGTCTGGGTCGCCCCACCACAGATGTACGTATACATTTGCGTTGGTGCAATCCAGCCCCCCCCCGTATTATTATTAAGGTGTCGTTTAGAGAGTGTGAAATTGTTTATATTTCTAAAAGAGGGGGGTCCATATAAGGCAAGTATCGCCAAATCTGACCCAATTTTAATTAACAATCTATTACAGTTGTGCATGATATTAAGTTCCTCGACAGACACATTGAGATGATTTTTTGAATAAACAATTACCCCATCGTTCTGATTGTAGTTCATATTACTTTCATTACATAATTGTAACCCGGAATTAGTGGTGTGTTTATATTGTTTGGAAAGCCAACATTCGGTTAAGACAATAACGTCACAATTTATGTCTAGACGTTGCAGAAAAATGCTAAAGTTGTCGAAATTCTTAAAAATACTGCGAATATTTTGGGTTAGTATGGTTAGTGGACTAGTGTGGGAGGAGAGATATTGCTTACAGTGTTCAACGTCACAACCATGGGATTCAGATACAGAGAAATGATCTATTATGTCACAAATTAAATTATTAATCATAATTAATGGGCTGGGGCTGTGCATTATCACTTTCAAAACTTTTTCGTTTGAACGTTGAAATAGTAGATTGCAACACCCTTATTCAGTTTGACCAATGAACGAAGGATGAGGCCATTATTGTAAAGTTAATTGTTTTTGTTTGACCAATGAGCGAAGAATGTCGCCTAAGAAAGCATGACCCTAAAATGAACAATGGCCCTTTTTTTACTAAACGTTAAGGAGGATGCGCTGTGTAGCCCATGAAATTCAAATTTTCTTGCGTTTTATGCAATTTGCAGGTCCGTGTCAGATTGTATCTTGATCAAAATTTGATAAGCAGAAATAAAACATAATGTATTTACATAATTTTAATAGATAATTTTGATAGAGAGATGAGTTGATGATTTTTATGGTTAAAATTATGTAAATACACATGTTTCATTTCCGCGTATCATATTTTGATCAAGATACAACCCGATACCTGCAAATTGCAAAAAACCCAAAAAAATTCAATTTCGCGTGCTACCACAGCGCATCCCCTTAATTGGTATTGGTATTCAGTTGCAACTTGCACTTCTAAAGATTTTTTGCACCCTTTTTTCAGTAAAAAAAAAACAGCTGGGCTGCTCAGCAACAAAAAAAATTAGGTAGAGGTATAAAAAACCGGTCAAGAGCGAGTCGGACCCGCACACCAAGGACTCCGTTCTCACTTATATTTAATTTTTGTTGATGATTTCTGAAAAAGTGTGCTATTTAGAGATCGTTTCATCTTTCCTGCAATCTTTACATAAACTTCTATCACATAAAATAATTTCAGATTTCTATGCAAACTTCGGAGATAACGGGGGTGGGGGGACGGTATTTTTTTTAAATAAAATTAAAAAAAGCTTTGAGAATGTGCAAACAGCGCTCTTTCATATGATACCCCACATGCCCTAGTAGTCCCTGTTGCAAAAAAAAAAAAACAATTATTTCTTATTTGCGAAATTTGGAACAGTTTTAGATGACGTTTAACCAATAAACGTCATCTAAAACTGTTCCAAATTTCAAGTTGATAGCATTAGTAGTTCTTGAGATATCCAGCAGTGACAGACAGACAGACTGAGTCATAAGGGTTCCTTTTTACCATTTTGGTACGGAACCCTAAAAAAAAGACCAACGGCTTAACGTGTTTTCCGAGGCACGGTTGAGTCTCGGTATGTAAATATGGTCACCCATCCACGGACCAACCCCGGCAAGCGTAGCTTAACCTGATGGATCGACCCGTGCAGCTGTTATTACTCAGCCACGAGCTCCTTTCGGCGTTTGTTTTAATGACCACTCAAATTTTCAGAGACGAGATGGTTCAGAAACGATAATATTTTCGTTATGTGAAACCAAAACAATGGTCTTTTACGGTCCGACCTTAGCCTGATTTGTATGAAAGTGGTTTGGTCATTCTCAACTGCGCCACTCATTCTTTCTAATAATCTTATGCTTTTGCATGTGTCTTTTGTTAAATAAAAAACCATGGGGCTGACGAACCTTCCGCACCGCTTCAAGGGTTTGAAGCCAATAAAACACAATGAGCGAACAGGCACCAGATGTAACATTTTTACGAAAATAATGATATAAAAGAGTGTCTCAGAACACATTAGCGGTGGACTTTTATTAGATGGAATATAAATTAGCTTCACAGACCAGCTTTCCGATTGTACTATTAAATAAGTTAATATTTTAAAAATGTGTAAGTAAGGTTTTTGTGTAATGTTGCGCAAAAAGACGCGCAGGAGACGGCTTTTGATACACAAACTGAATGTCATATAATTATGTGACTAAGTTCAAATTCCATTGCAGCCAAAATGTATTTAGGATGATTTAATAGCGAATGGTAACACAAAAATCAACTTAAGATGATTGCGCTGTGGTAGAGCGCGAAATTCAAATGTTCTTGCGTTTTTTGCAATTTGCAGTGCAGTGTAAGGTTCTATCTTAATCAAAATATGATTCGCGGCAGCAAGAACTATGTATTTACTTAATTTTAACCATAAAGATCATCAATACTCATCTCTAAGTTAGATTTCCTCCGCATTGGTCTGATTTCGGAATTTAGACGAATCGGCAGGAAATCTAACTTAGAAAGATTTTTATAGACAAAAGTAATTAAATAACATGAAATATTATTATGGCACATAAATAATTATAATATACGTAATAGCTAGTTATTTTTTTAAAATTCATCTAGGTCGATTATGTCAGGTAAATCAAGCGTTAAATACAGCTCTCTCGCGCCAACAACATTTCGAGTTATGTTTATATGCTTACTTTATGGCAATAAAGAATTCTTTTACGAAACCTGTTCAGAGCATAATTAGCTCAACACTCTATTCCTCAAAATGACCTGATTAGTATTTTCTATCCTTTAATTTTCTTAATTCGGAGATCACAATCTTCTCAAAATGCTCTGTTTTTAGAACGGTCTATTTCATAATAACATTGCATCGTGCCTTGGTAATAATTTAATTATTTTAATGACAAATGACAAGAGTTCAATAACGCTAATACTAAACAAAAATTGCACTTAAATCTCAAAATAAAAATAATTTCAAAAAAGCTAAGAAAAAGAGTTTTGTAAGTAGGTATTTTGAGATTATTATTGTTGTTAGAGAAAGGTGATTTAGGTGCATTTTTTTATAGTATTTGCTTTCATGAACTCTTAGCATTAAAATAGTCTAATTATTACATACATCCGATGCATTGTTAATATGAAACGAACCGTTTATTAAGAGATAAAAACAGATCATTTTGATGATCCGAATGAAGAAAATGAAAGATAATTAGAAAAAACTAATCAGCGCATTTTGCAGACGAGAACGTTGATTTATTTATAAGCTGAACAGATCTAACTATCTATCTGACCTCCACAATCCAATTACTGGGTAATACGATACCCCTTGGTAAGACTGATTGTCAGACTTTCGGGCTACTGACGACCCTTAACGACTGTCAAAGATCCACGAATGACAGCCGGTACCAACGGCTTAACGTGCTTTCCGATGCACGGAGGAGTCTCGGTATGTAAAGATGGTCACCCATACGCGGACCAACCTCGGCAATCGTAGCTTAACCCGATGGATTGACCCGTACGGCTGTTATTACTTAGCCACGAGCTCCTCTAGTACGATGGTAATGTGGGTATAATATTCCGTTTGATGATGGTGCAGCAATTAGGTCAAAAAGGAGAGTTTTCATTTTGAGTAAATTTAAACACTGTAGAATTGGACCACTAGGTCAATGAGTGAATGAACTTGAATCCTTGAACATGTGTGCAAATAAAAAAAAAATTTTTCGGTTGACAATGGATTAGGCACTATGGTGCACCGCAGGGGGCCCGCACCGCAGCTCGGTTGTCTAGATAGAGTGATTTCTTTGACTGAATTTATTTTGTTAGAATAAAATATTTTTTTTAATTTATGGGTTTTAATTTAATATTTATTACATATACAGTATTACTTATAGTTTGATTAGATTATTATTATTACACATGTTCCAGTTCCATACCGTAGACCCGTACCGTGGCATAGATGCCACTGCGTTTGGTAGAAATTATCATCAAACGAAATTTGAATTGTTTTTTTTTTAATAATGATGAGATTGTATCTAAGCGGAAAAAGGTGCGCGTCTCAGGTTATTTATTTTCAACCTTATTTTAAGGCTCGCAATGTTGATTTTGGTTTGGCATTGACAAACCACGCTGTGCTGCGCCTCGCCAGATGTGCATCGGCCCCATAAGTTTCTTAGAAATTGGTATTTAAACATTTATGATAGGAAAACACAAATCGTAATAAAGTTTAAACAGTATTTATTTAATTTACATAATTTAAAATCTAAGTCTTAAAAATATATATAAAAAAAAAACCGGTCAAGTGCGAGACGGACTCGCACACAAAGGGTTCCGTACCATATTATGTTTAACTATCGCAAAGATAACCATGTATTTCATAACGATACTGTGAATTACAAGGGTATTTTTTGCAGTTGCAGAAATTCGCCCATATTTAAACAAAATACCTTGTGAATCGCCGTTTTTAGTATTTGTTGATACTAAAAAAACTAAAAAAACGGTTTTTATTTTTAAATTTTTCATCAAAAGTCGAAAACTATGCGGCCTAAAATAAAATAAAAAAATGTTTGAGAATGTGCAAACAGCATTCTTTCATTATAAGATACCATACACGCCCTAGCATCACTTTGAATTTTTATGACCCTGTTGCAAACAAAAGAATATTTTTTTTATTTCTTTCTTGTTTTCAAAATAGTTTGGCAAACGTCATCTAAACCTGTTCCAAATTTCAAGTTGATGGCATTAGTAGTTCCTGAGATATCCAGCTGTGACAGACAGACAGACAGACATACAGACAGACTTTATTTTATTGAAGTAAAGTTCCTTTAGTTAAATTGTCTAATTTGATCGGTTAATTCAGTGGAGTAACATACGAGTAAAATTTTAATTACCTACCTACACACTATTGTATTGATTTGTTTTATTACTTTTATTTATGTGTTAAATGTCACCAAACTTTAGATTATTATTAGAAATTAAAATGGGGTTGTCCGAGCAGAAGGACATCTATTTGAAAGTTGATATTTATTTCAGTTACATAAATTAAAATGGTGTTGTCCGAGCAGAAGGACATCTATTTGAAAGTTGATATTTATTTCAGTTACATAATTTAAGGTCTAAGTCTTAAAAAAAATATAAAAAAGGAGGGGAAATAATCATAGGATATTAAAAAATTCGTCCGCATCGCCGTCGACAGAAATTAAAATTAAATAATTATCGTGAATTCGAATGTTTTATTCAAGCAAAGAACCTGTTTTATTAACTTAACAGTATTCTTGGCCGTTAGTCTGCAGATTACCTAGGAAGTCTGCAGATTATCTAGTTAATAGGATAAGAAATTAAACATTGTTTTCCACTTTAACGGAATCAACCCGATTAACAAGAGATTAACAAGTTAATCTGCACTCTAAGGGCCGTAAGATCAAAAGCAGTTTAAACTATGGATATCGGAATCTACGATACAATATAATCGATGGTGATATGATCCAATGGAAAATATGAACAGATTAGTTAAACTTCGATTAGTCTTTTACACATGGCAACATTCTCTAGTTTATTCGAAGTTATTTCATCCATTCACTAAAATAATGGCAAAAAAAAGACCCAGTTGACTGTAGTAATAACAAGTAGGTATCAGTAGGTCGTATCTCTAGAAAAAACTCTTTAGATACTAATTAGGAGTACTTACTTAATTTAAATAAAATTTACCTTATCCGGATGACATATTTCGCTTCCGATTTCGCTGAAACCGGAAACACGAAAACGACGTATGAATTCTATGTCATTCCATTGATTCCAATGATTGTATCTTGATCTAACGACATACGGTCTACTATAATAACTATGTATTTAGATCGTTCAACTTGTGTATTATTTCGATATCTGAATCCGAGTAACTGTCATGTAACCAAAAACAAAGCTTCAATGAATAGATACTACGTAGAATTTAAAGCAGTCAGGTAGAAATGTTTTGTTTGTAGCAATTTTTTTGAAAGGTCGTCGCGTCTATTTATGCCATCTGGTACGCACACGGTCAGTTTAATCCATCCAAAGGAGTTTAACTGTCCCTTTGGCTTAGTTTAAACGAATCGATGGTTTAAACTGCCAATAATCGATCAACTACCTGCTTGATCTTACGCAATAATCGATGCCCAGTGATTAAACTATCTTCCGAGGTTTAAACTACAATTGATCTTACGGCCCTAACTGATTTACGCACATTAGCGGTAACATATCGATGTAACATTCCGCGATAGTTTATTTTGTAGATAACTATAGTTATCTACAAAATAAACTTACCTATATTCATATTTAAATATTATGAAAATACAAAAAGGTTTTTCTTCTCCGTAATTTCTAAACTTACTTTAGTATAGTTTCAGCACAAGTCTAAAACTTTTTATTTCCTACCTTATGGTTCCAAGCATTTCAGTCACGGCCCTTACAACACAACAATACAACATGACTATTAAAGTCATCTCAAAATGTTTAGGATACTTAAAATCAATCAGGTTATTCAAATTACCAAACAAGGCTCATAAAATACCTACTTATTTAATTCAAAGCAATCAAATAAAGTTCCGTTTTGAAAGCTACGGCAGGCAAAAATAACATTTTTACTAGCTCATTGTTTACAGATTTTTTTATTAACTTGGGTACAACAACCCTTTCTTTTTTTTGTTAACTTGGGTAGAACGAAAGGGTCGTCTTTTGTAATATGCGCCGAAGCGCTATTGGCTGACGAAAACAATGCCATCAATCATCATCATCAATCAGGACCCGCCTGCCTCTGGCCGTGCAGGCGAAAAGCGACCTTATGGGGGTGCTGCACGCTGGGGCTGTGCATTATCACTTTCAAAACTTTTTCGTTTGAACGTTGAAATAGTAGATTGCAACACCCTTATTCAGTTTGACCAATGAACGAAGGATGAGGCCATTATTGTAAAGTTAATTGTTTTTGTTTGACCAATGAGCGAAGAATGTCGCCTAAGAAAGCATGACCCTAAAATGAACAATGGCCCTTTTTTTACTAAACGTTAAGGAGGATGCGCTGTGTAGCCCATGAAATTCAAATTTTCTTGCGTTTTATGCAATTTGCAGGTCCGTGTCAGATTGTATCTTGATCAAAATTTGATAAGCAGAAATAAAACATAATGTATTTACATAATTTTAATAGATAATTTTGATAGAGAGATGAGTTGATGATTTTTATGGTTAAAATTATGTAAATACACATGTTTCATTTCCGCGTATCATATTTTGATCAAGATACAACCCGATACCTGCAAATTGCAAAAAACCCAAAAAAATTCAATTTCGCGTGCTACCACAGCGCATCCCCTTAATTGGTATTGGTATTCAGTTGCAACTTGCACTTCTAAAGATTTTTTGCACCCTTTTTTCAGTAAAAAAAAAACAGCTGGGCTGCTCAGCAACAAAAAAAATTAGGTAGAGGTATAAAAAACCGGTCAAGAGCGAGTCGGACCCGCACACCAAGGACTCCGTTCTCACTTATATTTAATTTTTGTTGATGATTTCTGAAAAAGTGTGCTATTTAGAGATCGTTTCATCTTTCCTGCAATCTTTACATAAACTTCTATCACATAAAATAATTTCAGATTTCTATGCAAACTTCGGAGATAACGGGGGTGGGGGGACGGTATTTTTTTTAAATAAAATTAAAAAAAGCTTTGAGAATGTGCAAACAGCGCTCTTTCATATGATACCCCACATGCCCTAGTAGTCCCTGTTGCAAAAAAAAAAAAACAATTATTTCTTATTTGCGAAATTTGGAACAGTTTTAGATGACGTTTAACCAATAAACGTCATCTAAAACTGTTCCAAATTTCAAGTTGATAGCATTAGTAGTTCTTGAGATATCCAGCAGTGACAGACAGACAGACTGAGTCATAAGGGTTCCTTTTTACCATTTTGGTACGGAACCCTAAAAAAAAGACCAACGGCTTAACGTGTTTTCCGAGGCACGGTTGAGTCTCGGTATGTAAATATGGTCACCCATCCACGGACCAACCCCGGCAAGCGTAGCTTAACCTGATGGATCGACCCGTGCAGCTGTTATTACTCAGCCACGAGCTCCTTTCGGCGTTTGTTTTAATGACCACTCAAATTTTCAGAGACGAGATGGTTCAGAAACGATAATATTTTCGTTATGTGAAACCAAAACAATGGTCTTTTACGGTCCGACCTTAGCCTGATTTGTATGAAAGTGGTTTGGTCATTCTCAACTGCGCCACTCATTCTTTCTAATAATCTTATGCTTTTGCATGTGTCTTTTGTTAAATAAAAAACCATGGGGCTGACGAACCTTCCGCACCGCTTCAAGGGTTTGAAGCCAATAAAACACAATGAGCGAACAGGCACCAGATGTAACATTTTTACGAAAATAATGATATAAAAGAGTGTCTCAGAACACATTAGCGGTGGACTTTTATTAGATGGAATATAAATTAGCTTCACAGACCAGCTTTCCGATTGTACTATTAAATAAGTTAATATTTTAAAAATGTGTAAGTAAGGTTTTTGTGTAATGTTGCGCAAAAAGACGCGCAGGAGACGGCTTTTGATACACAAACTGAATGTCATATAATTATGTGACTAAGTTCAAATTCCATTGCAGCCAAAATGTATTTAGGATGATTTAATAGCGAATGGTAACACAAAAATCAACTTAAGATGATTGCGCTGTGGTAGAGCGCGAAATTCAAATGTTCTTGCGTTTTTTGCAATTTGCAGTGCAGTGTAAGGTTCTATCTTAATCAAAATATGATTCGCGGCAGCAAGAACTATGTATTTACTTAATTTTAACCATAAAGATCATCAATACTCATCTCTAAGTTAGATTTCCTCCGCATTGGTCTGATTTCGGAATTTAGACGAATCGGCAGGAAATCTAACTTAGAAAGATTTTTATAGACAAAAGTAATTAAATAACATGAAATATTATTATGGCACATAAATAATTATAATATACGTAATAGCTAGTTATTTTTTTAAAATTCATCTAGGTCGATTATGTCAGGTAAATCAAGCGTTAAATACAGCTCTCTCGCGCCAACAACATTTCGAGTTATGTTTATATGCTTACTTTATGGCAATAAAGAATTCTTTTACGAAACCTGTTCAGAGCATAATTAGCTCAACACTCTATTCCTCAAAATGACCTGATTAGTATTTTCTATCCTTTAATTTTCTTAATTCGGAGATCACAATCTTCTCAAAATGCTCTGTTTTTAGAACGGTCTATTTCATAATAACATTGCATCGTGCCTTGGTAATAATTTAATTATTTTAATGACAAATGACAAGAGTTCAATAACGCTAATACTAAACAAAAATTGCACTTAAATCTCAAAATAAAAATAATTTCAAAAAAGCTAAGAAAAAGAGTTTTGTAAGTAGGTATTTTGAGATTATTATTGTTGTTAGAGAAAGGTGATTTAGGTGCATTTTTTTATAGTATTTGCTTTCATGAACTCTTAGCATTAAAATAGTCTAATTATTACATACATCCGATGCATTGTTAATATGAAACGAACCGTTTATTAAGAGATAAAAACAGATCATTTTGATGATCCGAATGAAGAAAATGAAAGATAATTAGAAAAAACTAATCAGCGCATTTTGCAGACGAGAACGTTGATTTATTTATAAGCTGAACAGATCTAACTATCTATCTGACCTCCACAATCCAATTACTGGGTAATACGATACCCCTTGGTAAGACTGATTGTCAGACTTTCGGGCTACTGACGACCCTTAACGACTGTCAAAGATCCACGAATGACAGCCGGTACCAACGGCTTAACGTGCTTTCCGATGCACGGAGGAGTCTCGGTATGTAAAGATGGTCACCCATACGCGGACCAACCTCGGCAATCGTAGCTTAACCCGATGGATTGACCCGTACGGCTGTTATTACTTAGCCACGAGCTCCTCTAGTACGATGGTAATGTGGGTATAATATTCCGTTTGATGATGGTGCAGCAATTAGGTCAAAAAGGAGAGTTTTCATTTTGAGTAAATTTAAACACTGTAGAATTGGACCACTAGGTCAATGAGTGAATGAACTTGAATCCTTGAACATGTGTGCAAATAAAAAAAAAATTTTTCGGTTGACAATGGATTAGGCACTATGGTGCACCGCAGGGGGCCCGCACCGCAGCTCGGTTGTCTAGATAGAGTGATTTCTTTGACTGAATTTATTTTGTTAGAATAAAATATTTTTTTTAATTTATGGGTTTTAATTTAATATTTATTACATATACAGTATTACTTATAGTTTGATTAGATTATTATTATTACACATGTTCCAGTTCCATACCGTAGACCCGTACCGTGGCATAGATGCCACTGCGTTTGGTAGAAATTATCATCAAACGAAATTTGAATTGTTTTTTTTTTAATAATGATGAGATTGTATCTAAGCGGAAAAAGGTGCGCGTCTCAGGTTATTTATTTTCAACCTTATTTTAAGGCTCGCAATGTTGATTTTGGTTTGGCATTGACAAACCACGCTGTGCTGCGCCTCGCCAGATGTGCATCGGCCCCATAAGTTTCTTAGAAATTGGTATTTAAACATTTATGATAGGAAAACACAAATCGTAATAAAGTTTAAACAGTATTTATTTAATTTACATAATTTAAAATCTAAGTCTTAAAAATATATATAAAAAAAAAACCGGTCAAGTGCGAGACGGACTCGCACACAAAGGGTTCCGTACCATATTATGTTTAACTATCGCAAAGATAACCATGTATTTCATAACGATACTGTGAATTACAAGGGTATTTTTTGCAGTTGCAGAAATTCGCCCATATTTAAACAAAATACCTTGTGAATCGCCGTTTTTAGTATTTGTTGATACTAAAAAAACTAAAAAAACGGTTTTTATTTTTAAATTTTTCATCAAAAGTCGAAAACTATGCGGCCTAAAATAAAATAAAAAAATGTTTGAGAATGTGCAAACAGCATTCTTTCATTATAAGATACCATACACGCCCTAGCATCACTTTGAATTTTTATGACCCTGTTGCAAACAAAAGAATATTTTTTTTATTTCTTTCTTGTTTTCAAAATAGTTTGGCAAACGTCATCTAAACCTGTTCCAAATTTCAAGTTGATGGCATTAGTAGTTCCTGAGATATCCAGCTGTGACAGACAGACAGACAGACATACAGACAGACTTTATTTTATTGAAGTAAAGTTCCTTTAGTTAAATTGTCTAATTTGATCGGTTAATTCAGTGGAGTAACATACGAGTAAAATTTTAATTACCTACCTACACACTATTGTATTGATTTGTTTTATTACTTTTATTTATGTGTTAAATGTCACCAAACTTTAGATTATTATTAGAAATTAAAATGGGGTTGTCCGAGCAGAAGGACATCTATTTGAAAGTTGATATTTATTTCAGTTACATAAATTAAAATGGTGTTGTCCGAGCAGAAGGACATCTATTTGAAAGTTGATATTTATTTCAGTTACATAATTTAAGGTCTAAGTCTTAAAAAAAATATAAAAAAGGAGGGGAAATAATCATAGGATATTAAAAAATTCGTCCGCATCGCCGTCGACAGAAATTAAAATTAAATAATTATCGTGAATTCGAATGTTTTATTCAAGCAAAGAACCTGTTTTATTAACTTAACAGTATTCTTGGCCGTTAGTCTGCAGATTACCTAGGAAGTCTGCAGATTATCTAGTTAATAGGATAAGAAATTAAACATTGTTTTCCACTTTAACGGAATCAACCCGATTAACAAGAGATTAACAAGTTAATCTGCACTCTAAGGGCCGTAAGATCAAAAGCAGTTTAAACTATGGATATCGGAATCTACGATACAATATAATCGATGGTGATATGATCCAATGGAAAATATGAACAGATTAGTTAAACTTCGATTAGTCTTTTACACATGGCAACATTCTCTAGTTTATTCGAAGTTATTTCATCCATTCACTAAAATAATGGCAAAAAAAAGACCCAGTTGACTGTAGTAATAACAAGTAGGTATCAGTAGGTCGTATCTCTAGAAAAAACTCTTTAGATACTAATTAGGAGTACTTACTTAATTTAAATAAAATTTACCTTATCCGGATGACATATTTCGCTTCCGATTTCGCTGAAACCGGAAACACGAAAACGACGTATGAATTCTATGTCATTCCATTGATTCCAATGATTGTATCTTGATCTAACGACATACGGTCTACTATAATAACTATGTATTTAGATCGTTCAACTTGTGTATTATTTCGATATCTGAATCCGAGTAACTGTCATGTAACCAAAAACAAAGCTTCAATGAATAGATACTACGTAGAATTTAAAGCAGTCAGGTAGAAATGTTTTGTTTGTAGCAATTTTTTTGAAAGGTCGTCGCGTCTATTTATGCCATCTGGTACGCACACGGTCAGTTTAATCCATCCAAAGGAGTTTAACTGTCCCTTTGGCTTAGTTTAAACGAATCGATGGTTTAAACTGCCAATAATCGATCAACTACCTGCTTGATCTTACGCAATAATCGATGCCCAGTGATTAAACTATCTTCCGAGGTTTAAACTACAATTGATCTTACGGCCCTAACTGATTTACGCACATTAGCGGTAACATATCGATGTAACATTCCGCGATAGTTTATTTTGTAGATAACTATAGTTATCTACAAAATAAACTTACCTATATTCATATTTAAATATTATGAAAATACAAAAAGGTTTTTCTTCTCCGTAATTTCTAAACTTACTTTAGTATAGTTTCAGCACAAGTCTAAAACTTTTTATTTCCTACCTTATGGTTCCAAGCATTTCAGTCACGGCCCTTACAACACAACAATACAACATGACTATTAAAGTCATCTCAAAATGTTTAGGATACTTAAAATCAATCAGGTTATTCAAATTACCAAACAAGGCTCATAAAATACCTACTTATTTAATTCAAAGCAATCAAATAAAGTTCCGTTTTGAAAGCTACGGCAGGCAAAAATAACATTTTTACTAGCTCATTGTTTACAGATTTTTTTATTAACTTGGGTACAACAACCCTTTCTTTTTTTTGTTAACTTGGGTAGAACGAAAGGGTCGTCTTTTGTAATATGCGCCGAAGCGCTATTGGCTGACGAAAACAATGCCATCAATCATCATCATCAATCAGGACCCGCCTGCCTCTGGCCGTGCAGGCGAAAAGCGACCTTATGGGGGTGCTGCACAAAAATCGTTGATAGTACGTATACATTTGCGTTGGTGCAATCCAGCCCCCCCCCGTATTATTATTAAGGTGTCGTTTAGAGAGTGTGAAATTGTTTATATTTCTAAAAGAGGGGGGTCCATATAAGGCAAGTATCGCCAAATCTGACCCAATTTTAATTAACAATCTATTACAGTTGTGCATGATATTAAGTTCCTCGACAGACACATTGAGATGATTTTTTGAATAAACAATTACCCCATCGTTCTGATTGTAGTTCATATTACTTTCATTACATAATTGTAACCCGGAATTAGTGGTGTGTTTATATTGTTTGGAAAGCCAACATTCGGTTAAGACAATAACGTCACAATTTATGTCTAGACGTTGCAGAAAAATGCTAAAGTTGTCGAAATTCTTAAAAATACTGCGAATATTTTGGGTTAGTATGGTTAGTGGACTAGTGTGGGAGGAGAGATATTGCTTACAGTGTTCAACGTCACAACCATGGGATTCAGATACAGAGAAATGATCTATTATGTCACAAATTAAATTATTAATCATAATTATAGCTACCTATAAAAACAATAACAAGGACCAAAAAAATACGTAATTAGCGGGGCTCTTAGGCGCCTCCATAATTAACAGAATTTATGAATAGAATAGAATAGAATTTTATTTGTATGAATGTAGTTTGTTTGTTTTGTTTGTTTGTTTGTATGTAGCTCTTTTCAGCCATTATTTTCGCTGGGCAGTCAGCAGTGCTTGTCTTGTGATTGGTTTTTTTAAGTGCAAGCAAGTAGCGCATGTTGGTTCTTCAGCCTTCTTTGTGCATTCTTTAATGGAGTGGTCTTGATCACCACAGTGACCACAGGTATAGGTGGTCTTCCGGCAAGATTGGGCCGCATGTCCGTACTGCTGGCACTTATAACAGCGTGTGACTAGAGTAAAGTCTCTCACAGGGCATGACGACCAATCTATAAACACTCTCTTTAGATATCAGGGCTTTACGTATGTCTGCGGATACCTCTATTATATAATTGCAATTTTCAGCGTCTTTCTTACCTGAGTTATGGCTTAACTTAATGGAGCTCATAAAGGACTCGAGGCTGCAATCCTGAAGGGTCTCGGCCAGATTCTGGTGGAACAAACAAGTAAAAACTTCCATGTCTTGCATGAATGAGGGCACTCCGATAACTACTACTCTAGGCTTCCTTTTTAGGGGCTCGACTACTGTAAGGCCTTTTACTGTAAGGCCGATTATTTCACTTTCTCAATATCGTCCTTTGTTTCAGTGCTGATAATGACACCGCCATTTTTCGTCTTACGTAGTCCCCTTACCTGAAGTTTCATTTTCTCGGGGCATATAATAGGGTATATGGCCACTGAGCTAAAATGTATGTGTTGAATGAAATTGTTGGTACCTTTTTTAACCATGTCAGCAAATGAAGTTCCCGTAACTGGTTTAGGTGAAGCTCTAATTGACAGCTTAAGGTCTTGTAGTTGCTGCCATAACATTAAAACCACAAGCTGTCCATAACATTAAAACCAGTGCATCTTCATACCTCATGTTAGCCTCATCGCATAAAACTGCTGCATTTCGTGGATGCTTCAAATTCGCTGCATTTCCGGTGGTGGTCCGAGCGTCTGGCGGCGATTGTTCACTATATAGGCACAGTAGTTGTTTTCTGTGTTCGATAGCTTACTTGCTCCTTGCTCAATACTTAATCGGATGGTAAACGAGACACAGGTTGCATTCTTTTCATTTCGTTGTCAGTCACCTGTCTTGTATTTTGCGTTTGTAATTACAATCACTCTCTTCATTAGTTTACGGCATTGAAGGTGAATTTCAATGCCGTTAATAATTACCACGTAACACTATTTTTTTATTGTATTTTATACTTCAAGATATTAATTATTGTTTACGCTACACAGCCGTCATGTTTTACTGTCATTTATTGCGCTTGCACTGCTCGCGTCGGGCACAGGTGTAGGTGGTGGGCTCCGAGCTGCGACCCCGGCTGAAAGGACTGTTTTCCATTGTGATTCAAGTTATTTACTTTATAACACTTATACACATTTTCACAGAAACGATGGTGGACCGCAGGATGCGGTTGCCGGTTAGCCGGGTGGCGGCTAGACGCAACCGCAACCGGAACGTGCGGTTGAGAAACCGTCGTGGTTTGTGGTTGGATCGACTCATTTCCAAGATGGACGTCGAAGAAGTCGCAGCTATTTACTACATTTATTCGCGTTATATAAAGAATAAGAAACGGAGGAGAAGGTACTGGGTGCGTCCTTATTTGCAAACACGAGATGAGAGCATGCATTTTGAATTATTTTTCGAAGAGCTCAAAAAGTATGGAGATAAGTTTTTTGGATAATGCTACGGTATGGTCATCCAAATTTTTTGTGCACCAGCGATATTCTTTGTACTGATGAATGATATTGTAGGAATGGATCTTGAAATCCTGCAATTCTTGTTGAAACGCGTCCAAGAGCATTTGCAACGTACCAGTCTTTTTTCTTCGTCAATTTTCTTTGTAGTCTTAGTCACATCGCTATTTCTTTTTGGTTTGTATTCATGAGATTTTAAAACCCATTCGTACCATGAAATGCTGTCATTTAGATTTTTCTCACCCATAATAAAGTTGATACACTTATTCTTGCATATTTCACACTCTCCGTAACAACAATTTTTTGATTTTATATCGCAAACAACCATGGCCAATAATCCCTCAAGATCTTTTGTTATTATTAATCCAGTTGCCTCGAGTACTGTGGCTTTCATTTGCAAATTTTCATGTCTTTTGCAAGCACATGTATCTCGCTTCTCAGTTTTTGGTGGCAATATATAAAAGGGCCTATATCTTTTGAAAGTAGCGTATGATAATTTTCCACCATCTTCTCTATATTTTTGGTGTAGTTTACGTAAAGTTCCGAGCAAATATCTTCTCTGCTTTTTATGTTTCTTTTTTGTTTTTACTTCATTTTTGCTTGCCGTCATTCTACTGACATCGTCCCACTCATAAAAGTCTCTCAACTGGGTCTCTATTAAACAGCTTTTATTTTTTTGTCGCTTATGATGCCGAATTCTTCCTTTCATACCTAAATAAGTTGCGACTTTAGTCTTCATATTGTATCTCTCTATAGTGTCACTTTTGCTGAAAACATTTTTCATCAATCGTTTTTCTTGACAGTTTTTATTTTTGTAACTCTCCTTTAAACTTTCTACAATAACGTGATGTTCAAGCAGTGTTTTTCTCACACTTTCTTTTTCTTCAAAGCGTATATTTGGTAAATGTTGATCAATGTAAGCATTCGTTTTAGAAGAAGGAGACATTTGTTCAACATCATCTTTACTAATAGATATTTTTGGACTTGAGTTTACATTTTCTTCAAGACTACGAATTAATTTGTTTTTCTCTTTGATAATTTTTAGGAACTCATTGTTTTTGTGTATACTCCTGTTTAATTTTTGCCTCGTGTTTTTTAAGAGTCGTTTTAATTTTATTACTTCCTCTTTCGATTTTTGGTTTTCCGTCTTTAGTTTATAAATCACTCTTCTATTAAGGTTTCTCTTCTGTTTTAAAACTTTTGTATGTTCCGCTGAAGGCATTACTTCAGACGTCTGTTCTTGTTTGTTTTTCTTCTTTCTATCTCTCCACTGCTTTCTTATATTCTCTTGCTCAGATGGAGCATATTCTGTTATTTTCTTTCTATTTTTTTTTTGTTCTCTCAGCATTTCTTCTTTTTTGTAATAAGAACTTTTCCAGATCTCTTTCTTTCAACCTTTCCCGATAGAGTTTTTGTCTTTCAGCCGGCGTTAGTGGCATCTGCAAAAAATTTACTGTTGATACTAAAATAAAAATTATTTTAGCTACCTAATATTATTAGATGCATCTGGCTCAGGACCATGTGCATTTGGATTGAGTGACCTTTTTTTTGCATCCACCTTAACAAATTGTCACAATACTTTTTAAAACCATCAATACATTTAAAGCTAATTTAAGGTATTTATAACAGTATCATTGGATCACTCAGTACAGACCCCATTTTGTCTGAGAGATAGTTGTAATAAGGTTTAGGTTGATTTTTTCAATACATCTATTTTTATCCTAAAATGTACATGTTCCGAATATATTTGTACAATAAATATAACACAAATACATTTTGTTTAAAAGTTATGAGTAATTCAATGTTTTGAAATTTGCTGAACTGAATGATCCTTAAGAATACTGTTTATAGTTAACTACCTGTTTCGTATTGATTTACGCAAACTACTATTACTTTTGTACAACTTTATGACTAAAGTTGCACATAAAAATCATTTACATTATACAGCTTAATTTACGGAATACAAATCAGTTATGTCATGAAATAAAAAAAGATCACTCAAATCCAAATGCACATCTCAGGACCGCATGCATATTATTGGACTTATCAATAACATTGCCATATACACTAAGCTTTATGCATTTCCCGTGTGTTATGTCACACAATTTCATAACACACGTAACACACGTGAACAAACACACGTGAGTAATATAACCTACAAGTCATATAGCATCTTTAAAATGCAATTCAAATCTGTATTAAACTGCTTTATTTAATCATATAATTTTCCTTTTCAACTGCCCTTACACGAAACAAACATGTTTTAATACTTACCATGCGAAATTGCTTCCGAAAAGTTTCGAAAATCTAAGGACGAAACGTAACACTCACGGAGCACTGCCTCTTGCACAAAAACCAAGATGTCTGACAACACACTGACGTGTCATATTGAAAATAGTAATGGCAACACCATCACCAAAAATAGATACCATGTGTTGCTAGTTTTTAATACAAGTAAGCTACTACGTAACAAATTGATTGTAACACACGTGAAAGGTGTTGGATACATTTGTTTTTGAAATCATATTTTTTTAATTTATGGCGAGTTTTATTATAATTTCCATTAAAATAGTAGTTTTAACTCTATTTACTTTACACATTACATACATTTCACGATAAAAAGTACGTAAAGGATGAAAAAAATTAAAAATGAACTCGACTTGGTGTGGACACATTTTATTGTTGAATGAAAATTAGAAGTAAGTATATATTGTAGCGGTTCATTTTGGTTAAATTCCAAATATATTCACTATTTCAAAGGCCCAATATTAACAAGTTAATAATAGCTAACATGGAAAACAAAAGATTAATTCATTATGAATCTTCGAAATATTTTTTTCTCTACTCAGAAACTGGCCCATAAAAAATATGGATAAAGTACAATTTTTGTGAGCCTTAACCATATACTAGAATGAGTCTGAAATCGTTTGAAGGATTTTTAAGCATTTTAAAAACCAATATAGCAAAGCAAGAAACAGTATTTCGCGATTGCATCAAGCCGGAATTAAAGTTAACAATAGTGCTAAGGTAAGCTAAATAAAATACATTGTGTGGTTAATTTAATATTATTTATTTATCAAAAGAAAGTGGGTTCACATGTTAAACATTGCCATTATCATTATATAGAATTAAAAAGTGCCGAGTAAGACGAGTGTTCACTGGTCTGAGACTGTTGGCCGGTTGATAATGGCGAAAGTACATCCAAGTTTTGCAAGGGACTCGCTGCAGAGTCTTGAGAAAGTAGTCGTCTGAATTCCGACGAATGCATAGGCTGACTGCTCGGTGCAGAGTTTTGAGAAGATGATCGTCCAAATTCCGACGATTGCATAGGCTGACTGTTGGGATAATTTCTTGAATATTGCGCCATTTGGTATCCACGATAGGAATTGGGCCTTGAAGAACTCCACGATGTGTTTGCATAGTAATCAGAAAACTGTAGGAGTCATTAATTACACTTAAAATATCTAACTTGGCTTGCATTTGCATGTGATCAGATGGCCAATTCTCGTACCTAAAAACGTTCACAATCTCATGCCAGCGTCAATCAAATGTCAAAAATGTAGGTAAACGCTATACAATTTTTGACAGATTGAGACTGAGATGAGATTGTGAACGTTGTTAAAAATACGAGAATTGCCCCTCTTGTATTTTCTTAAAATCCTTTACCAATGACAAGAAAAAAAGTTTCTCAACTGAAACAATTGCTCGAGATAGTGTGCGCAGAAACAATACAACTGCTTTGAGATATCGAGAATTATATGCAGATTATTTCATGAACGAAGGGAGGGTAAGCTGGCAAGATAATTTCATTTAAATATGCTGAGGCTGAGACAGTAGAGAACAAGAATCATCATCACTAAAATAATATGTTTAAATAAAGTAATTTGTACTTACCAAGTTCTTTTTTTTATCCTGTGATAAATCAGGTCCATAAATATCCACCAACCCTTCCCAAGCTTTTGAACGCAAGTTTCTATACGAATATTCTGCGGATTTTGTATTCCAGATTGCTGGCCTATTTTGTGTCTCAATTATAAACTTTTCTGTATCGAAATCCATAGTTAATTATCGAGAAAATGCGCGAGCGGAGCGTCGGTGAACACGTAAACCGTCAATGGCGGGAAACTGCAAACTAGCACCATCCGCGTAGTGTGTCATAGATTATACAGTATATTAATGGTATAGATGTGCCACTCTGCGTCCAAGGACGATACTAATTTTTCCCCACGTTCTAGAGATGGCGTTAAGGAGCATGCTAGCTTCCATACGCATCCGATAGATGGCACTCTTATGTAGGCTATACTACTTTTCAAATAAAATTAATAAAGTTAAAGCGTTAAGAAATAATAACTTGATCTAAAATACTTCTCATTAAGTTTACACTCAAAAAGTATTCTAAATCAAGTTATTATTTCTTAACGCTGAATTGATATAAAAGAAAAACACAAGACATATTTTTCAAAATTTATTTCTTAACTCTTTTTTCTCTTTATAATATTCAAATGATTGCAATTTAACAAAGATCAGTCCTATCAAAACTCGAAATCATAATCTATTTACCCCAAGACACCAACTGTGTACAATCAATTTTATAGAGAGATTACAAAGAAATTTAACTAAATCACATTTATGTCTATTACATCTAATAATATTAAAATCACATGCACAATCACTAAAAAAATGAATTTTATGAATCAAAAATTTTGATTTAGGGTTATCACGGAGGCACGCATATTTTCATGAAAGTCTGTGCCGCATCAGGTAGTTTTTCAATATATTTCAAAAAATTTTTGGACGTAGCCCATTTTTTAGCTACCTACGCGTAGTTTTCTTGATTGCGATTTGCATTTCTCCCGTAGTTTCTGTAGCTTCACGTTTAGCCTTACAATGGCCTTGTCCGTGGGTTTCGAATAACATGTTCTCTTAGGGTCTGTAATAAAAAAAATCCAGTTGTATCCAATGTTTACTACCTACAATCCTACTTCCTACTAATATTACAAATGTGAAAGTTTGTGAGGATGGATGGATGTTTGTTAAGCCTAGGCCGCACACATCGCGATAACCCGAAGATTCGCGTAATCGCGATGTATGTAGCCAAGTATTCGGGTATACTTCGGAGCTTCGTGCGTAGTCGCAACGACTTCGCTCCGCTGTCGGTAAACTCTCGCAGATCAAAGCGTTTTATCGCGATGAACTTCGCTTGCGCGGCCACACTTCAGTCGGCCCCCACCCTTCGTGCGTAGTGGAAGTGTTAAGTTAAACTACAGTGCATAATATAGCTAATATAGATCTTAATTTGTGAATAGTTATCATCCACTTCCTCCTTTTTCTTGCTTTTAATTTGTTTTTTACATGACATAAATGTAAAAAATAATTATTTGCTGCCATCTTGCTGCCATAAAATACAGAGCAACCGCGGCGTCCATTTTGTTTTATTCGTTTGTACATCGCTCGTACATCGCGATAAACTTGACAACACGCACTATGTGGCCGCGCAGCTTCGCTGTAGACCGAAGACGAAGTTTATCGCCCGAATGTCATCGCGATGTGTGCGGCCCAGGCATTACTCTTTCACGCAAAAACGACTGAACGGATTTTAATGAAATTTGGCGCAGAGGTAGATTATAGTCTGGAATAACACATGGAATCTATGCGGCTAAAAGCTATAACTTTTTTCGGCATTTATGCGGGTGGAGCCGCGGGGAGTAGCTAGTCCTTACTAATAGTATAAATGCGAAACTAACTCTGTCTGTGTGTTACGTACTTAAGCTTAAACTACAGAACCAATTTAAATGAAATTTGGTACAGTTATAGTCTAGAGCCTGAGAAAGGTCATATGCTACTTTTTAATGCGAATAAAAATGCTGCCGAAAGTCACTATTATGCGGACGAATCCGCGGGCACAGCTAGTTATTATACAGGATGTTTCTTTTAAGGTGTCAAGCCAGTGCGAGCTGATAGCAGAGTACCATACCTATCGATTTAAACCCCATATATGTTCTACGATTTGTTGTAGTTTTCGAGTTATTTTGAATACCTCATTTCATATTAATGGTAGCAGTTAAGGATATTAGTAGGTACAAAACTTATGTTTTTATTATCAATTGAGCTCTGCTTAAACCTAGAGGAATAGTAAATATCAGGATTGACAAAAATATGAACAGATAATAATAAATGATAAAATATGAAAATCACAAGATTTCAGATACACCACTTTTAACAACCGATTTCAAAAAATAATGCCCTATTTAGTACGGTCAGCAACAGAAGTCGGTTAACACTGCTACATTTTGACATAATTTAAATTAACACAAAATGATACGATAACCTGCTTTTTATCATTTCATTTATTAGCTAGGAGTTAATTTTCTTTAAAATTTACATGTGTCCGATTTTAATGAAGTATTTTTCTCAATAATTAAGATTTAGAAAACTCAAGTGTTAATCGACTTTTGTTGCAGACACTCTTGTTCAAAGTTGACCCAAAAAAAAGATATATTTTTTCAAGCCATCATCTCGTTGAATCAGGAAAAATATCGAAAAAAAATTATAACTCGAAAACTACAAAAAATCGTAGAACATACATGGGGGTTAAATCGATAGGTATGGTACTCTGCTATCAGCTCGCACTGGCTTGACACCTTAAAAGAAACACCCTGTATAAGACAATGTAAAAATAATTACTCACGTGGAGGTACTGTCCGAGTTGAATTCGAGGAATCATGAACGGCTGTTGTTGGTGGTCTCTCTTCATTTGGCAGTGCAGTTGATGTCGAAGCTCCTTCTCCACCGAAAACTGTAAATATATATGAGAAAATTGATTCAATTTATACAATAATTACATTTCACATGTAATACAGACATTATTAGAATAGCTACCTATATAATTCCCAGTAGTGAAAACCAAGTAGGGAGATTGTTACACTGCCAAACAGATATTCAACAAATAGAGAACATAAAATCTTAAAAGTTATCTTATACTGTTTAAATGAAATTATTTACAAAGTTTAAGATAACTTGAAGATTTTATGGTTGTGTGAGTGGTATATCATTATCATGGCTGTATGTGTATTGTTCCAACATTTCTTTAGTTATGTTTTGGTCCCACATAATAGGGGCTGTTATTGAGAATTGACAAAATACCGGCCAAGTGCGAGTCGGACTCTCACATGATGGGTCTGTACACATGGCTACACATCAAGCTATACATTTCCAGTTTACACTGACCTCTCATTGTTAGGAAATCCTATACAATGCGAGATCAGCTTATACTGGAAACGTATAGCTTGATCTGTAGCTGTGCGTACCATTAACCAAACAAACATGTTGGTTGTATGGGAGCCTCCTTTATTTTTAATTTATTCTTGAAATACACATTCTGTGAAAAAAATCAGCTGTCTCCTTAATATGGTTCATGCGACCGGCCAATACGGCCTGCTGATAGACAGACAGAGCAATGGCTTAGTAATAGGGTCCCGTTGGTTACCGTTAGGGTATGAAACCCTAAAAAAAAGCAAATTGTGTGTGCAGTCAATGTATCAACCTTATTTCTATGCCTTGTTTAGGATTCCTAAGCATAGGCCAGTCTGAGTTCACAAGAAGTAGAATGTTATTGTCAGACAGATATCCATGAAAAATTGCAATGCTTGTCTAATAAAGACATAATAACAGTAAAACTCATAGCTCTATGATATGAATTTGACACTTACTTGGAGCCATTATATGTGTTAATTCTAAAGAGTAAGTTCCAGATGTTGCTGGCAACCTCTCTTCATATGCCACTGATACAGCTGATGTTGAGGGCTGTTCTTCAGTTTGACTCAAAGCTGTGGATATAAATGAGAAATGCTTAGTTATTTCAAAATAGAATAAATAATTTTATAGATGAAGTTAATTTTTTAAGCAAAAATTGCTTATCTAGAAGTTAAAAAATCTATAAACAAAGCCGGCCAAGTGCGAGTCAGACTGACGCACAAGGTTTCCGTACCATAAAATGAAAAAACATGTTTCTTAGATTTGATTTTATCACATTTTTATTATTTGTTTCATTATTTTATATTTTTTTGTTTATAGAGGTAACAGAAATACACATTCTGTGAAAATATCAGATCTCAGACAAACAGACAGACAGTCGGACAGATTCTATGGATAGCGGAGGCTTAGTAATAGGGGCCTTCAGGTATGGGACCATAGCGATAATATGCTGTTTGTTGGTAAGCGCATCACTCATGAATGACTCAACCAATCACTGTAAAAGTTCATAGGTAGCTCTAATAAATGTTTCTATATTGAAAGGTTTTTAGAGATTAAATGCTACTTCTGCTAATGCTAGATTAGATGCAGATGATCAGTTAACAATGGTTACACTGCAGGCAGTTAACAATAATAATAGCACATATTTATAATATATTTAAATAATTATTTATGTAGAATGGTATATACTTACAAAATTTATTCAACGTTGGTACTGCATTTTTGGTCAAGCAATGACTTGGTAATTGCAATTTTGCTTCAAAGTGCCTGTAGCATAACCGAACATTATTATAAATATATTCATTGCCTCGTGCTGAAGTTGGTGGACGGAGTATGGACTGCCATTGATCAAATTGTCTGTATGTGGATAATCCCATTTTGGGTAACAGGGTAGGGGACCTGAAAATTAATATTTCTATTTGAGTCAATCCCTCACAAGTCAGAAATTGTAGTTAAATTTTATTGTGGTTACTACAATATTTATTAAAAAAAAGAAGAAGAAGCTCCGTAATTGAAGGAGCTTCTAAGTGCACAGCACACTATAAAAAAGTGTTTTACAGATACGTAAAAAACAGTTTTACACATAAAGGATATATATATTATAAAATTCTTAAATGAAATAAAGCTTACCATCAACAACACATCCAAAATAACACTTTAATTCTGTTGCTTTCGGCATTGTAAAAAGTTCACGTCCCAGGTCGCAAAGGTCCGTGTAATGAAAAGCCAAGATAGCAGGTTTGCAAGTAATCAGTGTCACAGTAACAGGGTCGTATCGTAAAGCAGAGGTCACAGAATCCACGCCAAGTCAATCAACGCAAGGAAACATAATAAATAAACGCAGATAAAACTTGAAGAAAACCGAACAATGGCTGCCTTCAAAAAGTTTTCCCGAAAAGTACCTACAGATAGTTGCCATTTCAAAAAAATATTTTCGTTTCACATTACCAATTTTATTAATTAATACATAAATCGACACACACAATTAATAAAATAATTAATAAAATATCATACATTTGTAGTACATTCATCACATTTATTATTTCTATTTGTAGAATTTAATTAGTATATTACCTATGTTCTTCTACTGCTGCCATCTAGCTACTAATTTTGTAAATTTTGGGGGAAATTGTCTTCCACCAGCACAAGAGGTCGCTTTTCTTAAGTTTTTTTTTGAGTTCGAAATCTGTATAGAAGTTTCATGCCTCTGTAGTGTGTATAGCAACAGCGCTCAGAACGACCGGACCGGTCGGCCGGCAGCCGCATCGCATTGCGTATAAAAACTACTTTCTCGTACAAATTTTTGATTCCGGTCAGCCGGCTGGCCGCTTTGCGGCTAACCGCATAGTGAATATGTAGCCTTAGTTCGATACTCACTCACGCGCCGCGTCGTAAAAGAACAGAACTCTAACGAGGCAGAAGGTATAAGAGTTACGCGATAGAAAGAGAGGCATTCTATAGGTGAATATAACTGTAGGTAATAAGCGTTGTGCAACCTGAATTGCACTTTATTGTGTCGTAGCAAGTCGTTTTTTATAGTGTCCCATCTGTATTAATCTGTGTTAATACTAAGGAACATTGATAGGTATGAGGAGCCCTACTATATGCCGACCGTTTAACTCGCGTATCGCCTGCGCGGTAAGAAGGGAGCGAGGGGAGATGTTAGCGGTTGGGTGAAAGGGGTGCGCGGAGCAGCTCTCTGCTCCGCGCACCCCTTTCACCCAACCGCTAACGACTAGTGGACGATCCAGTGCGATTTTTTGATTCTTTGACCTGAAAAGTTATCGAAAAAAATAAAGTGAGTACCTATGTAAAGAAAGAAAAGAAAGAAAGAAAGAAAAAGTATTTATTGGGACTCGCACAGAACTAAAACTAAAACACAAAATAAAAGTTGAAAACAAACCAAATATATATATAAAAAAAATTAAAAAAAGTAAATAAAAACAAAAAAAAAAGTCCTGTACGAGGCCAAAAGGTCCCTATCTCAGCATGATGCTGCGGCACTTAACATGAGTGTCGCAGCGCTGGTATTCTGATAGGGCCCGCTGTGATGTCACGGGCAGATATACTAAAAATACATAAATAATTATAAATAGATACAAATAGATAAAATGTAAAACGTTACAAACACAAATAATAAATATTAAAAAAAAAAAACTTAATTCAGTCCGCGTGTGAGCGCCCCGCGTTACCACATTACTTGTCTACCCACAAAGTATCTGTGGCATTACCAATACTAGTTATAATCTGTGGGCACAGTAATGACAAGCAAAGGAACGCGAGTGCCAGTGCGCTCACGACGCATAACAACACAAAATAAATAAATGTAAAACATGACGGCTGTGTAGTGTAAACAATAATTAATGTCTTGAAGTAGAATATACAATAAAAAATTAGAGTTACGTGGTAATTATTAACGGTATTGAAGGTGAAATAAACTAATGAAGAGAGTGATTGAAATTACAAACGCAAAATACAAGTGACAGACAACGAAATGAAAAGAATGCAACCTGAGTCTCGTTTACCATCCGATCAAGTATTGAGCAAGGAGCAGGTAAGCTAATAACACACAGAAAACAAGTGCTGCGCCTATACACTGAACAATGACCGCCAAACGCTCGGACCACCATTGCCAGCTGCGTGCATACTAAGGGTAAGTTCAAAATCAGATGGAATCTTTTTGAAGCTGCAGTAAATGTTGTTTATATTTAAATCTAAAAGTACCAACTGTTTTTATAGCACGGAAAGGCGGTGGCAAGTCATTCCAGCAACGAGAGGCAGCGAATTTGAAGCATCCACGAAATGCAGCAGTTTTATGCGATGAGGCCAACATGAGGTATGAAGATGCTCTGGTTTTAAAGTTATGGACATCACGCGACCACAACAGTTTCTTATATAAATAATCTGGTTTCTTAGTGAGAATAGTGCCAAAGAGTAGGGTAGCCAGGTGAAGCTTTCTGCGCGCTGACATTCTCATCAAATTACCCTTATTTAAAAATGGAGTGATATGGGATCGTGGTGGGACATTGTAGCAGAACCTTACACAGGCATTCTGCACCCGCTGGATAAGTTTTTCGCTTCTACCGAGAATGCACGCCCCATACACAGTGTCAGCGTAATTCAGCTTGGAAAGAACAAGTGACTCACATAGCATGACACGCATATCCACACTTATGTAGGGACGAACACGATACAAGAGCTTAAGTCGGTAGAAGCAGTTGCGCACAGCCTCCAATATGTGAGTTTCGAAATGCAGCTGCCCGTCAAATACTACTCCAAGATTACGAGCTTCCAACACCCTCTCCACACTACAACCATCAATCCTGAGGTCCAAGTTGCAAGCAAGCATTTTGTTCAGGAAATCCCTAGATCCCATCACAATATATTTGGACTTACTTGGATTTAGTACCAGGGAGTTTCTTTTGGACCAAGCCGAGATCCTGTCCAAGTCTTCATTTATTCTGCTTACAGTTTCAGCAGTATCCTGTGAGCTAAAGGAGAGGTACAACTGCAGATCGTCGGCGTACAGATGGAACTTGGTGTTGATCAGGCAGCTGGTAATATCAGCACTGTACAGGATGAAGAGAAGCGGCCCTAAAATCGATCCTTGCGGCACGCTCCTATCCACGCGCTTCGGACCAGAGGACATGGTATCTCCGCTGTCGCTTGTCACCTGGACAAACTGCGTTCGATTATTAAGGTAACTCGCAAACCATTTGACCGTTTCACTATCACAACCATAAAAAGACAGCTTTGAAAGAAGAAGAGAAGTATTGATTGAGTCAAAAGCACGCGAAAAATCCAGTAGGACAAGCAGGGATCCCATACCCTTGTCTCTGGCCTCAAGGATGTTACCAACTACATCAAGAAGGGCTGTCGCTGTACTGGACCTGCGAAATCCAGATTGAGCAAGTGGTAAAATGCTATGTTGTTCAAGATATGCCCTTAGTTGATCAGAGACAACCCTTTCGAGAACCTTGGACAGACATGGCAGTAAGCTTATCGGGCGGAGGTCTTTGACAGTAGTGGGGTTAGGTACTTTAGGGATTGGTCTAACTATTGCCATTTTCCACAGATCAGGGAAAGAAGAGGTGACTATGGATCTGTTAATGATAGCTGTGAGAACATTAAGTGTACGAGGAAGTGTCAAAATCAGCATCTCAAGAGAAATATGGTCAGAGCCCTGCGCATTGGACTTAAGACCACGCAAGATCCTGAGCACCACATCCTGCCGGACAGGCTCAAGCTGGAAATGACTGACACCGTGTCTATGGTGCTCAAAAAAAGATAAATCTGCAGTACTGACCCCACCACTGCCCGGTACATCCAAAAAGTGTTGATTTATAGTTTCGGGGTTGTTACAGAAATGTGGCAGAGTATGCTCTGGTTTTTTAGAGGTGCCTACTGTTGATTTGATATGACTCCATAATTTCTTAGGATCTTTAATATTATTATTAATATATGTTTTAAAATAAGCACACTTCTCACTGTCAAAAGCAGCTCTAACAAGGTATTTGAACTCTTTGTATGATTTAATGTGTTGTTCGGATTTTGTAGTTTTAGCCTTCAAATGACACTTGTCACGCAGCCTCATCATTTCCCTGACAGTGTCTGTTATCCACGGATAAGATTTCTCTTTGATTAAGACTCTTTTAATAGGAGCATGCAAGTCAAATAGTGTCAAAATGTACTGATTAAACATTTCAACCATGGAGTTCACATCCTCAAGATTTTCAATATTTTCCCAGTCCATACTATTTAAGTCGTCATTAAATAAATCAGGAAGAATGTCCTTTAGTGGCCTATAGGTAATCCATTGCGGAGCAGGCTTCTCTAATTTAAAATTTAAATCAACAGATATAATCGCATGGTTACCGAGCTCCGGTATGTGTGATACTGAGACGCCACACACACGGGCATCCGTGCACACAACATCAATTAGTGTTTCACTATGATCCGTGAAGTGGGTTGGCTCAGTAACAACTTGTCGAAGCTTGCAGCAATGTATAAAATTATTTAGTAGTTTAGATTTGTTGTCAGTTTGGTTTAACACATTAATATTGAAGTCGCCAAGCAAGACAACCTTGTCCGCGTTAGCAAAGGAGGAGATATAATCGGTAATTGCATCCAAGAAGACATTGACATCAAGCCACGGCGGTCTGTATGCAGTACCGATGATAACTGAATGCGAGTTAATATTAAGCCTGAGCCACATTTGCTCGACCTGCGGCGCCGGCGGGTGCGGCACGGCGCGCACGCGCACTCCGCGGCGCACGTAGAACCCCACGCCACCCCCGCGGCCGCCGCGCACCGCGTGAGGACGCGGCACGTGCCGCAACCGGTAGCCCGGCACTGTCGGCGCGCGCCCCTCTTCTCCCTGCCTGAGCCAGGTCTCATTTATTGCCATGATGTCTACCGAGTGGCTATCCATAGCCACAAGGAACTCCTCATGGCGCGAACCGAGCGACCCCGCATTAAATAATCCAACCTTTAGATTTCTTGTCTTACCCATTATTGTAAATAGTAGTGTACGTAAACTGATTGCAGTACTTATTAAGTATGTTGTAGATAGCGTAAGTATTAAATAGTGTGGAGTATTTCATAATAATGTAAGGTATAAGTATATTGAAACACATAGTATTAGGTGTGATTTGTACTAATAATATCAAGTGAAGTATTGTAAATATTGCAGAAATAGTAACGGAAATAGCCAGCCAAAAAATAATAGTATTTAAAGCCCGTAAAAATAAAATGACCCTAGAGAGTGGAAGAGTGACACTTGTAAAATGTACATATATTATAGCCGTCAGTCGGGCAGCGGGACTACTATAAGAAACCAACAAACCAACTGCATACTGATCCAAGAAAATAAGTGGCCTCGCACAAGACAAACATAAATACCTACATGAACACAAAACTGATAAAAAAGAGTAAAGTTCGAGAATTACGTTGTTACAAAAAGCACAGTGATTGCCAGAGGCCATTTGATTAGACATCGTTTGCCGTAGACACTTCGCAACCAAAAACACGCGCAAGGTCCACCTCAGAGCGGATGCAGTGGGTAGGCTTGCCGTCACCCTGCTTAGCCAGAATGCGGCCGAACTTCGTCCAGGTATACCTCCACCCGAGACGGCTGCCAGCTTCACGCACACGGTAAAACAATTGTTTGTTAGTTTTAGTGAGTCTCTCATTAAGGTAGAAACGGCGCGGGGCTGCGGGGAGTCCCAGGTCCGCGGTGGTGGCACCGCGCCGCACGCGCGCGCTCTGCAACAAGTCGTCGCGCACTGCGCGCCGCGCCAGGCGCACCACGATGCGGCGACCGCGCGCTGTCGCAGCCGCCGCTCCGACCGGGCTCGCTCCGCCGACTGGATTCGCGCCGCCCGCAGAGCTCGACTATACCTCTCGTTCAGCTCGCAGGCCCACCCGCTGCGCGAACACTATGTCCCGATCGTCGAGACTCACACCAAGCTTTGCCGCCACCAGGCCGACGGTGTGCAACACGTTTTCACCAGGAATCTCCGGGATGTTGGCGATCTCTAAATCTGAGCCAAGTAACTCCTGCTCGCGGTCATTGAGGTCAAGCTGTAACTGCAGTACTATCTACCAGCTGGCCCACTTTGCCGTCTGGCACTGCAGCACTCTGCCTACTCTCGAGAGCCTCGATCCTGGCCTCCAAGCTATCAACCCGCTCGGTACAGGCTCCCATCGACGAGTGCAGGCCGGCCATTTCACGACGAAATTCCCTCATTTCATCCCGCACCTCCCGCAGCTCCGAACGGAAAAGCCTTATTTCCTCACGTAGGGTAAGCTGTGTGTCCGGCGAGGGCCCCCCATCAGTACCCTGTACGCTCCCAACCTGAGACAGTTCACCAGCCACCGCAGCGGGGGGTTTAGTCACCCCGACAGGGGACCTGATCATGCCGCCCTGGACCGGTCCAACAGCTGGAGCCGACGACGCTGCTGAAAGAGGGGCCGCTGTGGTTCGCGGCACTGCTGCTGGTACTACAGGGGGACCACTACCCAGATCCTTGACGGGAGTGGCGCTGTTATCACCCCTGGGCAGCCTTCTTCTGCATTCAGGGCACAGCCAATTGCTGCTTATCTGTGTCGAATCTGGCAACAACAGGCAAGCGAGGTGATACCTATTGTGGCACGCAGAGCTGCTACACGCAGCAGCCCCTTTCGCCGCCAGAAACTTTCCGCAGGCTGCACACTTCACCATATTAGTACGACACGGGAGCCGCTAGATGGCGCACAACACTAAAGTTTTATTTTTGCGGCGCTAGATGGCGTCTACTACACAATAAATTTTAGGCTACCATACACAGTCTGTGGTAACCATGTCAAAGCTAATGTCAAAAGTTGTAACAGTTACACTTTTTGGAGGTACCAGTGACACCAAAAACTAAAAAGTAACTTCAAAATTAAAAAAGTTAATATAATTGAAATTAGTTTTTTGCGGATTTCACTACCGAACTACAGGTTTGATTGCTTTGCAAACGATCACACACTTAAGAAACACTACAGAGCTAATGTAAACACGAAACTTATTCGAAAATTATTTGTGTTTTATTTTATATCAGTGCTGACACGAACAGCCGATGCGTATCGTAATCCGTCCGTGACGTCCTAAATGTAGAACTAAATGAGGAAACGTAATTAGGTAGGTAGAAGGGAGCGAGGGGAGATGTTGTTAAACGGTCGGACTATACTCATCGTCACTGGTAAATAAGTGCTGGCTTGGACTTAGCGGGACGGTTTCGTTTTCTTTTTTGACTAATGGGTATCATTTTTGCTTCTAGAGGTGGTGTTGTAGGTTTGAGCCGAATTGCTAGACCCAAAACGTGTTTGCATACATATTTATTAAAAAAATCAGGACAGTCGCACGAGCATTTTTGCCAGTCCGAATTTGGCACTGTAGTTTTTATGGAAAGCAACTGACAGTTTTTTATAACCGTCAAAAGTTTGCCAGCATCATTGTAGTTTAAATCTTTCGCATTTTCGTTGCAAATCAGATATACTTTTTTTGGTAGAATCAGATCTTTATATTTATGCCTTTCTTCGCCCAGACATAAGCTTCCGTCCATTGTCGTAGCTCTATAGTAAGTGCCTCAGGTAACGAAGAGTTTTCTAATGACCATTGGGCTACCATATCGGTAGCAACAGACAGAAATCGCGACAGAGGAAATCGTTCTCGCAATGTATTATGGTCTTTTATGTTTCTACGAGGGCTGCCTTTTAAGTCGTGTCGTTTGTAAACCTCCCGCAATTATTACAAAAAAACATAAGTATCGCTTTTTCATCTTTTTGGATTTAGAATTTGTAAACAAAAGAATGTTTTTTGATCGCTCGACAATTCAAAGGTGACAAGTCGGTTGGAAAAATTGAAATATCAAAGAAAAATATAAAAGTGGTTTTACAGTGATTCTATGATTTAAATCACAACCGAACCAACTTCCGGAATCAAGGTAATCTCAATTTCACCTAACAATTCAAAATATAGTGCTAAAAATTATAAAAATAATCATCAAATATAACACATGGAAAAGTGTATTAAATATCGCAGAGAATTCTCTGAAAATCAATAAATGGTAATAATCTATTAGATTATGTATACTTATTTCAAACGACACAACTTAAAAGGCAGCCCTCGTGTTGCGCCCGCCACACTATGCTCCTTGCGCTGCTCATCATTATGCTCCTCGCGCTGCCGCGATTTGCCGCGATGTTGCCCTCTGCCCACACACTGCTCTACTCGCGCAAGTAATCGCGACGCTCCTCACTTGTCATTTGCCTTTGTTGGACAATGGACGATAAAACTGTGTGTGCGTTTTTAGTTTATCTAATTATACCAATGTCGGAAAAAGAAATATACATCTTCGTTGTCGTCCTTGCCAACGGAGATGGTGGATCACATCTATTCATCGCAATAGAACGATTTAAGTACAAGTATTCATATTATTAGCTAGGAAAGTGGCATTAAAATCATCTGTAGCATCTCCGCAATTTTCTTTTTCTTAGACCAATACCTATTTAATATAAATTCATATAATTTTTGTAGTAAGTAGACAAATTGATGACATGGCGACTTCTTAAGTCACCATGTCATCAATTTGTCTAACAAGAAAAGTTACAAAGCTATTTTTTTTTGTTATTAAAATCGAAAACATGGTTCCTTATAATAAAAAAAAAATATGTCCAGTTTCTGAGTTTTTCATACTGACCTATTTAATTATATAAGCCCACCTAGTTAGTTATAAATATGTATTTATTCATTTACAAAAGCAGTATGAACAGTTTTATCACATAACTAACTTGCGAGGAATCTGGTGAGTTCCGTAACTTCTGCCGAATGTCAAAAACAGATTTCGATTTTTTGTTGAATAACATTGAACCTCTGATTAAAAAACAGGATACTCCAATGAGAATCGCTATACCACCACAAATACGTTTAGCAATAACATTACGTTATTTGGCCACAGGGGACAGTTATCGAAGCCTTCACTTTCTTTTTAACGTGTCACATCAAGTTATCTCTTTAATAGTGCCTGAAGTTTGCTCAGCTATTAACTCTGTTCTAAAGGATCAAATTAAAGTAACTATACATAGTACGTAAAAACTCGTTATTTTTTGAATAATAATATAGGAACCATGGTTAATACACAGGGGAATGTTCATTCAGAATTTAAGAAAGCAGTCTCTATAATATTATTTACTGGTAATAGGATTTCTTCAGATAATACATTAATTATTTTTCGGGGTTCTGATGCATGATGAGTTTATATTTTGTGATATTATCCTAAGGGACTCTGAATTCTGCCAATTTGCACTATCTTCTGGTATGCTTAAGCATGTGCTACACGGTTTTAAACAGCGGTTTGAAACAGAAAAAACAGATTTGCGCTTTGCCGGCTACACGGTTTAAAACATGTTTAAAACCATCAGTGTTTTATAGAACGTTGCGTGAATAGGACGTCTCTACGCTCGCACCGTATATTCACTACAACGACGTCATGGCGCCTTACCTATTTAAAGAACAAAGAGTTGGGGTGTGTCTTGCTCTTTTGTGTGAAATTGAAGAAAAAAAGAATACGGATGAAGCGATGGTTAAAGGAGAGATTAACCCTTAGTCATATGAACTTAATTAACCTACTGGACTTTGATGACATACATAACTTTCTAAGAATGGATAAAGAAAGTTTTTACGAATTATTGTCGAAGGTGAGGTCATTTATGTAAAAAAGACACAGAGGGAATTTATCGTCTCGAGTTTGTTCGTTTAGTTTTCGATAGTCTATTACTAAACGCCATTTCTTTGATTGACCTTGGTCTGTGTGTTTTTCTACTAGATGTACGGGGCTTGACCATGGTGAGTCTGAAGGTTTTATGATACCGTTTTGCAACATTTCTTTTATTTGTTTAGATACTTCTTTTCTTTGAATTTCTGGAAGTCTATATGCTCGTTGATATATAGGGTCTTCGCGTATTAAAGTGATTTTATGTTGGACTATATTAAATGAGGTACTAGATGCGTTCTCTGCGAATAATTCTTGATTACTACTGATTATTTCTTCTAGTGTTAATTGTGTTTCAGTGTAAAATAATGGGATTAGTTGTTCAGGAGTTGTTAATTGATTTTCTCCTGGATTAATAGATATTTTTAGAGCTGACATGGCATTCCATCCTAAAAAGTAGTCGTATTTATTAACCAAACCTGAAATCGCGAAAAAAAAATCAGCTGTTCAGTACATTTATGTTCGCAAATTTCGTCAAAATGTACTGAACAGCTGATTTTTTTTTCGCGATTTCAGGTTTGGCCCCATAGTAAAAGTTGTTCATAATGATGAGTACAATGACCCCTTAAGAGGTTTTGCGCATTTAGCATTACACGTTGTATATATTCTTTAGCGAGGTGCGGTCGAATAAAGGATCTTGTGCTTCCAGTGTCCAGTAACATTTTTTCGTTAAACTCAGACCAGGTATGTTAATGTAAGGTAATTGTGGAGTTTTATCGTGATGGTAGTGTATTATGTGGGTTTTTCTTGAATAGGTTTCGAGAGAAAATCCTCCTCAGTTATTTCGCTTTTTTCTTGATTATTATCGTAATGGCTTTGGAAGTACAGAGGGCTTAGTGCGAGTTTTTATACTTACTCGATCACGTTAACGTAAACGTCAGTTTGTACTGAAAATGAATAAGCGCCGCCTGGTGACTATAATGGGAAACACAATTATTCCATACGAATTGACATATGTCAACGTTAACGTGAACGTGATCGAATAAGTACAAAAACTCGCACTAAGGCCACAGCTCTTCACAGTGACGCATGTATTCGTCGTAATTTGGTATGTTTGGCTGATCGTTATGTTCTTGTTGTTCTTCCTCGATATTAAACATTGTGTCGCGTATTGGATTTAACAAGGGTCTTGCGCTTGCGGTGCGCAAAGTAACATCTTCGTTTTGTCTAGGGGAGACAGAGGATACTTGATCCCCCCTTTTGTTTTTCCTTTATTTATATCTAAAATATCCATAATTTTTATACTATAATTGACTAATAGATCCGCAATTTAATAAGTTATAAGTTATGAAGCCATGCAAAAGATAGGATTGCAAACAGAATCACTAGTAAACAAAAATCTCTATGATAGCTTTGTAACAAGTGTCCTCAATGTATAGGAGAGTTGATACTACCTGTCAGGAGACTTGATCCCCCCCCCCCGGATCAAGTCTCCCACACACGGAGGACACTTGGGACACGAGATGCTTATCATAGTCCTACATAGGAGACTGTATCTAGATCTTATGAAAAGAAGTTTAAATAAAATGAAAGACTGACATAAGTTTCAATTTGTTTTAATCATTCCACATTAATTAATAATGGCAAGAGTTTGAGATCAATCAATCTTATAAACTAAAATTATAATGACAACACCATAAATTACTTTTCCTTCAGCTTTTATAATTATTTAGTTAAATCACACTGCACTGGAATTCAGTCAAATCTTAATATAATTATGTCTACTCAGTTTCAACTCTGTACCATAAACTTGAAAGATATAAATCTTATTTTAAAAAAGTAGATGTTACAAACATATAACGTCTTCTAAAACTTTGTACAAAAATTAACGAGATCAATCGATAAATCTTACAAACAAAATGATATTGACTAACTATGACAAAAACACCAAATAATAAAAAGATATAACTAAATTAGCGTTTTTGTCGTAGTTAGGTTTAAGTTTTTAACTTTTTATGACCATTTTAAATGGTCGAGGAGCTCGTGGCTAAGTAATAACAGCCGCACGGGTCGATCCATGAGGTTAAGCTACGCTTGCCGGGGTTGGTCAGTGGATGGGTGACCATCTTTACATACCGAGACTCCTCCGTGCCTCGGAAAGCACGTTAAGCCGTTGGTCCCGGCTGTCATTCGTGGATCTTTGACAGTCGTTACGGGTCGTCAGAAGCCCGAAAGTCTGACAACCAGTCTTACCAAGGGGTATCGTATTACCCAGTTACTGGGTTGTGGAGGTCAGACAGGCAGTCGCTCCATGTAAAATACTGGTATTCAGCTGCATCCGGTTAGACTGGAAGCCGACCCCAACATAGTTGGGAAAAGGCTAGGCAGATTGATTTAAATATTATTATAAGTAAATACTAAAGCATTTATAATTAATAACAAAATAACATTGATAAATCTTAAAGTGTTTTAAACTACAAAAAGGAACAAAAAAAAACTCTTTTTATATAGTAATCACACTATTCTTATGAAATATATTAAATAATTAGCTATCACAATCATTAATTTGAACATGTCGGTGATATTACCTAACGTTTAATTTGTCAATTTTGAATTTCCTTAAGGACTTGGGAAACTCAAAGGCACCAATCCGCTTCGAAGAAGATTTAAATAAAGGTGGAGGTAGTTTTTTTACTACCTGATACTTAGCGATCACACTAGTATCTGGTTTTTCCGGCCATTTAAAGTTTCTGTCAGTAATTTTTTTTTGCGAATTTGATGTCTAGGCTAGCGAGCGATTCATTTATTATTTGTCCGACATGTCGGTGTGGTATACTTCTTTCTGAGATAAAATTGACGATTACCCAATCGCCTTCGTGGACAATATCTTCATCGACATTATTCACGTCATCTTCTTCCTCTTCGCTGTTCTCTTCTTCCATTTCGTCTTCTATGTTATAATCGGACTCTGGTGATGGTGGTAATGTCACTTCATCTCCAGAACTTGTACTATCATCGGAGTTTCTTTTTTGTCGTTTCGCTCTCGATGTTATTTTATTTATTTTTAATGATTCTTTTCGTTTTGTGTTTGTAATATTTTTTTTTATTAATTTAGCTGCCTGTGATTTTCCCTTTTCTTCTCTTTTACGAGCCTCCTGTTCTATTTCATTCTTTTCTGGCGTGTCTGTAAAAAACATGAAGCCAAGCGTATGACGCTATTTTGTTTTGGTGCCATGTTTGTGGCACACTTTTATTATTCTTTTCGGCGAATTGGAAAGCCAATTCTCTTGCGGCTTTGGGTGTAAGCCCATAATGCAGTTTACTAGCTGTTTCCAAATAATTAGATAAATCTAATTCTTCTTCTTTAGAAAAATATTGCGCCTGTTTATAATTAGGCTCATACTTGGGAGAAGAACTGCCTGTATCAATAGCCTGTCTTTTTTTTGCAACATATCTTTTGAGAGTCATTACGGACAGTTTGTAAGACTTAGCCGTACCCCGTACCGACTTATTATTGTATATTACATCATGGACTGCTAATTTTAAAGAATCTTTGTTGATATGTTCCCGCTTTTTAATGCCTTCTTTGGTTTTGTATACACGCGGCATTTTAAATCTGCAAATAATATACAAACGCGTCAAATACTTGTAAGGGCCCTAGTTCCTAAAAGCAACAGTTATTTAAAATAATACTACAAGAATCTACTCAGTTGTTATAATGTAATCTGGTAAGCAAACTGAGTTTAGGAGACTTGATCCCCGGATCAAGTCTCCTCGAACTGAATGTACCATGTCTCCTCAATGGTAGTTCAGTTAGAAAAAATAATACAGAATTTAAACAACTTAAGTCTTTCAACTCACAACTGATTATTATGAAAATATGTAATATACACAGTAATTATTCTATCTCAGTAGATCCCTGATACACAAATTTCATAATAAGAAAAAAAAAACAAAAACTTACCGATTCTAGTTTCGCTCGCTCGTAAACAACACTCGTGCGCCATTTGCAAAGTTGACGGAATATTGACATATGAGTTTTATATTCTTAAGTTGGTAGCAACGGAAGCTCAGTGTTGCTACTTTAAATAAATCTAATACGCTTTGTTAATTCATAATGCTCGTGTACCATGTCTCCTAAAGGGATCAAGGTGTCCTCAGTCTCCCTATATTGATTTTGAGGGTTTATCGGTTGTTGGGAGTTATTATTGAATTGTTTTTGTCTCGTAGTGAATGGTGATGGCGGGTACGTGTGTCGATTTGGTTGATTATTATTATTCGGTACCCAACGCGGAACAAAGGGTACAAAAGGTTGCCTTTGTTGATTAAAGTTTGGTGGCTGTCTAAAATTATTATATGCCGGTTTAGTTTGCGTTGTTAGTGGATAACTTGGTTTCTGTGTGTATGTGGGACGTTTACCATTTTTATTTTTAATTATTTGATATCCTTCCCTGTCGAGTCGTCTAGCTTTCTCGCATGTTAGTTCGTACGGTTCTAATTTACAAATGTCCTCGTACGCAGATGGCATATCTTTGAGAAGTGTAAGCTTTGCTATGGGTTCAAGAAATATCTTTGCTCCAGAGACAATACTTTCTCCTTCGCAGATTAGTTCGTTAATCTCGTGAATAAAAGGTATAAGTCTACTTTGGTTAGGTTGTACGTTTTGTATTTCTATGACTATATCTTCTATTTTTATTTCCCATCTCCCGAAACGTTGCAGCAAGAGAGTTTTGATACTGGACCACGTGAAGTCATGAGTGCCTCGATAGACCGCATTTGCTGCGTCTCCGGCTAATCTTGACAACACAAAATTATTTTTTATGGTCTCATCACATACTGTTGACGTTATAAATCTTTCACAAGCCCTAATAAAACCGTTTAGATCTCGTTCACTACCGTCACCCTTTAATATTGGGATTGGAATGTGTCGCGTTTCTATGGTATTAAAATTAGTGCCAGGTTGATTTGGGATACTCATTGTGGATGGTTTGATGAGGGGCTTTCCCGATGGGGAACAGGCTAGTTTATATCTTGTAATAAAATAGCAAGTGTACTCACGTGCTGATGCAGGTTAGCATCAGTATCTTCGACCAATTCATCGGGTATTTAGGGATTATTTTTTTTTAATTTTGCCTTTAAGCCTATTCGGGTTCAGACAGTAATTAGTACTTATTTATTTCAATGCTTTTAGATATTTTAATGTCTAAATCCAACTGTCTTTGTGCATCTAAAAAGTCCTTAAACTACACGGTTTTTTACTAACTAGGTAATTACTGCTTTATCGTGTCACGCATGCGCACTAAGAAAATGCCTAATAATACCTATTTAATCTTGTATTTTTCTCTCTTCACACGCACCTAGAGCCAAGAATTAAAACGTTTTTACCATACCATACCTAGAGCCAAGAATTAAAACGTTTAATCCATAAAATATGATACCTACTTTGTGAGAGACTGGCGTGGCGTCCATATTATGATAGGTACCCTGTGTGACAGACGACCAGACTCTCACCCTGAATGTAATATATAGTTTATTGTAGATACATAGCTACTTCACTATTCGTTGCGAATAATAAAAGAACATTCATCTAAATATCATCATCATCATCATCAACAAACCTATTACAAAATTCATTCAACAGTTGAACCATCTCACCCTGCCGAAGCGCATGCGTGAGAATATCACCCTGGTCTGACGACTAACCAACCGCGGCACGCCACGCCGTGAAATCGCCCCTAGCAACGGGAACAACCTCACGCGGAATGCTGTCATTGTCATGTCATTAGTCTCGTATGAAAAATTTTTTAAACGTTTAGCAGCACCCTAAGCCATGACTTTAAGCATTGACGTATTAGAGAGTTTAAGAGGCAATAAGTACCTACATAGCTATTTATTTCAATCTCACCTCTTCGTTATGGATATTGCGTACATAAGAGGTGAGATTGAGCAACTTCATAAATCTGTCCTGTGCAAGTAAGTATTCAGTGATTGGTGTATTGTTCGTTTACCTAAGCACATAATACTTACGTAAAAAGCACATAGTTAGTAATATCCCACCATCTAGATAAACCACAGTACAAGATACAAACCTTATCACATAAATATAGAAGCACATCAATAATCTAGTTATGGGTGCAGTTAAGATCTTTAAAACTACACACAAATTGGTCTCTTGCTAACAAGAAATTCATAAATTCATGTTGCTTTAAAATCGAATTTATGTTTTCCTATGTACTATTTTACACACTGTGTCTACGTCTGTCATCCAACTCTCCTGTCGCAGGTCTGCTGGAAGAAATTTCTTATAATATAAGCTTTACTTTATTAGGTTGTTTAGTGGGTACATAGGTACATAAGTTAATAAAATTTATTCATCAAGTATCACATCAAATAACATTGCTAATACATAGTTTCCACTGCATGGTGAGCCAGCAGCAGCCTCCTCAACTTCTTTATGTCTGGTGAGAACGGATTGATATCCATCAAATGTATGTGTGGACTGCACAGCACAACTGAAAATAATGATATCCATTTATTAATATTTGTTTTATTTAATTCCTACACTTATTGAGAGTATATTTTTTTAAATCAATATTGAACCACTTATTAAATCACATGGGCCAATTCCTATATTTTGAGTACAATGATTGTAATGTAATTATTTTACTAAAAATATCACTGACAATGTTACTAAATTCAAAAAAAATCTGTTTTGGAATGCGTTTTGAGTATTGTTTAATTTATCTGACAAAACATAATACAATAAGTAATATAATTGATAAGAAATTAGTGCGAATCTGGATGCAGGAATGCAATAGATTAGCGTGCAAAATTCAAATATCTATATATATAAAAGAAAGTCGTGTTAATAACACTATTTATAACTCAAGAACGGCTGAACCGATTGGCTGAAAATTGGTGCGGAAGTAGCTTAGCCGATCGTGGGGCGGTGGATACGACTGCACGCAGTCAAGTAGTCACTCCCCAGGATTGGCGTGCCTCACCCAGCTTATGAGGAATGTAAATGTTACTAATACTAGGTTATAAGTTCACATTGTTACTAACAAATATGGAAGTGATTCTGAATTAAATGCTTATTTATTTTAGCACCAGGAGACGGACATAGGATACTTTAAAATAAAAACGGATAAAACGTGGTATAACAACGGCTGCACCGATTTAGATGAAATGTGGTGTGTATATTTGAATGGGTTCCTGGATGGTTTGAAAACAGTAGGATCGTTCAGACAAGACAACGTCTGTCGGGTCCGCTAGTTTTCTATATAAAAAAAAACGTTATCATCCGTAGACAAGACGCGTGAATTAGCGCTCTTTGGGATTTTATTTTATTTCCGTACTTAGTCCAAAAAAATGAGGTAAGTACTGGCACATTTTACAATGTTATAAATTATAATGATGTCCTATTTAATACATTTTAAATTGGTAGATAACTGCTAAGACGTACTTACATAAATTATGTTTGAAGTAAATATTTGTTATTTGAATCTCATCCGCATCCCGTGGTCTTCAAGCCACCGAGGCTCAACTAGTAGCCTTGGTAGACTACATGGAGGAGGACCCCTTACTGGCACGTGGCCACCAAGAAACGGCATGTGCCAGGAGGAAAATAAATGAGTTTTGGAGAGGGTGGTTCCCAGACTCAATAGTTTAGGGGGGCCACGAAAAGTAAAGCACAATGGATGAAAGTAAGTGTTTAGCTAAAAATAAAGGACTTTGTCGACGGGCTCTCAGCGACGCTAAGCCACAGAGCGTGTTGTTGTTTACCGTCGACAGTAGTGTAGTGTAGTAGGAATGTAGGGTACTACAATAGATAATAATGTATGGTCATGTTATTTCTCTTTCACAAAGAACTAAATATTATGGTAAACTGACTATTCCTACTTTGTAATGCAAATAGTATTGGAGCGACAAGAAAAGTGCTATCAAAAAAAAAAAGCTGCGGAACGCGCTGCTGCCCGTCGAAGGACTGGTGGGGGCGTAGAAAACGTGCGGGAAATTACGCAGACCGAAGAGCGCGTAGTCATACTATTAGGCGGCGAAGGTTTCGCCGTTGGTGACCGTCACCTACGGTATGATGTAATCCATGTAAGTTTTGTAATGCAGTTTTTGTAGTAATAAGTATGTACTAGTTAGTACAGAAATCACATAACTTCGTTTTCTTAAATCTTTAAAGTAAGTAGGTAAGTACCTACCTAAAAGACATTTATATGATGCTTTTATTTTTACAGCACTCTTCTGAAGCCACGGTCACAGTCACCTCGCCCACCCAGTCCGTCGGTCCTGCTGGCTCTTAATATGAATGTGGGTTCGGTATTATTTTTTCAGTAGGTATGTCCTATTGCCACACCAACGGGAAATGCCGTTGATTATCGCGATGATGGACGTAGATGTAGCCACAACTTATCACGATAATTTGACAACGGCATTCACATTGCCGATTGACGTTCGCCAAATTGAATGAGCACGTTGACCGCTCAAGTGTGGCCACTCAATTTATCGCGATAATTATCGGAACAAGTACCGCGTTGTTTTTGCTTTCAGAGGGTCTTGTAATACTTAAACACTTAGTATCTCTGAGCTGAGTGTATTTTCATGTAGAACTGACTTAAAAAAGTAGGTAAGAAAATTTGAATTGAACTGTAATAGGACAATTGTTTTGGTCGCGTAAAAGTGACACACGTTTTCTTGATATAAAATAGATATAAAATTCAGCATAGCAATTCATTTGGAGACATCGCCATATCCATTCTGGTAGGTAGCCCAAAGAGCGGTAGGTACATTACCTCTACCACTTAAATAAAAAAATAAAAGATAAATAAGTATGTAAAAAATGTATAATAATAATAAAGTAAAATAAAAATGTAAAAAAAAAATAGAAATAAACAATATTATCTTAAATGCCACAGCCTAGATATGAGGGCACTCCGGGCATTCCGCCCTATCCTAAGCGGATCGTCTTCAGCTGGTGATGGTAACGTCTCGGTGTTATCACCTTGCCTACTTATCACAGGGGCCGGCAATCCAGCACGATTGCAAATATTGTGAAGCACGCAACATGCTATCACAATCTTTCCACCGTGTCTGGATTGTAATGCAGAACCTGTGAACCAACGAACACCTGAAGCGACCCTTCAACAAGCCGATTGCACGCTCCACACTATTGCGAGCCGTGCCGTGGAGCTTGTTGTAGTACGCTTCAGGTGTTCGCTCTTCGGCATCTGCGACAGGCGTCATTAAGAACGCACGCTGAGCGTATCCAGAATCACCTGTAATTCAGAGAATTGTGTAATTAATTAGGCTGGCACTAAGTGGGAATTAAATAATAAGTTTTTAGTTAATCAGACATACCAAGTAAGTACGTTCTTTCATGATGTCCTAGT